>JAJJWW010008616.1:0-319656 GCA_023531295.1 Papaver armeniacum | reverse complement strand
AGCGATTCCTCTTTTGATAAATCCCGTTTTTACTAGATGTTGCCGCAAGGGGGACAAGCTAGCTGTCGGATCTTCGTGAGCCTCCTCACCAATAAGGGAATTGTCTTTCAGGGCGATGACAAGTAGTTCGAAAGTTGTTCAGAAGAAAAATTTAAGGAGATATAATTCGCCAACGCCTTTACGAGTGCTCGGGAGCCGTATGACAATAGAGCTAAGAAGGGAGGTGGACCCTAAAACTTTTTCAAATACATGGAGAGAGGCGCATTATAGCGCTGTTTGGCACTGCACGAAGGGAGACATAGGGAAATCTACGCACGCCTATTCTTATATGATCCGAGAAAGCGCCGGATATACGAGAACGTAACAATCCAAAATTAGAACGTGGAAGTGCCGCGTATCATACAATATACGTTGAGAGCTGGGTCAATGGGGACTCTTCATCCCAAGTACGTTCAGAGCGAAAGAGATATTGAGGAGCATATATACCAGCATTGAACCCGAGTAGAAAAGGTGTAGAGTGTATCTTTGCATTTTAATTCTGAATCCGACCAGCAAAGGTACAACGCCCCGGTTGTGGAGGAAGTGTCGGTTATCGTACCTAAAAAATAAAATGACATACAAGGACTCGCGATATTATATTACACCTGAAAGAGGGGAGAAGTTGGACTAGGATAACTAAATGCCACCCTCTTTATCTGTCGCTACATTATGTGTCGTTCTTTCCTTATGGTGATATGGGTTGGAGCTACGAATTAACTCTCCGGGAGGAAATCATTAAAGCTTTTGGCGATAAAAGTCTAACCCTGATAGATTTTTATAGTTATTATATATTTCCTCGCGTGCTGGAATACTCCATTATTCTTAGGGGGTGTAAACTTTTCCAGAATTGCGGTGGATGCTTGAGCTTCGATCGAACGTAACCTTTTAGGCTGGATAAGGTTCAATCAGGATAATCTGCGTGTGGATAATTACAGTTCAATTATCAGAGATGAATGAGGACGGGATATCACCGAATCGTGGGGGGTACACCGTGTGTTTTGTCGTCTCACGATGCTTGAGGACCAAGGAAGACGCATGAGATCTATCGGACTCCATGGAAATATTGCGATATAATCATCATCCCGGATATCTTTCTTACCATGACGGCGAATCCAAACTTGACAGAGATACAGAAGCACTTTATCCTCACCGCAATGCATCCGACCGTCCATATTTAATACGCGAGTATTTGAGATGAAATGAAAGGCGTTGGATGGATGAGATAGTGTCAGCAGGTGTTTGGGGATGTGGTCGGGTATGTGTATACCGTTGAGTTTCGTAAGCGTGGATTGCCTCATATGCATGCACAAGTCGTAGAAAATACGTACGATAGACCAGGTAGATAGATACGTGTCGTACTGAATTTCCACGGTGCGCAGTGACCAGGTTCGCGTTGATCACGTTTAGAAAATGCATGGTCCATGAAAAAGTAAAATGCACCAAACATTATCCAAAGAGCTATAACAATACGACTTGCTTGGACGGAGGTGGGTATCCGGTTTATCGTCACAGAATAACGGCGTAGAGGTGGTTGTTCGCGCTGGGCGTAAGGCAACCAACATTGACGTTGTACCTTACAACCCCGCATTTGCTGCGGATGTTTAATTGCCATATAAACGTCGAGGTATGTCCGGGATAAGGGCGGCTCAAGTACATCAACAAGTACATATACAAGGGGTATGACAAAACAACATTCGTTGTTGGATCGTATGATGAGATACAAATATACATCGACACAAGGTACATAGGTCCCCAGAAGCTATTTGGCATCTCGTTAGGGTACCGTATGCACGAGAAATGCCCCTACGTGGAAAGGTTGGCAATACACCTTAAAGGTATGCAGAATTGTATATGAATCAAGCATCAATCGAAGGAATGACACTGTGAAAACCGAGAATTATAAATCTAAGCCGATGGTATAATTTGAGTACTATGATGAGAATCCCGATGCCCCCGCATACACGTATCAAGAATTTCCGTAGCCAGAGTAGTGTGGAAACAGCGATAAATGTAGATGGGAAGTAAGGAAACAATAGTTTGCGATAGCTAGGATGTACTTTGTCTCTCCGAACGCCGGTGAATTGTTCTACTTGAGATTGCTATCGATCGTTGTGGGGCGTCTAGGTCGTTCGAACATCCGAGGACTATGAATGGCGTGCTACATCCAACCTACAAAAGGCATCGTGAGCTTGGGCTTATTAAAGAGCGACGTGAATTTGTAAATTATTTGAGAGAGGCATCAACTCGTTCGGTAGGAAGCTAGATGAGAAACCCTCTTTAAGATAATTCGTCGATGGAAATCAAATCGAACCCGTAATTGTTATGGAAAGAATTTAAGATGCATATCCGTGATGATTTACATCACGTTATTAAAACAAAGTATGGCATCCTAGAACCAACGGATGAGCAGATTGAAGACTATGGACTTTACCCGATTGATAAATTACCTACAGTGAGGGAGGGAAGGAGATGACGCATTTCTCGCTCTCGATGCCTAAGTCCGAGGTTGATTGGGATAATCTTTATGGAAACCGTTACATACGCGATCATATACAAATGAAGGCGATGAAATAGTATGATGATCGGCTTCAGAAGAATATTGCTAAATTGAATGAGGAGCATCTTGCGGCTTTCAAGGCGCAGTCGATTCCGTGGAGCGAAGAGACGGGTCCAAATTCTTTCCGAATGGTAGTGCAGGTGACAGAAAGATATTTTTCTACAACACCATTGTCACGAATCGCTATTCTAAGGAGAGACATTGTTTTGACTGTTGCATCGTCTGCGTAAATATATCTTATTGCTTGATATTCTATGTTCATAAACATCTTTTTATGGTTTCCATCGTTTTGTCTCGATAAATCATTTCTTATATATTGATTTAATTTTGGTTACTAAATTGCATTTATTTATATACACCAGGAATAGCTTTCTTGCTTTTGAGGGAGTGGCCGATAACACATTCAACATTCGGGAATTCTATAGATATAGCAAGCACCGCATTGTTTGTTCAATAGCTAAATAAAAGGAAGAAGTTTCGAATTTATAAAACAAGCGACTTTGATTATATGGGGATCGAGTCGCCGATGTAGCATAGGCATTGTGTTGAGCGGTAAGCAGGTTGCTCACAGGATATTCATGAAAATTAGAAAGATGACTTCGGAGGTACGATCGTCGTTATGGGAAGAGACTTCATGCAGACTTCACAAGTGATATCCTAATGGAGGTAGGGCATAAATAGCGGGGCGTGAATCCAGGAGATCTTTTTTATGGTATAATATAAAGGTTTTGACACTCACCAAGAATATGCGTGCTGGATATGCAAGAACATGAAAATCGGCGTATGCAGTTTCTCACTCAAGGTAATTATCTTCGCTTTCTCTCCATACATCTTAGATTCGGTTAATTAGTGATAATAACTCGCTAACCATGATAGATTATATTTGAAAATTAGCTTATATTAACACAACTTAATAAAATCATACAAATCATTACTACGATCATGTAATGAACTCGTATGATTTATAGATGGAATGCGTTATCTCGTAAAAAAGAACACATTTCCGAATAAACATATGATTAAAATTCTTATCTTATATTACGTTTTGCGGTGTCGGCTCAAACCAGTTTGAAAAAGTTGATCTTCCATCGACTGTGAACGCATGTAAAAAGCAAGAAGAAGCTAATAACAAAACTCTATCCTTTCCTCGCAAAAACACAAACCAGGGAGAGGGGATGAGTGCGTGTTACGATCAAGTTTCGAATAGGAACTAACTATCGGAATGGTTCTCACAGCATGCAATGATGATGTTAATAAGATTAATGTGGAGGCACTCAATTTTTTGGATGGAGAGACACACACATATCTAGCAGCTGATAGGTTTACTCCCGACGAAAGTGGTAGGATACCACCAATAAGCAATGAATTTCTGCAAATCTAAACCCTCCAGGAATGCCTTTATTCAAACTACAACTAAAAGTTGGATATCTGATAATTCTGATGATAAATCTCTCTCCTCGAGGGACTTTGCAATGGAACAAGGTTGTTGGTGACTTTACAAGAAAAAATTACTTAACGGGAAAGGAGAGCAAGATCGGAGAAAAAGTGATGTTGCCTAGGATATCATTCCATCTTCAATATTTGAGTTGAACATAATATCTTTGAGACGCCGATTTCGATTGGTTGGCGCATGCAATGACGATCAACAAATCTCAAGGACAGTCGGTCTGCAACACGTTAGCATTGACTTGAAGACACTGTGTTTTGTCAACTTGACCAACTATTCGTTGCTTTGTCAAAGTCACTTGCTGCGAGACGAATAATTGTGCTACCCTAAGATAAATCGAGCGATTTAAAGGCAACTAATGTAAATGCTTCCGGATGTTTGTCATGATTTATTAAACAAATGAACAATTAAAAACTCTAAAAAGGTGGAGGGTTGTCTTAGTATTTTTAGTTAATGTTCAATTCTATTATTATTTAGGTATTAAATCTTTTATTAATATAAAATTTAGATATTGAATCATCAAGTAAATCTCCATATTATATCTTTTCGTTGGATTATATTATATTTTTAGCTATATAAGCCTAGACAGAACCTTTAAAAAAATCGGACGAGAGGTCGGGTTTATCGCCGTTGTGCCGTGGCGCTGATACCTCCAATGTTGTTGGCATATATAATAGATAAAGCTTAAAAGTTAAATATCTCTCAAAATATAAGTCAAAAATTAATAAATTTTATATATCTCGGAAGGTCTCGGCGTAGAATCACAGAATCGAATACTCGACTATACTATGTTGTCTGAATTTTAATTTTTTTCAAGATAATAGTAATTCATATCCGAGAATGTTAACATATTTTAGAACATGGTAGGTTCATTCAAGTTCTGGCAGTTCAACATTTTATAGAATGAACTTCGTATATACTAGCAGAGTCCATCATCAGAAATAAACTCACTATAACCAGTAGTTAATTCGCGAAGAAATCTGAAGTCGCGTGGTAGTTCAAGTGTTATAGTTCATATTGTAGAATCGAATCGTGATAGATGTTCTTATTTTCGGATTGAACTCATAATGCTTCTGCTCATGTTGCCAAGGATTGGTAATTCGTATTGTCAGAAATGAACTGCGTAAATGATAATTACTAGAATGGTAGTCATTGTCAGAATTGATACTCGTAATAGTTATGCTCATTATGGTGGTTCATTTTACAAAATGAACCTGACAAATGATAGTTCATATTGCAGTAATGAATCCCGATAGGTCGTTCGCAGCTGTAGAAATGAACACAATAATAATGATTCATTCATACCGGACCTCATTTTGTGAAATGAAGTCATATGGTAGTTCCCCTGGTAGAATCTAACTCGTATGTTATTTAATCCTAAGAGTTCACATTTTAGAATGAACTAACTAACATGATAGTTTATTCAAGTAGTTCATTTTGTGGAATGGACTCGCTCTACTAGTTCACTTTATAGCTAAAAAATAAGGTAAAAATTAAAGCTCAAATGTACATAATGATGAAACCCTTTGGAAAGCTCTCGTCGCGGGCTTTCCAGAAAATATAAAATTTATCATTTTTGGACATATGGTTCAAAAGATATTTAAGTTTTTATTTATTTATTTTTATTAAGAGAGAGAAAAAAATGGTATTTGAACCACATCCCGCGTTGAGTATTGTCCACCCTAAAACCAAGCAATCAATTTCTATGACCAAACAATAATATATATTTTTAAAAAGAACCAAACAAACTGGACTAAACTAACTCTAATTTATTATTTCTAGGACTAATTGGTATTTTCTACCTAGTTTACGCATGTGTGTATTATGTATCACGATGTTGTTGCGCTATAATAAAGGTGAGTTACATGGAGAATAACATTTAGATGGGCCGGGTGTATGCATCCATGCAAGGCTACGATCACAAATCTAGCCACACAAGTATAACTTTCACTACGATGAAAATCTCAGAGTCCTTTTATGAAGGAACCCCGTTATAAATCTTGGCGTCATTAGGGGCGACCCCGCGAAAGAAGGTAGAGGCAACTTTTTCATTCCCAACCCATGGACACTAGGTTATGGATGTCCAAATTTCCTGAGAATACCTCAATGTACTTTATATAATCGGTGAGTTTAAGTATAAATCTTTTGGCTACCGATTACTAGTTTATGTAAGAATGGGATATTTCCAGCAATCTGTGAGAATAATAACATATCATATCTACCGATCTTAAAGTAGAAAACTCGACTCTCTGCTTGTAAAAATGAATTTAGGGCGTCGTTTATAATCTATGAGCGAAATGAACATCATATGACTGGCCCCAATTAGGTAAGTTTCTATCATTTTATGTGTTGATGTTGCTTCAATTAGACGAATCCATGAAAATAAGTTCTAGGGTTTTCGGTTATTTCCCTGGATCGATAGTTAGATCTAAAATTTATCTCCCGATTGTGTCTGTTTTCTAGAATTTTCGGTTAAATCGACCAGAATCGGGAGTTAATTTTTATAGATTACTTCCGATTATACAAAGTTATTTTCCACTGAACTATAAGACTGGCATAATCGGTAGCTAGGTTATATGTTGCCCTCCGATTGTAATAGAGAATTAGAACATGTAGGGACACACAATTGGTACCCAGAATCGGAAGACAAATACTATATAGTATTTGTCTTCCGATTGTGTATAATCGTAGGTTAGATGAATTCAACACACTACCGATTATGTAAGTCTTAAAATTTGAAAATTTTGTGACTTTAGCAAAATCCTAATTCGGGGCTACGTTTTAATCGGAAGCCAAAGGCTATTTCTTTACTTCCGGGTATAGACAATCAGTTGATATGTTATATTGTTTTGTTCTGATTATATATGTTTCATGACTATATCAGTTTGTGAACCCAAATTGATGCATAATCGGGAGAAAAAAACTAGAATATAACTTCTGATTGTGTGTAATCGGAAGAAAAGCTTTTACCTTTGCTTCCGATTGTCCATAATCGGAAGTCATATTCTTGTTTTTTTCTCCCGATTGTGGAGTTTGAAATGTGATTCTTACGAACCAATTTTATTGTTTAGGGACAGGCAAGGTAAGAAAGACAAAGATACAACTGCTACAGGGCCTCGTCAAAAAGGGGGTAAGAAACTAAGCGCTAGTGCGCGGAGAAAGAGGAGCCAAAAAGAAGTGGAACCGAGCTCTCAACAAGGAACTCAAGAATAAGTACAAGCAAGTGTTCCATAAATCACTCAAGAAAAAGGACAACCAAGTGGTGCACAAGGAAAAGGAGGAGTTACAAGGAAGCCAATCGCGAAGAAAGCATCACACCTTGTACCCGTCTCTTTGAAGAAGACGGATTTTGTAGAATAAATCCCTGGGTTGCCTAGAGATGGAGGAGCATTGTTATTTGGCTACAAAGACTCCAGGGCCATAGAAATCTACGATACCGAGGTAATAATTGTATTATTTTTTACTAACGTATTGTCATTTTATTCGTTATACTCTATTAATTTTGTAATGTGTTGTGTGTTTGATAGTATCATTCTGATGCGATTCGTCTACTCAAGCCCACTGCCGCACCAGTAAAAGTATTGAAAGATTGGCCTTTATCTGGTGAATGTGAGAGGCTCAAGAGACGGATAGCCAACTATGGATTAGCTATTGCTGCCGAGAACTCAATGTTGGACCATGATCGGGTCACGATATCGGATTTTGTGGAGAGATTGTATCCCGGGACTGACACCTTTCATATGTCGTTTGGGGAGATGACCATTACTCCAGATGATGCGAAGCAGATTCTTAATCTCAATGACCATGGTGTAGCTGCCAAGTATGGGTACACAAAGAAGTTAACCTGGGAATGACTTTATGATTTGTGTAAAAAGTGTTTTGGTTGGGATAAACAGACAGCAGACATTGAGTTCAACAGGTTCTTCTCTTACAAAACTAGACAGTTTAACATGAGTCAATTGATCAAGATGTTCAAAGGCACTGCCGAGAAAGAAAAAAAAACGGATCGTTAAGTGATGCCGAAGTGGATGCCGCGGCCACCGCCTATCTCTTGGTTGTATTGGGATGTGTCATATTCCTCAATACCAGTGGCAAACGAGTAGACGCCAGCCTTCTACAACTATTTCATCCTATCAATAAGGTCGCAGAATACTCATGGGGCACGACAACCATTGCATTCTTGATGGCAGAGTTGAGAAAAGCGTCGAGGCTTAGAACTAGCCAAATTGACGAGAACGTGAGTCTATTCCAGTATTTTCTCAACTCAATTAATCCATTGATCGCTATGTTTTTTTTGTGTGTGATTTAAGAATCAATTTCTAATACTTGGTTTGATATCTATGTAGACATGGATTTATGACCACTACCCCGGACTGGAATTGGTAGTGGTGAACACAGCGTGGCACAGAGGTACACCGAGAGGAATAAAATGCAAGTTCACAAAGAACCATTCAAGGTCAAAGGACGAGCATTTGGTTAGCTTGAGGGAGAAATTAGACTCACTTAAGGCCTCTGGGGTATCCTTTGATCCATACAAGGAAGACCGAGCTAGTGGACATATAGCGCCTCGTTCTGAGTTGTCCCATTATTTTGGAACATTGTAGCACCACACAGGTTATGTGATGTACAATGGCTCCAGGGTGTACAAAATGGTGCTTGCCAAACATCAAGGTAGTTTACTCTGGTGAACCATCTGTTAAAGATCATTGGGATGAGAGGCAATACCACTTGGTGAACACTGGGAGAGTCACCCGAGGTCATGAAAATGCTCCTGCTATATGGAGTGGTACCGGGACCATTCACATCTAAAGTAATCCGTGAACTTAAAGCAATGTCGACCTCGGTAGCTTCCATTTACAGATGTATCATCAAAGAAAAACCCCCAGGCTATGATAAACTGGTGTGTATGGTTATGACTTTTCCCTCTAATATTACGGCTCAATTTCTTAAGTGAACTCCATTTTATGTTTTGTCAATTAAAAAACAGATGAATAGGTTCAAGTCTTTGTCCAAATGGTACGCTGAATGCATAACGGTTGGAGTGCATGTGCCAATTGAGAGAAGATAAAAAAGCACAGGGAGATGATTGATAATGTTGATAATGAAGAGTATGCAGCTGAGTTTGGGGGGAAAGTGACGAAGAACCCTCCCAAGAAAAAAGCATCAAAGGCGAACAAAAGATCTGAGGCTTCTTCAAGCTCTCATGCTGAAGGAAATATTAAGGGCGATGAAGGTAATGTTGGTGATAATGTGGGTCGTGCGGGTCGTCCAAAGCGTTCTAAAACTCTAGCTGACAATACTAAGAAGAAAACTAGGAATTAGGTGATAATGTGTACTTCGATGTTATGGATTATGTTGTTTTAACAGTTTCTTTCGGATTATGGTGTTTTAAATACTTTTTTTGGATTATATGTTCTTAAGTTTATGAGTTATGAATGTATTTTGAGTTATGTTCATTAATTGATTGTCTGAAACAGCTGAATTTTTCACCATAATCAGAGTATACGTATCAACAATTTCTACCGATTCTGGTAAATTTTCAAAAAATTGTGAGATATGTTCAGAATCAGTAGTAATGTTATCAACCTTAACTTCCGATTCTGGTGAATTTTCAAAAAAAAAAAAAGAGTCAAACATGTACATAATTGGAAGACAAATGTTAACTATTTCTACCGATTATAGTGGCTTCATTTTTGTTGTTCTTCTGAACCAAAATAGCCTTATAATCGGACGCAATACTTTTTCACTGTCTACCGATTGGCGTGGAGTTTAAAATCGGTAGGTTATGTGAACTTCATAAGCTACCGATTATGGTAGTTCCCAAATTCGAAAAATTGTTTTTCAAATTTTATTTTTGGGGCAACTCCATAATTGGGAGACATGTTAACTCCATGTCTACCGATTATGGTAGTTCCCAAATTCGAAAATTGAGATTTTTCAAATTTTATTTTTGGGGAAACTCCATAATCGGGAGACATGTTAAGTCCATGTCTACCGATTATGGTAATTCCCAAATTCGAAAGATTGAGATTTTTTTTGAATATCATTTTTGGGGAAACTCCATAATCGGGAGACATGTTAATTCCATGTCTACGTAGTTCCCAAATTCGAAAAACTTGAGATTTTTTCAAATATTAATTTTGGGGCAACTCCATGATCGGGAGAAATGGTAGATAAATACTTTCTGATTATGGTAGTTCCCAAATTCGAAAAACTTGAGATTTTTTCAAATATCAATTTTGGGGAAAATTCATAATCGGGAGACATGGTAACTAATACCTTCCGATTGTAGGTTTTTTTTCAAAATATAACAAAACTTTCAAACTACAGATGTACACAATAACCTCCAACTATACTAATATCTACTGATTACTAAACTAAACTACCGATTGTAGTTTTATCTCCCGATTATAGAGGGTATAATTGCCATTTCGAAAAATCACCGATAAGGAATGACTTAATTTTAGGTTTGGATGACCCTATTTTGTCTTATTAGTCGCCCCTAATTCTTTCAGGATCGCCCTAATGACGCTAGGTTTAATAAGTTAAAAACTGAAGAAGAAAGCTTGAGAGGCAAATGGTAAGCCCACTCAAATAAATTCTTTTACAAGCGGCTGATCTCAGCCTCCCGTTCTGTACTGTCAGCCACTCCTTTACTTGAATAAATATATGAATGAGTTTGAGTAAAAACGGATTATCCATAGTAGTACTTAATTTGAGCAAAGTCGTTCGATTTTCACGAGGGTTCTCATCTCATAGCCTTTGCTCCTAGGTCTTTTTTTTCTTTTCAATTATGGAGGATGAAACCTCTAACCTACAAAGATGATTCTGATGGATTCATTTTGTATGTCTACTAGTTCATTTTAGCTAGGAGGTTTTTATCACTCCGATTACTCCGAGTATAGAATTTATTTACTGTATGTAGTCATTTGACCAACCCCATCTCCTATAAACATCCATTTTCGATTCACAAGTTGCTTCATTCGTTGATATCAATACATCTACAGCTTCAAGAAATGTTGTATGTAAATGATCGAAACCAATTCCTTTAACCTTTTCCACAATATTTTTAAATTCATCATCATCTTCCATATATGCCTTATGATTGTTGACTACATACTCACAAACAGCAGATTGAGGGACACCTTCGCATCTCAAAAGCTCTAGGTTCACGATCAACCTTTCAACAACAGTTGGATTGAGAATCCATTTTATCCAAGTAAGTTGTTCAAATATTTTAACGACATTTGCATCTGTAAGAAGAATACTCTTCAATAAATCATAGGAAGGAATTAACTGGGATTTTAAGCTCAGGCTCAAGACGATATGGTCCTTTAAAATGAACTTGGCAAGTTTTAGTCCATGTATCCCTTTAGAGTTTAAAAAATCCAATTTTGGTTTTATCATTTTCTCAGTTGGTGAGAGGATTGATGGATCCTTAGAGACAGGCTTCTTAGAGACGAATTTTGGTTTTTTCATTTTTTCAGTGGATGAGATGATTGATGGATGCTTAGAGACGAGTTCTGTAATGTGGGGTTGATCTGCCTTATGAGTTCCATAACACACCTGTATGCATTGTAACTGAAACAGGCAGTTAGCAAGTTACAGCCTTCTTGTTTTCTTTCAAATTTTCCTGGCAGTTAGGAAAAGAGAGGAATAAGAAAAGGGAAAAAGGGAGATAGAAGTTATATCAGAAAAACACAAATATATTGTATTCTTACGAGTAGAAGAAAACTCAAGTAAGAAGGAAGGATGGGTTTTTTTTTTCCCTGAACATTGGGTTTTGTTTACCATCTGAATAATACAATTGCTATTTGTTATCTCTGTAGTTTTGTTGGCTTGTGTTTTTTTATCGCATTTCAAATGTTTGTTTAGTTTCCGCAAAGAAGGTCAGAAGTTGATCAAGTTTTGGTATCAACGCAGTGTTTCGATTCTAGGTGTATGCAAGGGTTACGGTCTAAAGGAAAAGATTTAGTACCAATTGATCTCAACATTGGCAAGAAGAAAAGAACAATGAAAAACTCAGAAGAAGAACCTACCCCATCATCTTCATCAATCGAAAAGCTTGCAGAAGACATGCAAGAGATGAGGAAGAACATGAAGATGATGATGGAAATGATGAAAGGAATGGTTCCACCATCAAAGGATCAAGAGAACCAACAAGAAATTAGTGAAGAGCAAGGATCTAACTGTCACTCTAATGCAAGAGTTGATGTTGAAACACCTTTCAAACTACAAGAAAATTTTCAAATTTCTTCATATGATGGAGAGTTGGATCCAGAAAAATTGGACGGGTGGTTAAAGACCATGGAAGTTTACTTTAGTACAAAGGCTTACACTGAATTTCAGAAGGTTAGTTTTGCAAGATTAAAACTTGGTGGTCATGCTCCAACATTGTGGGAAGCACACACTTCGGGGCTGGCATAGAATAATGAACCTCCTGTAAGTTCTTGGTCTCAATTTTCTGCTGCACTACGTAACCAGTTTTACCCTATTGGACATAGAGAAAGGCTTAAAGAACGATGGCAATTCCTACGTCAAACTAAAGGGTTGACGGTACAAGAATACACCACTGAGTTTCGGAAGCAGGCAATAGCATTGGGTGTGAACCTACTAATCCGAAGTCTTGGACAAGTACAAAGCGAGTTTGTTTTTTTCATTTGCGAACAGAACTAGCACTTTTTGGAGTTACTGACATTGATGATGCATGTAAGAAGGCCATGTACATAGAAATCAAGAGTCGTCCACTTGGAAACAAGACTGAATTTTCGGAGGAAGGGTCCAGCCAAGAAAATAGGTTGCAGAAAAGTGAGACAAAGAAGAATCATGTATCATGTAGTGGTTAATAAGGGTAAAATATATTGTGATCATTGTAATACAGATAGACATTCCAAGGGAAAATGTTGGAAGTTGCATCCTGAATTACAACCGTCATGGTGGAAGAATACAGATAGAAAAGTTGCTAATGTATGTATAGAAGATGAATATGTTTGTATTGAAGACGAAGTAATTGAGGGCTCATCACAGCCGAATGCGAAGTTGGCATGTATGGCAGGTAAGAGGGGTACTATTTCTGAAGAAACCATAGAATAAATGTTCGGGTATATGCTCGAGATTGGGATGACTCCGCTATTACCTTATTCGATAGTGGTTCACAACAGAATTTGGTTTCTGAATAGCTAGTGAAGGAATTGGGCTTAAGTACATCTCCACATCCTAGACTGTATCCATTGGGGTGACTACAAAAAGATGTACATGTACAAGTCAAGTTGAAGTGCAAGTTCAAGTTCGCCATTAACGAGAAGTTCAAAGATGAAATTACCTGTGATGTCGTACCGTTGGATTCATGTCAAGTTGTTTTCGGCAGCCCATATTTATGGGATAGAGATGTGTTTTCCATAGAAGGGAGAACGTATTGAGATTGGTGAAATATGGTAAAGGCTTTCGCATCTTAGCTTCAAAGGAGAAGAAGAAGTTAGGACTCATGGAAGTTCAACAAACAAAATATCTGGTGAATGCTAACTGGAAGTATGCATTTTTTGTGAATCACCCATTAGTTGAATGTGGCGTTCAAGTAAGAAAACAGGCGAATTCTTCATCAGTTTTAGTGGCTAGCCAATCTCAGCACACCAATCTATCTCCAGCTATAAGAGAATGCCATCAACGACGACGTAGATCAAAAGTCATTCAATCTCAAGGAAAGCGAATGGGACAAGGACCTGTTACAACAAATTTGTATAAAGCAGGAAGCTACAGAGCTGGTCGTTCACACCGTTTCAGTGGTAACAGAAAAGGTTTTTTTTGTTCACACAAATTGGATATATTTCCTAGCCTCGGAACACCATATAACTGGCGAGGCAATGTAAGATTTCAGGAAGGTTGGTGCTCGGAGTGTGTACATTCACCAATAACGAATGGTGGTAGCATAATTTTGCCATATAAATGGGAAGAAGAAGATGTAGAGAATTCTGCGACTTATTCTCCGTTTTCAGCTGGAGTTATATCTATTGAAGCTGTGCTTAATGGAGGTTCTTATAAATACAGTAGCAATAGCAGCAATGGAAGTATTGCTTCCAATGAAATTCCTTAAGCTTTTGAGGGACCAAAAGCCTTCATATGGGGAAGGATTGATTTGCCTTATGGGTTGCATAACACTCCTGTAAGCATTGTAACTGAAACAGGCAGTTAGCCAGTTACTCCTTTAAATAATGCTAAAACTTTATCTGGTCTGTTTTTGTCATAGCGAGAATGCTATATGAGACGCTCGTTGACAACGGAATAATAACTGATTTTACGTGGAAGGGGCAGTGGCGGAAAAATATGAAATTTCTTTATATACACGTCACGAAGAAAAAAAAGTCCCTCACCTCCTTCATCTTTTTTTTCTGGTTTGGAACTCACAAACTCCATAAATCCTAGTAACTTCATTCACCCATTTCTTAACATACAGTTTCACTTTCTTAATGTGGTGAAGATAATGATAGCTTTTTCAAATCATTTACTATGTACTGTGTTAACCTTATATGGTTGTTACATACATGAATAATCAATTATTACAACTGTGATTGGAAGGTTAAAGATTGAGAACATATGATCTTGAGAAAAATTAGGGATGATTAGGTTGAATTCATGATTGTTTTTAAAATAGTTCATAGATGTGGATCTTGTTTTTGGTTAGCAAAATAAATCGAAATTTGATTCATTCGTCTCTGACTTCGTGGCCTTAATAATATTGTGTTGTAATTTCGGTTTTACTGATTTATAGGAAGAAGGTGAAGAAGATGAAATTGATGAAGGATATAGATTGAAAGGGGGTTTCTAATATTGATCCATTGATGTTTAGTTTTGAGACGTTAGATTAAGTATTGCATACTTATCCTATCCAAACAAAAGGATTTTCATTTCTCTTTCAATTAAAGATGGTTCCACCTATTTGCCACCCCCACTTTTCCTAGTTGCCACCCTCATTAGAATTTTAAAAATAATTCTACTTTCAATTCTACTTTTTCCTATTTACCACCTACAGAAGTCAAATTAAATTTGACTATAACTATCACCACTCTTATCTTCTTCTCCATTAATCTCTATTTTCATTAAAAAAATATTAACCATACTTAGAACTCTGTTCAATTAGTTCACTATTATGTATACATTTATTATTTCTTTAACTCTTATCATTTAATCACAAAAATTAATGATTTAATTAGAAAATAATCTGTGAATCATTATCATGGAAGATTCTATGATTGAAAATCTAGGGCAAAATATCCAAACCTTAAATGGATGGAATATCCAACAAGATTTGGTTAATTTAGATGAAAATATATTCATTGAAGAAGGTTTGGAGGTAAGTAACTGATTTATTAACTGATTAATTTTTATTTTTGTCACTCTTGTTTTATTAATTTTCGTCGAACAGGTCTCCGTTTTCTGGACGACCACAGAGCACTCTAGTCGTGCATATTGGGACGACTCTGTGACAAAGAAGTTTGCTCTAACCAGACGACTATGTGCTTAATCAGGCGATCCTTTCTGGACGACTGAAGTACTTTCTGGTTGGTTCTTTTTTAGTGAACGACTCGGACTTGAATGTTCTGATATTTTTTTTTCACAGATACTTCGCAACCCATTGACCTGTCATTCCCAATTTGAATCGGCTGAAAAAATTATTTTAGATGAAGAAAAAGTGGAAGAGACAGTTTTAGATGTTGCAGACCAACATAATGTGGAGCAACCAGAACCAATCGATGTTGTTGGCTTCGATACTACTGATGACTTTACTACAAATAAGGTAGTGTATGTCCTTTTCTGCAAGTGATATATCAGGATACAAAACAAGGTAGTTGTATATCGTTTTTTAATGGTCGGGGTTATATATGTTTTGGTTGTTGTGTGTAGATATTTGGCTCAAGAGAAGACGTTATAGAGTGGTGTCGTAAGATCGGTATACAAAACAAGGTAGTTGTCGTGATTGCGAAAACGGTGAATAAGAATGAGAATCAAGGTGGCAAGGGTTCGTCCATTGTATTTGGATGCGAGAAAGGTGGAAAGCATAGGAAAAGAAAACAACCAAAGGAGCCCTTCTAAATGCGAGAAAGGAACCGGCACAAAAATATGTGGTCAGTCCATTTAAGTTGAGGTCGACTTGTGTTGCTGCTTCAAAATGGAATTTGGTTCTCAAAGTTGGACATCATAACCATCCTCATCCAGATGAACTTGTGGGTCATGCGTTCGTTGGTAGATTAACTAAAGATGAAGAGAACTATGTTATTTCTTTCCACACGAACACGGTATGCCACCAAGACAGATTCTTGTTGCTTTAAAGAAAGAATTTAAAAACAATCTTTCAACTGTGAAGACCATCGATAATTGCATACAAAAGCATAGGCAAAGTGAAGGTGCTGGAAGGACAAGGATGCAACTACTTCACAAATATCTAGATGATGCCCATTATGTGACATATAACAGGCGGAATCCTGATACAAATGAGGTAACTGATATCTTTTGGGCCAATCCCGAATCTACCATATGTGCTCAATGTTTTCCATCGGTCGTCATTATTGATTGTACATATAAGACAAACAGATGGAGAATGCCTCTATTTCATGCGGCGGGTATGACATCTATGGGGACGACGCTCTCTGTTGCTTTCGCATTCATGAGTGCCGAGCTAACACAAAATTACGAATGGGCTTTGCAGAATCTGAGATCACTCTACTCTCCAACAAACTTACCTTCTGTTATTGTCACCGACAACGAACAGGCGTTGATCAATGGTATTGGTATTGTTTTCCCAGATGCACGAAGATTGTTATGTACATGGCATATTCAAAAGAATGTGTATTCTCATTTCCGCGAGGCAAATAAAACAGAAAAAATCGCTAAAGAATTAAAAGCAAAGGAGAAAAATAACAATGGAAGTACGATTCTTAATAAGGACCTGGGAAAAGTGAATCAAGAACATGATGAAGAGGAAGAAGATCCTTTGAAGGATTTAGAAGATGATTGGAGACGTGTTGTTAGGATGGAAACAGTATCTCTATTCAAAATGGGTTTGGAGTCCTTCATACGTAAATATGAGAAGAGGTATCCTGAAGTAGTTAAATACATCTGTGACTCAGTTCTTGTGAATAAGGAATTTTTCGCATATGCATGGACTAATGAAGTAAAACATTTTGGAGTTAGAACTTCTAATCGTGTGGAAGGTGCACATAGTGTCTTAAAGCGATTCTTGGTAAATAGTCAAGGTGGGTTTATTGAGTGCTGGCAACAAATGCACAAGATGCATGCATCTCAACTTGTGACTATCAAAGCTAAATTTCAACAATCTCTGACTGTCATCAAGCATGAGCACAACATTGACGACTTCAAGGGTCTTCATCACCATGTCTCACAATATGCCTTAGACTTCCTCATCATTGAAATAAAAAGATTGGAAAAGTCAAGAAGTGTTGCTGAGACCAAGTTCGTATTGGCTCATTTAATTATCAAGAACAACAAATCAAATGACTTTATCCAAAATCAGAAACCAATGCACTTGTTTTCAAGTATCTGGAATGCTGATGATTGGGCAACAAGAGTTGGACTTGAGAAAAAAAACTACATAATTTCGATGCCACGATTAACAGAAAAAGAAAAATTAAAATAAACCTCATTGAGGCAATTCATCAAACACTACAAATGCTAGCAGTAATCTGTCTATGAACTAGATAAAACATGCAATAACTTTTGAACACAAAATTAATCTGAATTCAAACAACTGATAAATCAAATAAATAATCTAAAATCAATAAACAATAATCACCCAAGATGGGTTTTCACCAAATAAGAAACAAGAACATCACTGAAGCTTACTTATGTATGGAACAACACTAGCATACGATAGACTGCTACGGACTCGACAAGTACAGGGTACCAATCAATTTTAATTTGAGGAGAAGAAACTAAGAATTTGAGATAACAATTGAATTTCAGAATCGTTAATTAGGTTTAGATTTACCTCTTTTTTGATTTTTTTTTTGCTTCAACGTTCCCAACTTTCTTTGAGGGCATATTTGATTTTTTCAAAAATCAGAAGAAGAAATCAAACAAGTGGTGATCGATGGGAAAGATGGAGCAGAACCACAGTTGACGAGATGGAGAAGAAGAAGCGCAGGTCGGAATATAATTTAACTTGGTTTTTTACATTTTTTCTTTTAAGGGTTTATCAACTTGGGTGGTTTCATTGATGGGTGTAAACAAAAAGTGAAAGGTGTAGTATTTAGGATATATGTAAAAGTATAGGGGTGGCAAATAGGATAAATGAGGGTGGTAATCAATGAGGGTGGCAACTAGGAAAAGTGGGGGTGGCAAATAGGTGGAACCTTAAAGATACACGTCTTTCTACCAGTGTACCAGCCATGAAAGATTTGTTGTTATTCAGCTGTTAAGGAGCGAGTCATGCAGCAAAGTTGGGTTCATAGAAATCAACTTTTTCAGAGACACTAATAGCTTTATTTTCAGATAATCCACATGAATTTATCAAATAATTAACCCTCTCTGTAATGAGATTATCATATGCAGCATTCCTATTAGATAATGATGAGTATAACATGGAACTAATAACCCTAGGTTTAATGAAAGCATTTGAATTATGATACGTAAAGAGATTTTACCGAGTTTCTGATGGTTGTCCATTTATGGTGGTCGTTCTTTTCAGATGCGCTCCTAGTTGACAATATATGGATCGAAACATTTTCAGTTTCTGCCGCGAGATTGAAATAAGAATAAGAAAGAGAAGCAGAAAGGAGGAAAAAGAGTGAATAACCCTAATTGTCTAATCTTATTGTTATTTATAAAGTCAAGTTGGGAAGCGCTGACTGAGAATTTTAAGGAGAAAAATGAAGAAATACTTGACTTTCCGTGGTCAAGTATTTTGTCTTATTAATTGCCCCTAATTTTTTCAGGGTCTCCCTTAATGACGCCAGGTTTAATAGGTTAAAAACTGAAGAAGAAAGCTTGAGAGGCAAATGATAAGCCCACTCAAATAAACTATTTTCTAAGCGGGTGATCTTGACCTCCCGTTCTCTACTCATCAAGAACTCCTTTACTTGAATAAATATATGAATGAGTTTGAGTAAAAACGGATTATCCATAGTAGTACTCACTACGGGAAAATTAGTAATCTACAACTGTAGATTGACAACTCGTAAATTAAAAGTTGTAAAATGTAGTATGTTTTACAACTTTTTCCAACAAAAGCGTTGTCAAAGTAAAATATGTCCAACTCTTAGGACCAACGAGTTCCTAAGAGTAGTGATGAGAATCAGAACCACAACTTGTTGTGTGAAAAGGGTTGCAGAGAGAAGTGACCACCTTTAGAATTTACGACTCATATCCTAAAAGTAGTGAATGATTTTAAAACAACACTAATAAGAGTCGTTGAAGATAAGAAAAAAAAAATTGAAAAATGTTCTTGTAGAGAATCGAGCCCAAGCTTACTAGGTGTTAGTACAAGACGTCAACCATCCTGTCGGATTCACAATACTGGTCGATTTGTGCTTTTTCTTTTAATCAACATTCGCAACCTTTATGAGGGTTGTAAAATGAAAATTGACTAGGAAAAAAAATAGGCTAGGGTGAGATTCGAACTCGGTCCTCCTCTTTGTAGGACTGGGATTCCAACCACCATTCCAAAGTTACATGTATGATTATCAAAGGACATCTACGTTAATATTTAACAATAATTTCAACTGAGCCTTCAAAAAAATGGCCAGCAAGTGCGCCATTTTGCCTGAAAAAATGGCCAGCAAGTGCGCCTTTTTACCTGAAAAATGGACGACTGCAATCACATTTCAATCAACACTTACAGCACTAGGTTGTATATCTCAAAATGTAAATGAATGAAACAAGTGGATGTCTATATTTATATGCTCAAAGTAGCGGATTCATGCAAATTTTGGTAAAGCAAACACAACAGTCATGAAGAAGCTGCAAATGCTCAAAGTTTCAGATATTATAGGAATGTGTTACCTGTTTTTCTCGCCAACTGCAGAATTAGAGACCAACTCAATAAATCCCCTTTTCTCTCCTCCTTTATCCGGGCTTGAGACCGGCAATTAAATTATTCAATGGCGGAGTTAAAAAGGGGGGGTTCATCTGAAGAGAAACATTCAATATATCATACAAACAATAGCATAATTTTAATGATAAAACAAGTCCAAACCAATTCATACTACACAAAAAATGAAATCTTATTACATATGACTTTTTCCTAGATTTGTAATTAGATCAGCTATTTGATTTGCAGAAACTCTAACTTTTTCCTTTGCAGCAATGAAGATAGCATCTGAGGCCCATGTAAAAGCTCCACATTCTTCACATACCAGGTAAGCTATGTGCTTATTGTGTTGATTATTGCATATTTTTAGGTTGAGTTTGTTATTGCAGGTTGAAGAGAAGCACAACTGACTGTGTAGTGGACAATTTTTAAAAGAGTGATCATCTTCTCCACAAGCTTCACAGACTTTTCACCGATGGTAACAACAACAACTTGGCTTTGCAAGGGTCGAAGCATCAGAAACCATTCAAAGTAGGTGCAGGTAGGTATGGTGCACTTGAAAACATTTTTCCATAGGTTTCAGTTGTTTTAGATTGCAGAAATGCTCTCACACCATTACAAGGAACATGCTTACACCTAGAATAGAGCCAAGGACACACTTTTGTCTCATGAATCCCTTGTTCACACATAGCACACTCAGTTAGGTTTTTTTTCATTCTCATGTTACTGTTGCTGCTACTACTGCTACCTGTAGAATCTTTCACACCTCCACCCATGACTAATTCAGTGTTTTTAAAGCCTAATTGAAGAAAATTTCTCCACAAGCCTAATTTTTGAAAATTTCTGAACCCTAACTGTTTTTAATGCCTATTTCAGTGATGTCTAATTTACACGTGATTGATTAGTGTTGATTAATATATCTATTGAAGCTAGGACTAATTTTAATTGTATCATCATTCTCAGATCAATAGAAGTTAAACAGAACGAGAAATCAAAAAAATAGTAAAACCCTAAAATGGGTTATAAAATCAAACCTTCTTTTCCTTAACACATATCGAGAAGGTGTTGGTGGTGAAGAAATCTTCAGCTCAATCTATTGATGGGTTTTAAATTTTCGTGGTTAAGGAGATGAAGGAGGAGGTTCTCATGAGATGGAAGAGAAACAGAAAAACGACGGAAAAGAAGATAAGTGGAGGAGAATAAGTGATGGGGAGATTGAATAGATAAGAAGAAAAAGATAAATAGATCTTCTGCAACCCTTGGAAGAGTTGTAAAATGAAAAATAACTATGAAAAAAAAAGAGCCTGGTGAGAGTCGAACATGAGTCTCCGCTGTCCCAATATGACATTCCAACCATCCTGCCACATTTATACATGTAATTATATTTACATTCTTTTATATATTAGATCAAATTTTTAAATTAGCCTTAAAAAAAAAAGGCCAGCAAATGCACCATTTCGCCTGAAGCATACAAGGAATTCTGTCCAATGCCTGCAATCACATTTCAATCAACAATCACAGTACCAGATTCATGGAGGTTTTAGTGAATTGTACAAGGCATGCAATCACATTTAAAATTCCATGAAGAAGCTGCAAATGCTTAAAGTTGTGAAGTATATTAACTGCAATAAAAGTAAGACATTGACTGCAAAATAAGTAAAGACATTCCAGAAAAGCAAATTGCAACATCAGATACCAGCACATGATCATATATAACCAATTTCAGAAAATCTGCATTTAGAACTCAATAAATCCCATTTTATCTCCTCCTTTACCCGGGCTTGAGACCGGCATTGAAATGATATATCATTTCAATGGCGGAGTTAAATAGTGGAGTTCATCTCCAGAGAAACAGATAGCATATCATACCAACAATATTGCAAGTCATAATTAAAGAGAAATAAATAGCATGTCATTTTAAAAGCAAAAATACAATCTGAAGCAAAATGAAAGAAACAAAATAGGTTCAGAGCATCAAAAAGGAAATAAAAAGAGTAATTAAACCCACCATCACGGCACTTCTTTTTCTTTTTCTTATTCTTCTTGTTTTTCTTCTTTGTCGGAACCACTAAGATAGGTTCAGCATCAATTCTTGCATAAATCTCAGTCTCATCATCCATTTGTAAGCCAAGAGTTGAGAGTTCCACTGGATGGCAACTTGTGTCTTCCTGTTCATTGTATTCCTCTAATTCATGGAAACCCCTTGGTGGTGGTTTCAACATCACAAACCAATTCGATGTATCTGACTCTCGAGAATAGAAAACTTGTCGAGCTTGTGACTCTAAAATGAATGGATCATTTTGATATTGGTTCTTATGCTGACGTAAGTTGACCAATGTAAAACCTTTTTCTAGCTTGACACCAAAATAGGTGTGAGCCCAGTCACATTTGAATAAGGGAATTTGAAACATATGCTGGTAGTCCAACACGAGAATTTGTTCTAAAACGCCATAGAAACCACTGCTTATTTGTGATCATGCAACTAAAGATTTTGATTCAATTGAAACACCACTATTTTGCGTGACTCTTTGAATATCCTTAGTAACAAACCTTGACTAATTTATTTGCAAGCCTTTATATGATACACATTTTTCTAAAGGACCATGTGACAATCACCGTACTGTATTTGATACTGACATGCCTTGACCAATTTGGATTTTAACCTATCAATAAAATTTAGCTAGCAGAACACAAGTGACCACAGTAATGGGCGCAATCTCTATGTTTTTGCTTGGTAAGATCTAATTAAGAAGTGAATGACAGATTCATCTCTAGTAGTGAAATATAACTATTGTTTTGTGGGTAATGCTAAAAAGTGGCGTTGCACGTACCTTTTGCTTTAACCAGTCTGCAAATGTTTCCGAGTGTATGGAAAGGAGTTGGTCTTCGCTGGAAGTATCGGAAGATCTTAACTCATCCATATGCATTCTAATAAGAAAAAATTTAATGTGAAAAAGATTTGTAAAACACAAGTGCTTATACTGCTAACAATTTTAAATGAACATATAACAGTCATACTTACGTTATATATGGTTCAATTGCTGACGTGTTAAAAAGCACATATCTATGAGCGATCTTTAGCATATCACTACCAATACACACTTGAACAACTCTAGAAAGAGGACGCCCTGCCGGTGTGGAATCATGTTGAATGTCTTCATTATGGCTTTGATTTACTCCTCCTTCAGAATGTTTGTCCCCATGAACATCAAAATACCTGACGCACTCCATTCCCAGGTAACACTCTGTTATACATGCTTCAGGTTGTGCATAATTATTTACGTATTCTTTGAAAGTCTTCATATACCTGCGACAAACCAAATTTCTAATTATTAGCACCAAACTCCCATTTACGCAGAACAAAACTATAACATTGTACTTAAAATAACTAAAAAAAATATTCATACTAATGAAACAATTACCTTTCAAATGGATACATCCAACGATATTGTACGGGTCCACCTAAACGTACTTCTCGAGCTAGGTGAATTTTCAAGTGCACCATCACATCAAAAAATGATGGAGGGAAGTACATCTCCAATATACACAAAGTCTCAGCAATTTCATCTTTAAGTTCTAACAATCTAGTGAGATCAACTGCCCTTTGGCATATTTCGTTAAAATAAGAACATAACCGATTATGGCATTACTTGGCCCATCAGGTAAAAGTCCTTTCAAAGCTACAGGTAATATTTGTTGCATCATAGCATGGTAATCATGAGCCTTAAGGACACCCAAGCAACCATCTTTTGAGAAATTAATGCCTCCTAAGATCAGAACTATACCCATATGGAACCTTCAGATTTCTCATCCTATTATAGAATACAGCCTTTCCCTTATCGCTTAAGTTACATGGTGCTGGCGGAAGCCAAGTTTTGCCATTTTTGACTGTTAAATGCAATTCTTCTTTGATTCCCATACTTTTCAGATCATTACGGGACTTTAAGCCATCTTTTGTTTTGTTCTTTATATTCAATAGAGTACCAATGACACTCTCACAGACGTTTTTTTCCGTATGCATAACATCAATATTGTGTCGTAGTAACAATTCCTAGGAAGGAAGGAATAACATAAAAAGTATGAGCAAGTCACTTGAGTTGTACATTTCATAAATGAGATTTAACATGCAGATAGGAATGTAAGACTGAAAAGAAGATAATTTGAGGTTATAAGTTACCTTCCAGTAAGGCAAGTCGAAAAATATTGACCGTTTGTTGAATATCGAATGGTCATCATCCCGTGCACCAGAACTAGCACCAGCACTCGTACCGGCATCAGTAGCAACTTTCCTTTTCCGCTTCCCGCAGTTAGATTTACCGTCATTTGCACCTGTTGCCGCACTACTCTGACCCTTTTTCTCCTTATTCTTCTTCTTATTCTTCTTCTTCTTCTTCTTCTTTTACTCTTTCTCTTTCCTTTTCTCCACATCGTTCTGCTTCGCTTTTCCAAAGTCATTTACAATACTGCTCTGACGTTCAAAAGCCTCAGCACTAGACATAGTAGGTGGCTTTTCCTTCGTCTCAATCTCTCCATTGAAACATACTTTTTCTTAGTCGATCGAAGAGGATGATTATGAGGTAGAAATCTCCTATGATTCATGTAAACAGTTTTACGACTAAACGGCAACCAGGTTGAAAGAGTATTATCACCACAAAGAGGGCAGGCTGACTTCCCTTTATATGTACATCCAGATAGGTTAACATAAGCAGGAAAATCATTTATCGTCCACATTAATAATGCCTTCAAATTGAACATTGTCTTACTAAATGCATCATAAACCTCCACGTCGTTTTCCCATAACTTAATCAGATCATCAATCAGTGGTTGCAAGTATATATCGATGTCTCTACCTGGTTGTTTATTTCCTGGAATCAACAAGCTTAAAATAATATTGTCGCCTTGCATACACTGCTGAGGGGGAAGATTATATACCACAATCATCACCGGCCAACAACTGTGGGTTGGGGAAAGATCGCCAAACGGATTAAATCCATCAGCAGCAAGCCCAAGACGCAAATTACGCGATTCTGAAGCAAACATGGGGAACTTTGTGTCTATGTGCTTCCAAGCCAAAGAATCCGTTGGATGACGTATCTTCCCATCTTTACTCTTATGAGTCGCGTGCCATATCAACTGCTGACCTTGCTCTGCTGATTTATACATTCTCCTTAATCTCGGCACAATGGGGAAGTATCTAAGCACCTTCACTAGTATCTTCTTTTTGGGCTTGTCTACCATGTCAGCATCATCCATGTTAGATGTGTCTTCCTTCCACCTAGAATAGTGACATTTAGGACATTCATCCTCGTCTTTCAAATCATTTCTAAACAAACAACATAAGTGAGTTGGAAAGCTCTCAACAACTTCTTCACTTCATAAGTTGATTTAGGAAGACAATGACCTGGGGGCAACACATAACCAATTGTCTTGAGAAGATCATCAAAAGCCCTTCGAGATAAACCATTTACTGTCTTGTGCCTATATAACTCAGTAGTCATGCTTAGCTTTGTGTGTGTAGTACAACCAGGGTATAAAGGGAAGTCAGCCTCTTCAATCTCGTTCATCAGCAACTCTTCGTCGTGGTTTGGCAACCCTTCGTCCTGCCTAGGTTCATAAAGCCCTTGCCCTAGTTCGACATCACCTTCAACATTATCATATGTCCACATCTGGTAGAAAGTACGTTGACGTGTTGCTCCCTCTTCATGAACATTATTAAAATTTCTAATCTTCTCCCCGTGAAGAACCCACTCGGTGTAAGTAGGATCCATACCCCGTTTTAGCAAGTGCATATGTATTGTACCAGGAGAAAGTGGCGCAGCAAGATTCTTACAATCCACACAAGGACAACTAAACTTAGAAGGATTTCCAAGTTTCTCATGAGCCAACTCTACGAACTTGTTTACTGCATCCTGGTATGGAACTTCCCCCCTACATTAAAACTCCAATGGTTAGACGTACTAAGATCGATTAATCTCATTATGATACATATATACCCTGTAGAGACAGTTATGACTTGGATTTACCTTGGCCAACGAACCCAATCCTTATTCATCATTTTACAAGTCAAGAGTCAGTCCTGGTTGAGTTCAATATGAATCTTTATTTCCTTCCCACTGTCAATGAAGGAAACAACTGTTAAGAACCAATCTCGCAATTATTAGGCATCTGAATGACAACAAATGGACGCAACCGATGGTACAAACAATGACACAATTTTGCAGGACGCACTATCAAAAAGATAAGTCATAAAACCTATGCAGGCATCTCATTTTGGAGCCATCACCACCGATAACGAATAATTTTATCAAAGATTCAAAATGGGCACTGACCGGTTGTCAGCCGACACAAATATAATTACACTTTCTTACTACTCAAAATATAAATATAGCAAGGGCAAGAAAGGATCGATCCCACAGAGAGGTCTAGGTTGTCAAATTGTTTCGGTTCCCTATAAATAACACCGGATTTTGTGATTTTATAAACTAAGCAAATATAAAAGCAAAGCAAACAAATAAGATAGAAGAGATATTGGTTAAGGATTTCGTTTTCATTCACTAACATGCTTTTCACAATAACTAGAATTGATATTTAATCTCAACTTTTATCAAAGACCCTAGAATACCTTGATCGCAAGAATATCCCGCAAATCTCCTCATGTCATCAACAAACACATTAAAAGATGCGAATATGAATTCTACCTAAAGGAACAACCTAACGTGTAAAAGCACTAATCAAGTTTAATTCCCTAGATGCATTAAGTTCTATGAAATCAGGCCAATCAAAGCAATTGAACGTGGAAAGCGCACTAATTCAATTTAACAAAGGTTACGATTCACATATGATCATAAGAATATATCACTACAAACTATAATCATATTATGCTACTTGTATCCAAGGAATATCACTTTTGCGTATAATAAACCCTAAACTAGCAATAGATGTGATTAGAAGTTCTACCAATTTACAACTTGACAAAACAATCAATCAATCATAAAACAATATTTTCGTGAGAATTGCAAACGATAGATATGAGACAAAACTAATATATTGAATCAAAGAATCATGCTTTGTGAAATCCAACTATTCCATAACCAATAATAAACTTAGGTACTCATATTCAAGGAGTTCATCACAAGAAGAAAGAGAAGAAACTTCATGGTGTAAAACCCTAGAATAAAGTAGAAGAGATAATAAAACGTGATCTCCAAACATTGTAGAAGTCTTCCCTGTTGTAGTCTTTTTCTCCTTCCAAAACTAGGTTTTGTCTTCAAAGTCCATTGGTTGGAAATTCACCCGGCCCACCATGGAGAGAAACCCGTGCAGAAAATATGTCCCAAAAATGCTCGCCGGAAAACTGGGATTATGGCCGGAATCCCACCGGAATCGTCGCCGGAAAGTAGCTCAGGTGACCGGCAAAGTCAAACCGGTCACCGGTCAACGGGTCGGATCGAGTTCAGGTCAACGAGTCAGCTCAGCGGGTCAAACCGAGTCAGGACTGGGTCAGATGGAGTCAGTCCGAGTCACCAGGCCGGGTGATCTAACTGGCCGACTTTGCCAGCCACAGCTTCTTGACAGCGTAACAAAGATAGCACAATCATTGTGCATCATCACCTCAGCACAGCCATGATTTGTTCAGCACAATTGTGCTTCACGGCTCTCAGCACCACATCACTTCATGTCAGCAAACTCTGCATTCATCCATTCTTCTTCTGCAATTTCACTACCAATTCCCTGGCTCAACACAGCAACCAGATTAAGCTTCAACTCCATTACAGCCCCATTCTGCTACAGAGCTTAAGCACCAGCACCATCTTTTCTTGCCCTGAGCCACCAGCAAGCTCTAATTGCACCACTATATCCACCAAGCCTCACTGAACTACTCCAGTTCAACTCCAATTCTTGCCAGAATTGCATCCCATAACTGCAATCTTTCCTTTAAATAGCCCACAGCAGTCGCGCTAATCAGCTCTCCATCACTCCCGGTAGTTCAGCTCAATAGCAGCTGCTGACTCGAACACCTGCAACGTTCCAGCAACACAGCATCACCTGTCTCTATGTCTGCAACTTATTGCCATTTCAGTTCAACCTTGTAATTTCGCTATCCTCTCAGTCAGTCCTGCAATACCAGACTCAGCGCCTTCACTGTACAGCTCAGTGCCACTCATTCCACCACTGCATCACCACTGTTGTGACTCTGCTCCTAACCCCCTGAACTCAGCCATTTCCATCAGCCTGCCTCTATCTCCATCACTTAATCAGCCAACCTCACTCAGCAGCTGCAACTTGAAACCCAGTCACTCAACCTAGCCATCCCTGCTATAACCTCCATTCCTCCTACATCATTCCAAGTTGTAACTCCATAAATTCCATACCTTCACAGCCATATACAGCTTCAACTTGCAACTAACATCCCAGATTCAGCTTATTGCCTGTAGCTTCACCAAATTGCCCTTGGATCTCCATCTGAGCTGCACCTGGTATTCATCTATAAGCATATTCACAGCCAACACCAGTTCCTCCCAGGTCAGCCACCATCTCAGGCCAGCTCCATTCTCTGCCTGCAACACAATCATTGCATCTCACTTGAGCATGCCACTTAAACCCATTGCAGCAATTCATACATCCAGCTTCATCACAGACCAATTCCTTGATCTGCAACACGGCCTATCACTTGCCATTCTCCCCTGAACTCAATTGCAACAACTATCTCAGGTCTTCCATTCCATTCATTGTTCCACCCATTTGAGCTCAAACTCTTCAAGTCCTCTTATCCAATTTCAACAGTTCAAATACAACCCCTTCAAGAATAGCAACAGCAAAACAAAGAACCCTAACCTGCAGCCTAGTTCATCATCTCAAACCCTTGTAACATCCATGGCACGTCTCCAACCAGGGTCAAATGCAGATTCAACCAAAACCCAACTCAATTCCACTGTCCATCTTCTTCCTTCTCGGTTCGAACAACAATACCCTCATCTCTGATAGACAGCAGCCTCTTCTGCTCAGATTCATCGGCAGCAGCATCATTAATTCAAGGCAAACCCTAGTTTCTTTCTCCCTTTATTTATCGATTCAACTTGAACCCTGACAGCAATCCACCACCTCTGTTCTTCATCCAAAACCCTTGTATCTTCTCTAACTCAGAACCCTAAATCGTACCAATTACTCAGCCAACAAAACTCCATTTCTATCTTCTGATTCATCAAATCGACACAGTATCCTTTGATTTTCTCTGTTAGAAACCTCAACTTCTATTGACAACCCTTGAGTTCGTTAATTCTTCACTTCTTCTTCAATCCATGGCAGCGGCAGAATTTCTTCATATTTCTTTCTTCTTCATTTAATCTTCTCAATGATTCAATTGTCTGAGAGGCTGTGTTGTCTGAAACAACAAAACCAATTCGACCCACTTAGGTCAAATAGTCTGGGACAGCTATTAACACCCATGGGTGCTTTTAGTGAGACTCCACTGGTTGTCCCTTATCCTTAACTGGTCTGTGTCTAGTACACCTCCAAATAGAGTTGTCCCTTAACAGAATGACTACCCCTTAATGTACAGCGGGGGTGACAATAGCACTTCTCTATGAAATGACCATTTAGCCCTTAGTCTTCCAAGTTCTTGTTTTGCTCATAACTTCTTCATACGAACTCGGAATGACTCCATTCTTTCAAGATTGTCTTCATCTTCTCGTCCTCTACATAATGAAAAGTAGAAATCTTGTATTTGAACGAGTTCCAATTGGTCTTTTGCTCCAAATGACTCCATTGCACCTAATAAACTCAAAAGCACACATAAGATACATAATTTACAATAAAACTCGCAAAGAAAGCATAAATACTAGATATTAAATACGGTGTATTCTACACCTATCAGCACCAAGTTGACATTATCTGGACGAGAAAACTATACCAAATTACACCAACACGATTGCAAAAACAAGGTAACAAACACTAACACTAATCTGCATATGATGGTGACTAAGTATGCAATCTCATTACACAAAACAAATCAAACAACAAGCCAACTAGTGCATACATACCATCACTTAGCTAGACTTATTTTCAGCAAAATTTGTACTTCACCTGCTCCCCTATACAGTTAGCTGAATCTGCAAAAATCAAACAACCCCAAAAACTTAATTTCAACCATTTGCAGAGTTGAGTGCATCTAAACATGACCCAATTACAACCCAATCACGAAACCCTAAATTTAATGCAACCCAATCATGAAACCCTAAATTTAATGCAACCCAATCATGAAACCCTAAATTTAATGCAAATTGAGATGAAACTATTACAAAAAAAAATTAAAGCAATCAGTTACAGACCCAATTACAAGATCGATCTGTTGATGGAGAAGCTCGATTTGTTGATGATGTTAACAGAGCTTAAGAAACTCGATCTGTTGATGGAGAAGCTCGATTTTTTGATGATGTTAACAGAGCTTAAGAAACTCAATCTGTTGATGGAGATAAAAATGATATGTTGATGAAAAAAACTCCTTTTCATAGATCTGTTTGCTCGACTTGTTGATGATCTTGACTTGTAATGGTTTGATTGATGGTGTTTCTGCAAATGGAGGAGGTGTTTTTCTGTGGTTTGAAGAAAGATAAAAGAAGAGATGAAAAATAAAAGAAGTGGTGGAGGAAACAAAAGAAAAGGATAAAAAGGAAAAAAAATTAAAAACAATGGACGGTTAGAGATCGATGTAAGGTTGAAATGGACGGTTGGAGATTGAAATGGAAGTTGTGATGTAGTAAATTTTTTTCATGGCCCTTTCACAACTGTTAGAAATAGTCGTCATAGGGGTTTTTCCGTCTTTCGAAACTTTTTAACTTCTGCTAATTTTTTTTCACTTCTGCTAAGCTTTTTCACTTTTGCTAAATTTTTTATCTTCCGCTAATTTTTTTCACTTTTGCTAAGTTTTTTCACTTTTGCTAAATATTTTAACTTCCGCTAAATTTTTTCACTTCTCGAAGTTTGCATAATTCGTGTGTGTTTAGGGGTTCATGAGATTATTCTCATGGAATCTTACACGTAAACTTTAAAGATCCATCGTTCATGCGAAGTTCTCGTCTCATAGTAGTCCACTCCAGGTCAGGTTTCGATCTTCGGACAAGTTCACTCCTCGAAGTTTGCGAATTCGTGTGTGTTTAGGGGTTCGTGAGAATATTCTCATGGAATCTTACGCGCAAACTGCTAAAGATCCATCGTTCATGCGAAGTTCTCGTCTCATAGTAGTCCACTCCTGGCCAGGTTTCGATCTCCGGACAAGGTCACTCCTCGAAGTTTGCGAATTCGTGTGTGTTTTGGGGTTCGTGAGATTATTCTCATGGAATCTAACGCGTAAACTGCAAAAGATCCATCGTTCATGCGAAGTTCTCGTCTCATAGTAGTCCACTCCATGTCAGGTTTCGATCTCCGGACAAGCTCACTCCTCGAAGTTGGCAAATTCGTGTGTGTTTTGGGGTTCGTGAGAATATTCTCATGGAATATTACGCGTAAACTGCTAAAGATCCATCGTTCATGCGAAGTTCTCGTCTCATAGTAGTCCACTCCAAGCCAGGTTTCGATCTCCGGACAAGCTCACTCCTCGAAGGTTACAAATTCTTGTGTGTTTTGGGGTTCGTGAGAATATTCTCATGGAATCTTACGCGTAAACTGCTAAAGATCCATCGTTCATGCGAAGTTCTCGTCTCATAGTAGTCCACTCCAGGCCATGTTTCGATCTTCGGACAAGCTCACTCCTCGAAGTTTGCAAATTCGTGTGTGTTTTTGGGTTCATGAGAATATTCTCATGGAATCTTACTCGTAAACTACTAGAGATCCATCGTTCATACGAAGTTCTCGTCTCACAGTAGTCCACAACTGGCCAGGTTTCGATCTCCGGACAAGGTCACTCCTCGAAGTTTGCGAATTCGTGTGTGTTTTGGGGTTTGTGAGATTATTCTCATGAAATCTAACACGTAAACTGCTAAAGATCCATCATTCATGCGAAGTTCTCGTCTCATAGTAGTCTACTCCAGGCCAGGTTTCGATCTACGGACAAGCTCACTCCTCGAAGTTTGCAAATTCGTGTGTGTTTTGGGGTTCATGAGAATATTCTCATGGAATCTTACGCGTAAACTGCTAAAGATCCATCGTTCATGCGAAGTTCTCGTCTCATAGTAGTCCACTCCAGGCCAGGTTTCGATCTCCGGATAAGCTCACTCCTCGAAGTTTGCAAATTCTTGTGTGTTTTGGGATTCGTGAGAATATTCTCATGGAATCTTACGCGTAAACTGCTAAAGATCCATCGTTCATGCGAAGTTCTCATCTCATAGTAGTCCACTCCAGGCCAGGTTTCGATCTCCTAAACGTGATGAACTGTCACCAAAGAATGGATGGTGAGATATAGGTAACAGTTTTTCACAAAAACTATCACCAATAATGGTAAATAATTGTGACAGTTTTACAACTGTTACCGAATATACTTAGCATGGCAGTTCTTTTAATAAATGTCACGGTATACGGGTTTATGATAACAGTTATAAACTCATGTTATTCTTCAAGATATTGTAGCAGTTTGACATGAAAACTGTTATCTTATTGGACACTTATAATAACAGTTTTAGTAAACACCGCTACTAAAAAGGTCCTATATTAAATTAGATTATTTTGCTGAGTTCTCTGGAAAGTAATTAGTGGTGCACGATCCATGGTCAATGGTCCAACTGTTTCCTTATTTTCACGTTCTTGCCGTATGAATCTAAAACGAAATCTTATCTTAGTCCCACTCTCAACGCCTAGTGAAACTCCCTGAAAGAGAAAGAAGAAAACTGAAAAACCTTTCTTCATCATCACCGTTCTACTCTCTTAAAATCTCTTACTGATAGAGAAAATCCAACCCCTAGATCTCAATCAGCGAGTCATGGAAGCCCTAATTTCATCTCTATAACAATAATAATTTAGTTTTGTTACTTCTTCACCTTATTCATCACCACAAATTACTGAAATTGGTGTCGTTTCATATGCAGATCCTTCTCCAAATGATAATCAATCTAAAGATGTTGGAATTCAAGTAAGTTTTGAGTTCAATTTCATGGGTTTCTTATAATTTTTCATAAATTGATTTTTTCTTATAGAAGTTATTGATTGAGAATGACGATTAAAGAATCAGAGGTATGAACGAAAGATCCGAGAATTAGACCAACAGTAGATCCTACCAAAATTGAAGAACCAGGGAGTTAATTTTGCTGTCCTACATCCTACTATGTATAAGGACGTGTAACCCACATCGCCTTGATTACCAAAGTCTTTGAAGTAGTACTTATCGGTTCTGTTATGATCGGTCCTCTAGCCAAAAAATAATATGGAAACTCTGATCCTATGTGAGTACTCTTTCCCCGTTATTTTTAAAATTTTAGATTTTTGGTATTTGGGTGTTTATGTTGTTACGAGCACATACCGATTACAAAAATTATTGGTATTTGAGTGTTTATGTTGTTACGAGCAGATGGCGATTACAGAAATTATTGGATTGTGTATAACAAAAGTTTTTATTTATTGCCTTCACTTGATATGGATTGTGTTAGTAATTATGATTGTAGATAAATGGAATCATTTTTGAGTATTTGTATCGCCATGGTAAGAATATAAAGTATGTCTAAGTTTCGGCGTATATGGTCTGGCACCTAATTTTTTGATCAGTTATAATTTGTGGTTAAATTGCATTTTTGAATGATAATAATATTGCATGTACTGATAGGTGGTGTGATTTGTGTCACCTCAAGAATTTGTTGGATAATGTGCACGAAAAGAACTAGTAGAATTTTTTTGTCCCAAACTTTACGATCAATTAGATTAGCACTTTCACTTGACCTTACATCATGTTACTAATTGTGCGCATAGGTAAAACCGAATCACGCTTAACTCATCTCTTTCGCCATCTTTACAGCGTAATGTACATCACAGAGAAGTATCAAAAAAAAAATTATCCAAGAGGTGGGAAGGAGTTTCACACTTACTGCAACCATTGTGCTGATACAGTGGGCTTGGAGTGCGTAAGGATATACACTACATCACTATCCATGTTCAGTTAAATACTACTTTTCTTTCATATAGTTTTCCTGATGATTATAAACATACCTTGATTAAGTACCGATAGTAATAGATTAAATCTGACAGAATTTTTTTCACTTCCCAAACATCTATTAATTTAGTATCGACCGCAGACCAACTACTTAAAATAATCACACCAATTCTTTCATCACTGTCTGGCTAAACTATTTTTCAATTCTGGAGAATTGCTTTCCTGTCACATTTTTTCCACAGTGCTCTCCTAGTATGACTGCATTTTGCAAACCCTTTGCTAATATCCCCTCCGTTGTATCAAAAAAAAATTATCCTGAGATCTGCAATACAATTCAATATATATTGTATGTATTGGGCCAATTCCATATTTAACTGTATTCATTTGTAGCTAATTTCTTAAAATGTTTGTGATTTTCAGGATATACAGTTTTCATCATCTATATACGTTTTCAATTTTGTAGGGTCTTACAAATCCACAACTATTTTATGCATTTAGCATTGGATAAACTGTCTGAAAAGACTATTCATTGTAACTATGAAGATACAAAGAACCTTCACCCATGTATAGAGGAAGCGGAACTACTGTAATTTTGATAGATTTCCATAAAAGGTAACGAAATAGAATTTGTTTTGAGTGGTAGAACTCTTAGGTGAAGGAATACATGAGGTAATGTTTTTTTATTTCTAAATTTGATTATTTATTTTTCTATCCAATTACTGGAAGTTAAGATTATTTAGGATTTAAAATCAAATGCTTGATTAATTTTGCATTTAGGACAGTGCGTGGTTACCTGCAAAAACTCCAGTATTTTATCATTAAAAGGATGATGTCATAGATATGCATGTGCTTCGTGAATGCCACCTGCAAGTTCTGCAACTAAATTTGTCCCTTGTTTGATTTTCTTACATAGTTTTTACTGGTTTTCTAAGCTTTATCCTATTGCCCTAGTCTTTTGACAAAAGGTTGTAATGAATGGATCCTGCTGAACTACTAGTAATGTCACATTAGAGCTTCACATTAGAATTTCAGCTATTGTTTGATTGCATTTCTTTATTGATGATTAGCTTTTTGCGATGCGAGCCATTGTTTTCATTGGCCGAACATATTTGGATACAGATGCCTAGGTGAAGACCGTCATTAAGCACACCTCTCAATTGTATGCTAGAAATCTGAATCAGTTGCATAGGTTAGAACTTAGAACATTAATTAGACCATTACTAAGCACAAACTCAGGTGTTTATGACGATGAGTTCTCAAAATCAATATGGTTTAGGATGAATAATGTTTAGTTTCATTTCATTTGCTTCGAATGTTTTGGTATGTCGCTACAACTCTTGACTATGTCTTATTATTGGAGATGTGATACTTTGCAGGCATCTAAAGTGTTTTGCTTCAGGACATTGTCGTCTAACAATGGCGATAACAAGTCATCGTTTACACAAGAGGCGGTGAAAGTCACATTAGAGAATTGAGGTGTACAAATTCTCTTACATTGTAATGAAAGAAAGATACAAGTTATCTATTTGCTTTTAGCTTTTTTCGTATAATCCTGTTGAACCTTGAATTCTAGAAATAACAAATTATTTAATAAAGTACAATTGTCATTTTGGTAAAAATTATTTTACTTAGTATATCACTTAACAACTGCAGCATGAAGTCACTACAGATAAGTGACATTTAACAAACAAATAATGTGGGATTGAAGGTGACAGTTTTATGTAGAAAATCTTACCTACTATGACGGTTTCATGAAAAAAACGTCACCTTAGTACATGAAAAATGAGTAATCTCACTCCTTCGATAGTTTGCAAATAATGTTACCGTGTTTAACAATGACAGTTTATGGGGTTCATGAGAATATTCTCATGGAATCTTTTTTGACGCGTAAAACTGTCACTAAAGATCCATCGTTTGCAAATTCGTGTGTGTTTTGGGGTTCATGAGAATTCTCATGGAATCTCATAGTAGTGCATCCATCGTTCATGCGAAGTTCGTCTCATAGTAGTCCATCTCCCGGATCTCCTGACAAGGTCACTCCTCGAAGTTTGCGAATTCATGTGTGTTTTGGGGTTCGTGAGATTATTCTCATGGAATCTAACGCGTAAACTGCTAAAGATCCATCATTCATGCGAAGTTCTCGTCTCATAGTAGTCCACTCCAGGCCAGGTTTCGATCTCCGGACAAGCTCACTCCTCGAAGTTTGCAAATTCGTGTGTGTTTTGGGGTTCGTGAGAATATTCTCATGGAATCTTACGCGTAAACTGCTAAAGATCCATCGTTCATGCGAAGTTCTCGTCTCATAGTAGTCCACTCCAGACCAAGTTTCGATCTCCGGACAAGCTCACTCCTCGAAGTTTGCAAATTCGTGTGTGTTTTGGGGTTCGTGAGAATATTCTCATGGAATCTTACGCGTAAACTGCTAAAGATCCATCGTTCATGCGAAGTTCTCGTCTCATAGTAGTCCACTTCTGGCCAGGTTTCGATCTCCGGACAAGTCACTCCTCGATGTTTGCGTATTCGTGTGTGTTTTGGGGTTCATGAGAATATTCTCATGGAATCTTACGCGTAAACTGCTAAAGATCCATCATTCATGCGCAGTTCTCGTGTCATAGTAGTCCACTCCAGGCCAGGTTTCGATCTCCGGACAAGTCACTCCTCGAAGTTTGCGAATTCGTGTGTGTTTAGGGGTTCGTGAGATTATTCTCATGGAATCTTACGAGTAAACTGCTAAAGATCCATCGTTCATGCGAAGTTCTGGTCTCATAGTAGTCCACTCCTGGCCAGGTTTCGATCTCCGGACAAGCTCACTCCTCGAAGTTTGCAAATTCGTGTGTGTTTAGGGGTTCGTGAGAATATTCTCATGGAATCGTACGCGTAAACTACTAAAGATCCATCGTTCATGCGAAGTTCTCGTCTCATAGTAGTCCACTCCAGGCCAGGTTTCGATCTCCGGACAAGCTCACTCCTCTAAGTTTGCAAATTCGTGTGTGTTTTGGGGTTCGTGAGAATATTCTTATGGAATCTTACGCGTAAACTGCTAAAGATCCATCGTTCATGCGAACTTCTCGTCTCATAGTAGTCCACTCCTGGCTAGGTTTCGATCTTCGGAAAAGTCACACCTCGAAGTTTGCGAATTCGTGTGTGTTTAGGGGTTCGTGAGAATATTCTCATGGAATCTACGCGTAAATTGCTAAAGATCCATCGTTCATGCGAAGTTCTCGTCTCATAGTAGTCTACTTCTGCTAAATTATAAGTCAGAACCCATTTTCAGACGTTTACGATTCATAGTTCGTGGTCAGGTTTGAAGACGAAGTAACTAGAATTTTGAGTTTATACCTATCAAATGGTTTTATTGTAATTGTTTGTAATCCAACGAACCAAATTTAAGGAAATTAAATCATAAGCCAATCTAACGGTGAGGAAGCCTTGTTTGGTTTACCAAATGTTGTGTTTTCTTCTCAATCCGTATGCTTTTTTTCAACCATTGGGATTGTCCAGATTTTAATCTAACGGCTACAAAAAGTACCATGCGGATTGTGTGTTTCCCACCTAAACAACCCGCCTAAATTTGGGTACATCCTTCTAGATTTTGAACCAAATTTGGTTTCCCACCCAAACAGCCCCTAAAGAGAATACTTTTGACCATAAACCAAAATTATTCTCTCATTTCTTTTCTTTCACTTTCTCCATCTTCGTTCTCTCTATCTCTGCAACTCAGAAAACAAACCCCAACTCACCTCAAACCCCCACTTCACCTCAAACTTCACCTGAAACTTCACCCCAACATCATAGAAGAAGAGTTCGTATCACCAAATCTCTCAGCTTCACCCTCAGGTTTGAATCTCACCTGATTAGGGTTTTATTTTTCATTTCTGTTTCATTTCTGATTAGTTTTGATTCAAAATGTATGATTTAGAGTTAAATTTAGGGTTTTTCGCTTTCTTTTGTGTTTGATATAAGGTTTGGTTGATTAGGGTTTTATTTTCTTACCCAAGTTAGGGTTTTTTTACAAAACCGATTCAGCTGTTGATGATGCAGAGTTTGTTCTATAGTTTTTCATTTTCATTGGGTTTGATTTAGAATTTGAGTTAGAGTTATTTTCTGAGCCGAGTTAGGGTTTTGTACAGAACCGATTCATCTGTGTTTACCAGTCAGAACCGATTCATATGTGTATTTGTTGAATCTGTTAGTCGTATATGTTGAAGTTGTTAGTCGTGTGAAAATGATGCTTGTTTTTGATACCATCAAGTAAAGCTGAAATTGTCGCTGGTTGGAGTACCGAACTCCTGGCTCATTCTCAACTGAGAATTTCAAAGGGCTTCGGTATCCCAACCAGCGGTGGTCGGTCAGCTGCTTGGTGGTCATTATATGATGCTTTATTGGTTTCTTAATAACATGCTAGGTTCATGCAATATGTTGTTTGATTTTGCTAAAGTCTTATATCTTTTTGCAAGGTTTGATGAGAGCTAGAGCACTCTCTTTCGTATGAGCGAAGCAATTGCTTAAGTTCTCAAGCAATGGACTTTCTCATACGAAAGAGAGTGCACCACCATTCAAATTCTTAGTGATTCACATGTGGTGTTTTGTCATGTACAATGGTGATTTCTTATCCGATGAGATATGGTGCAATATTTAGAGTTTGACTTTTTGGTTATGTTTTGTTGTAGATGCCTAGTGTGGAAGGAGGTTAAGATCCAATTTGTCTGCAATGGTGAAGAATAATAAGGTGAAGACTTATATATCTTATGGTTCAGTTTAATTTTACGTATTTAGTGTAAATGATGTTCTTTTCAATCCTTTTGATTAACTTATTTTAGTTTATGTTACAGGTTAACGATGAAGCAAAGAGCAAGAATCCAGTCCCATCTCCCAAAAAGGTAGTAAGCAAGAATTCGGTAACATCTCCCAAAAAGGTAGCAAGTAAGCAAGCAAAAAGCGTCCGAGCTAAAACTGGGATTACCTGTCATGCACATTGCTATGAGGGTACATAGTAACAAATCTCTTATGATTCAGTTTATGTTTTACTTGTTTCAATCACTTTATTTACCATCTCCTCTTGATTAACATAGTTCAGTTTATTTAGCAGATCATTTTGAAAGATAAGAGTAAAAAGTCTCATGGCAAACAAACTCCTAAGAAGAACAAGAAGAGTTCAGAGCTTCTTGAAAGTGAAAAGCTTCCAAGGAGATCATCCCCTAGGTTTAAGAACAACTCAGAGGATTCACAGACTGCTGAAAAGACTACACAATCACCAATTCGGAAAACTCAAAGTGCAGTTGAACCAGCCGCTGAAAAGCCTACTCCAACACGATCATCACTTAGGAAAAGGAAAAGTGCAGTTGAACTGGAACAATCTCAACCAGGAGCATCTCAAGCTGTAACTTCTACTAAACCCTCTGTTGGACAGTCCACACCATTAGAATCTCCAGCTGCACCCTTAACTGAGGAAGTCGTTCCCAAGCGAAGAGTTGCAAAGTGGAAATTGTACACAGGGCCATGTCCGAATGTGCAACTCAGGAATGCTGATGATACTTTATCAAATTTTGAAGAGGAAGAAGAAGAATATGAAGAACTTGAACAAGAGAGAGATGTTGAGGTGGAAAAAGAAAACACGGAAAATGATAATGATGTTGACGTGAATGATGCAAGAACTGAAAATGAAACTGAAGCTCATCGGTATGACTTTTTTGCTTATGTTACTTTTCCATCCTTAAGTATTTTCACTCAATTATCTAATAAAATATGAGCAAGTCACAGAGTTGTATCCTTATTTAGTTTTTCCATCCTTAACTCTTTTGTAGGCAAAACCCAAAAGAAAGTACGTTCCTCGTGGCCCCACAAGGATGACAAAGACTAGGGCTAACGACTAATAAGAATGGCAAGGAAGCCAGTGAGCTTTAACAATAAGGATCGATCTGTTGGTGATCCTTCAAAGTGCAGCTTGCTAGTGTGTTGGGTGTTTTAGTTAGGCGTAACATCCCATTAAAGCACAAGGACTGGAAACTTGTCCCTAGAGAGGCCAAAGATAACATATGGGAGATTATCATGGTAATTTCTTGACTCTTCAACTATTTTACTTTTATAATGTATTTAGAAGTTTTATAAACCATCCATTATCTCTTTAACTCTTGTAACTCTTTTGCTTGTATTTGCAGCAAAGGTTTATTGTCGACGATTTTTACAAAGACTACTATCTTGGGAAGATGGGAAGTTATCTGAAAGAGGCTAGGTCTAGGAAATCTGGTAAAATCCTCGCCTTGGATGGGCTAGAGAAAGAAGAAAGACAAATGAAGCTGGCAGAACTGAAACCAGAGAATGATACTGTGAATGAGTTGGAAGAGTTCGTGGCACATGTTTGCTCGGAGGGATTCAGAGTAAGTGTTCATATCGCAATAAGTTAAATTATTTTTGTGTTCCGTCCTTGTACGTTCACTGTTGTTTAGTTAATGACATTCCATTACTTTATCAGGCAAAAAGATTGCAGATGCAACAAGTTAGAGAGAAATACACCACTCCACACACTTTCAGTAGAGGTGGTTATGCGAGACTCGAGGCTAAAATGGTAAGTTGTGTATTTTTATTCCTATGTTCATTATAGGGTAATTGTATTCAAATTGTTCATATGCTAACTAGCTGGATAACATATTGTTTGCAGCAAAAGCAGCTGAATACAAAAGAAGACATTGATAGAGTCGAACTTTGGATAACAGGTCACAAACCGAAGGAAGGGAAGGAACCTAATCCTGGAAATGTGGAGGCTTTAGTTATAACTCAACTCATATTTCTCTTATATTTTTTGTTAATTTATTTTCTTAATATATATGTGTTCGAATGATGCAAAAATGTGACTAACTGGGTTACTTTTGCACTAATGCAAGAAAGAATTGATAGAGCTGCACAAGAGCACGGTGCTGATGTTGGATCGTCTGTGACAGACGATCTTCTCTCCAAAGCTCTTGGTGATGACAAACCAGGGAGACTGAGAGGCATTGGCTATGGAGCGACAAAGACAAAGATGGTTGTCAAGAGCCATTACAAGAAGATCATCAAAGAGTGCAAGGATAGTATGAGTGAAATGAATGCGAGACTTGCACTGTTAGAGGTGAGATTCTAATTATAGCTTTCGTTTCTTTTAGTACAAAAATTGAAACTTGCGTCTCATACTGCTGGTTTGATGTTGGTATAGGAAAAAACCTCGAGATGCGTCTGCTGCCATGATGGCTCACACTTGAACAAGGCCAGTCCAATTGTAAGTGTGTTTATGTTTCTATAAAACTGTTGTTTATTCTCTATTGCTCCCATTATGAGTTTCTGATGTTGCTGTTGTATTTTTCCTGTAGTCTGGAAATGCTAGCAACACCCATGGTTTTGCTAGCTCAAGCGTGACTATTCCCCAGGTTTGCAAATGACAAATCCAAGTTAGCGGACCAAGGTTGGAGGAAGCGCTAGGAAGGGTAAAGCTTGCGGAGTTGCTCGGTTGGTACAATGAGAACGAGGTTGTTCTTGACGCGATTATTGCTTTGAACAGATCCAAAGATGGAGTGCCATGGAGTGCCAATAGGTTTCGGCGCATACAAAGTGACCGTGACTACTTCTCGTGTTGATGATGCTCATCTCTAGAAGCCATCGGGTGACTTGAAGCGTGTTATACATGCTTTGTAGGAACTTATGTCACATGGTCCAAGGATCGATAATGCCTCGCCATCGATAATCTGTTAATTTGTTTGGGGTGTGTTTCATGAGACAATGGTTATTTTTTTGTTGCTTTCATCAGTTTAAAACAATGACAATGAGTGTTTCAGGAAACAATGATGATCTGTTAACTTGTTTATATGTTGATCTCCGTTACATTTTAATGGTTTTTATCTGAATGAATGGAAGTATATTTATATATATTTGTGTGCATCGAAAAGCAATTTTATATATATTTTTTTTCTAAAATGTAAAAGAATCACAACTGCTAAACATGGTTGGAAAAAAAAGGTGATCACTACACAGGATATGGGTTGTGAAATAGTAATTATACAACACAAAAAAGTATTGTGAAACATTTCTATGCTACACGGGATATGGGTTGTGAAACAGTAATTATACAACACAAAAAAAAATTGTGATACATTTTTATGCTACACAGAGTAAGGGTTGTGATATGAAAATAATGGTTGTCATACTTGTTTCTGCTACACATCGGATTTGTTGTGAAACAATGCACTGGATTGTGGAAACAAACTTCTACTACACATACAAAGGTTGTGATACACGTTTCTGCTACACAAGTAACCTGTTGTGAATATGATGTCATACTACTATGAACTTGGTTGTGATACGAGTTTCTCCTATACATATTTTTGTTGTGTAAGAAGTACTTACAACCCAAGTAATAATTGTGAAAAACGTCTTAGACTACGCTTCCATAAGTTGTGATATGGGTTTCTGCTACACTACCCCCTTGTTGTGAAACATTAGTTGGGAAAGTCCTACAACCATAATAATAGTTGGGAGAATGGTATATACACAACCATTATATTGGTTGTGTTAGATATTTCTAAGACTTATAACTTTGTTGTGAAAAAAATTATTACAACCTCTTGATGAGTTGTGTGAGATGTTGCCCAGTAATTTGGATTAAGTATCACAACCGAAGCAAGTGTTGTATACAATTGAACCACAACCAAGTTTACGACTCTAGCTTATGAGTTGCAAACAATTGAAGGCTTTCTACAACACCCCCCTTGTGCAACCTATCAATAAACGTCGTCTTATGTGGTACCACAACTGATTTCCGGTGTAGTTAATCGATGTTTTTCCCGTAGTGACTTAATTTGAGCAAAGTCGTTCGATTTGCACGAGGGTTCTCATCCCATAACCTTTGTTCCTAGATCTGTTTTTTTCTTTTTAATTCTGGAGGATGAAACCTCTAACCTACAAAGATGATTCTGATGGAGTCATTTTGTATGTCTACTAGTTCATTTTATCCAGGGGGTTTTCATCTCTCCGATTAATCCGAGTATAGAATTTATTACAAAAAAACCGACAGATTTGTTGCCCAAATAATATTGCATCTTTTAACTGCTTGTTAATACGTTTGTTAATATAGAAGCCATAATCCTTACTCTCAGGCCTATTCCTATGCACATGCGAAAACATGATATTTGGCATATATGCACCCACTATGGGTATGCCAAACTGCCAAACTCATATGTCAATATGTTTTTCCTGGCATATAGTCATACACGACAGAGTTTCCATTGAGCGATAGAGTCTCGGTCACTCGATGGTCAATTAATCTCTCGATGGTCATAAAATCGACAACGACAGTCAAGCTGTCGCTCGCTTCTATGATAATCGCTTATCAGCTCTTCATCCAACGGCTACCATTTCCCCCTATAAATACCTGATTTCAATCCCATTTTAACTCACACCAGAATTTCTAAATCTCTCTAGAATTTCTCAATCTCCAATTCTTTTTCTGATCTTCTAATTCCTCATAAAGCATGGATGATAATGCGAGCATGGCTGATTTCATAGCAAACCAACATGCTGCGGAAAATCACAGAGTTCAAATTAGGAGAAGACTACCAAAATTTACAATTGCGGAAGATGAATGTATTTGCAGAAGTTATGTTCATTGTATTGAGACTTTATTCGCAGAAGAATCTCGTCAAGTTATTTTTTGGGATAGGGTTTTGAGGAGATTTAAAGAACAAGCAATGAACCCAAACCAACGTGATGTTAAAGGGTTGAGTAATCACTTCACTATAATCAGTCATGATGTTACTAAGTATCTTGTTTTACTTCAACAAGAAGGTCCAAATCTAAGGAGTGGTGAAACCTATTTGGAACTTAAACAAAGGTGTCGTGCGGAATATCGTCGCATCTACGAACGTGACTTCGAATATGGAAGTTGTTTTGAGATTTTAAGTTGCTTGCCCAGATATTGTCCAATGTATATGTGGTAAAAGTTATTTGTAAAATTTCTTAATCATGTCCTAAAAGTTTTAATATTTTAACTCTAATTAAAGTTCAAGATTGGATCGAATAGAATTAAGCTTAATTTTCAACAATACTCAAATTTTCAAATTCAAAATTCAAACTTCAAATTCAGATTTCTTAATAGTAATTTTTTACAAGACATAAAAACTAAACTTTTAAAATAAAAATTGGGGACAATGATCTTCTTCTTCTTAATCTTCTTCATTTCACCAAATTTCCAATCAATGTGCTCATGAACGGTGTCTCCTTTGTTTATCTTCTTCTTTGGCTTCAAATTTGTTTTGCCTTGATTTTCCTTGCCTTTAACCTTTCTTTGCCTTCTCTTAGTTGCGGTTTTGAGTTGGTTGATATCCAAAACTTGGAGACTTCTTTGCTTCTTACTTATTTCTTTAAATCTATCACATATCTTCTCAACGACACCTTCAAGCACTAATCCAAAAAAATCAAATTGCCTTGCCGAATCAAGTTGGGTTAATTGTGCCATTTGGAGAAAATAGAAGAAATAAATTAGATTGAGAAATAGAGAATAGATTGAGAAGAAGATAAATTTTTTGTGCAAAACAATTGGGGTAAGTTTTGAGTTTGAAAGTTACATATTTATAGCGATGAAGAACTAGCCGTTGGCGCTAGAGTTAATAGCGCTGGCGATATAATTATTATCTCCGGAGATAAAGTCATTATCGCCAGCGATATTGTGAATATCGCTCGCTAGAAAGTTCGTCGCTTGTCGGTTTTCTCATAGTGGAGCAAATGGTTTGTCATGCAACCTGGCATGTGCATAGGAATAGGCCTCACAATATTCGTGTGATCATTGCGGACTCAATGCGTGATGACACTAGTCTTGTTTTTTACATGAATCGTATTGCAAAACGTAGTACTGCCGTCAGGGTCATAATAAGACTCATAAAAAAACGGTGCCCCGGAGAAATAAAAAGTGTCCAAAATTAGGTTGAATTAACGGACACCTCTTTTCATATTCTCTCAGTTTCTCTCTCTCTTCCACTCTTTTTTTATAAGTGTGTGGGCTTCCAACTCTTTACTTTCAACGGGCGATAATTTTTATTAAAGAAGAAGAAGAAGTTTCTCCAACCCTCTTCACCATCAGCGATTTCCCCCAATTTTCCTCTCCATCTCCCGCCATTAATTCTTCAGGTAATTTCTTCACTTCACACTCAGTTTTCAATTATCAAATCCTTGTTCCAGAATTTTCAACGGTCGAATTTCCTTTTCAAAATTGGGGGTTTTTCTTTTTGGAAAAATTTCGATTGATTTTTCAATTTTCTTTAGGGTTTTGGTTTAATTGATAAGTGGTAATTGGTTTGGGTAATTGACAGATGAATCAGAGAAGGTAGTAGATATGGATGATGATGCTGAGATGATGGTGGATGTGGATGTCGAAGTGCGTTGTTTAGAGAATAAGCAAGAAACACCGAATTCGAGTTCTTCTATTTCTGATGAGGAAGAAGAAGATCTTAATTGTAGTTGTAGTAGTCTCTCTGTCAGGTCGGCTTCGTCTAATCGGTAATGATCTTTATGTTTCTTCTTCTGTATTAGTTGAGTTATTGGAATTTTGGTTGTGCTTTTCCCAATTCGTCTAACATATGAAATCATTTGGTGCTGAATTAAGCTGATTGTGATTGAAATTCGTGCTATGATACTGTATCAAATGAAATATGATGATTTGTTGGGATTGTTTACGTTCCGGCTGGTTTAAAGAGATTAGTGATTAGGTTAGTTGGAAAAGGGATTTTGTATGATGGGAATCATGGGACTGCTTTTGTTTTGGGTCGTTTCTTGATGAATTTTCTGATTTTTTTGGGATTTTGTGGTTTTGTGCAGGAGAATCAGTGGTCCTATAAGGCGAGCAAAGGGCGGTTGGACTCCTGAAAAGGTGAGGCTTATGTTAACTAAGCATCGTATAGTTCATCTACTGGCCAAATTAGAAATTGTTAGCTGGAGCTGCACAGTTTTCTTGATAACCTTAATGTTTATATCTAGTGCTCAATTGATTGCTTAGTTAATGCTGTTTGGACTCTAATGATGCTTTTTGGGATAAGTTCTTTAAGCTTTTTGTCTTGTAATCCACTGGCCAATTTTGAAATTGTTAGCTGGGAGTATAGAATTTTTCTTGTATTTTATATAGGTCAGGATTATAGTATGACTCAATTTAGAAAAAACTTAAAGGTGCAGTTATTCTGTTTAATGACTTGTATATATGCAGCTTGGATGCGCTTGAACTCAGTGTTGTTTTCTTTATCGTTCGTTAAATTTATCCGCCTTTCCACTCACATTGCACAGTTGGCATCGTAACATTAAGTATTGTGCTAACTCTTAAAATTATCGCTACAGGATGTGGTCATAGTTCATACTGGGACTCTAATTATGACTTTGGGATAAGTTCTTAAGTTTTTTTCTACTAATCCACTGGCCAATTTTGAATCGTTAGCCTGAAGTACACAATTTTCTTGTATTTTTGAACAAACTTAAAGTTGCAGTTTATTCTGTTTAATGACTTGCTTATATGCAGCATGGATGCGCTTGAACTCACTGTCGTTTTCTTAATTGTCCATTTAATTTTTCTGCCTTTCCACTCCTATTGTACAGTTGCCATCGTAACAATAAGATTGTGCTAACTTTTAGAATTATCGCTACAAGATGGGAAGTTATAGTCCATATTGGGACTCTAATTATGACTTTGGGATAAGCTCTTAAGTTTTTTTTTAATCAATCCACTGGCCAGTTTTGGAATCGTTAGCTTGAAGTACACAATTTTTCTTGTATTTTTGAACAAACTTATAGGTGCAGTTTATTCTGTTTAATGACTTGTTATATGCAGCATGGATGCGCTTGAACTCACTGTCGTTTCTTAATTGTCCATTTAATTAACCTGCCTTTCCGCTCATATTGTACAGTTGCATTATTACAATAAGTATTGTGCTAGCATTTAGAATTATCACTACCGGATAAGCACTTTAAGCTTTATTTCGAGCTCGGGGCACACAATTATTCCTGTATTTTTTTTAGAACGCGAAATTGGGGGATATAAAAAGGAATTGGGGATACAAGAAAATGACAAAAACTGGATCCAGATATCAATTCGGGGTCACCCTTATCTAAGTATTTTTTTAAATCCTAATCTACCCCTCACTAATCAGGTTTAGTGGTTAATAATAATTAGTAAAAATCTTAAGATTTTTTATAAATGATTAGTATGTGTTTTATTTGTTTTTGGGTGAGTGAGGTGAGAGTAGAAGGAGGGAAAAATATTTTGAGAGAGAAATTTTTTTGGGAAAAATGGAGGATGATTGTGAAGAGAGAATTGATGTTGCTGAATCTTTAACTCAACTACAACAAGGAACATATCTTGAATCTTCAGCTAACAACAACAACTCACAATTGCAACTCTTTGTTGAGCCAACACCCTTGAATGATGATTTTGACGAGTATGGAGAGTTTCTTGAAGAACCAACACAAGAAAGTAAACTTGCACAACATACTAGCGTCCCCAACACACAGGTAAAGCTGCTAAGATGTCGAAAAAACGATTTTTTTCTTTAAACCCGCCATTTTTTTAACTGAAAAACCTCGATGCCGGCATAGTAGTTGTATGAATACCATGCTGGTAGTCAAGGAACCGGCATGGTATTCATACTATGACCATGCCGGTAAACTGATATCCCCCAATTTGAATTATAAACCGACATAGAATTCTACCAAAAAACTATGCCGGTACAAAGTTAACCTTTTTACCTAACAAGGAATATACTACGGAATATTCAACCGGCATGGTTATATTGATCGTTTACCATGCCGGTACTAAATGAAAAACATACAGGAAACAATTCCATCCCAAACCAAAAAACCGGCATTGCAACTTAATAAATATCAACGCCGGAATTTAGTACCGGCGTTGTACCATCAATATCGAGAATGCCGGTACCGAAACCGGCGTTGTTCAGTTACAACTTTTTAATGCCGGTACCTACAAAAAAACATGCAGGAATAAATGTTTTCCAAAGCTAAATTCCAGCATTCAATATCAATTATTTTTCAATGCCGGAATTATGTAACGGCTTGGAACCATTTGTTACGATAATGCCGGCATCCTTGCTTCCGGCATTGTTTTCTTCTGAAACACATATGCCGGAATAGGTTTCAAATTTGATCTTCCGTTTTGGTTAACTTAGACTATGCCGGAAAAATTGTCGAGCATGCCAGTACGGGTTTCCGGCATAGTGTTTTAATGTTGTTTAGAACTAATTTTCATTCGATCCTTAGGTGGTGATATATATTGATCCAACAAATGCAAAGCCGCTTTATCGGGATACGTCGGAATACTATAAAATCCCTCCGATATGTGACCAAATAATACTTTTCACCTAGTATCTTGAACATTACTAATGGATTGCTAGTAATGAACCTTCTAATGAATGCGAAATTATTCTTATGTAGGGAATAACAGATCGAAAGGAAGCAATCGCTTGGGCTAAAGAGACGGCTCTTAAGAACATGTGTGTGTTGGTGAGGAACACCGAAGGTTCGAAGAGGCGTTTTGAGATGGATTGCGAGAGAAGTGGGAAATACAAGGAGAAGAATAGCCACAAGAGAAAGGATTATGTATATCCAAAGAAGACTAATAGGGTATACAAGACTCGTACGAGGAAGAATGATTGCCCTTTTAAGCTTGTATTCCGTTTAAATGACATGAACAATTGGGATTGTGAGGTTTTGTGTGGCTGTCATAACCATCCGGATCCGAAAGATTTTGTTGGTCACTCCTTAGTTGTGAAGCTAAAACCTGACGAGTTTGAGGATGTAAAGAGATTGACCAAAGCACTTATCAAACCGAGACAAATTCTCAGAGGCTTCAAGGAAAAGTACGAGACTAACGTGTCTTCTCTACGTACAATTTATGCCGCACAAGCAACTATTAGAAGGGTGGAATGGGAAGGGAGGAGCGTTATGCAAGAATTTGAGAAGATAATTTGGGATCACAACTACACGCGTATCATTAAAAGAGGACCGGACGAGAAGCCCCTTCAAATATTCATTTCGCATCCTTTGCTTTCACAATTGGCAAATACATGTTGTGGTGTTCTTTTGATGGATTGCACCTACAAGACAAACAAATACAATATGCCGCTGTTCAACATCGTGGGGCAAACCTCGGACAAGGTAACATTCACATTGGCTTGGTGTTTAATGGAAAACGAGAGGGACCATAATTATCATTGGGCATTACGACAATTGAAGTTGTTCTTCCGGGAAAATCAACTTCCGAGGGTCATCGTAACTGATAACGATGTCGCATTAATGAAAGCAATATCCGACGTCTTCCCGGACGCACAAAATTTCCTATGTACATATCATATACGTAATAATGTGATAAAAACTTGTCATGCCTTGTTTGAACCCGCAAAGGCGGATATTAAGAAGAGAATGATGGTACAACTAGAGGAAGATGTTCGAAAGAACAAACTATCCCCAAGAAGAAGAAGAAGATGAGAGAGGCAAGATAAAGGAGCGAGTGGACAAAGAACATGCGGAAAATCATAAAAAGTGGTTGGAATTTCTAAGAGATTGGGAGAAAGTTTATTGGTCTCTTAGCGAGGTTATGTACGAAAAGAGATTGGAGAAGTTTATTGCCGATTGGAACGAAGTTTATCCGACCGCCGTCTGGTATTGTCGGACTCAATGGTTGGATAAGTTCAAGGAAAATTTTATACGTGCATGGACAAACCGGTCTAGACACTTTAAGACAGAAGCAACTAGTGCAGCTGAGGCCGCTCATGGGAGATTTAAAGATCTCATCCAGTCCGGTCAAGGCAATGTGGTTACGGTCACCGAGGAAATGGAGCAATACTTTAAGCAAGATATCAATAGGATCAAGGAGGCTTTTGAGAAAAGCTCAATGAAAAGGATGACTCCATTTCTTCGTTATGGTAACTTTCTCTAAGGAATAGAATTCAACGCCTCTCATTGGGCAATAAAACATATGATGAGACAAATGGAATATGAGAAAAATTACGGAAAACCGGGTGATGTGTGTATTTGTCCCGACATGTCTTCATTGGGGATTCCATGTCGTCATATGCTTGTGAAGTATGAAGAACCGATACCTATTGAGGTTATTGATCCGTAATAAAAATAGAAAACTATACATCAACAAACGGTAATAAAATATACATTTGTTCCTCACATTTTTAGTTCTACTTTGTCCAAAGATCACGGTTGGAATGTAGAGTCTTTGTATGTTGTAGGGAACTGAAGAAGGGAATATGTTGTCGTATTTCATTTATCTGTTCTTGTTTATCTGCAGATACTAATTCAAACATCTTGGATGTGTTATCTTCATGTTTTAGGCAAAAGAGAACTTTTCTCAGTACAGACTAGGTTACTGTGAATGACTCAAGCGGACATCTTAAGCTTTGAAAGTGTTGTCTAGGTTACTAATTGTTAGCGCATCACATCATATAATGGTGTCTCAAACATCGAGGGTGGTTGTTATTCCAAAGAGTATTGATCACTCTGAGTGAAAGAACAAGAGATTTAGAATGCCATTAAGTTTGGAACTGGTAACTTTGTTTACCCCGTCTCTCGTCAGATCGGTAAAACCGGTTTCCCTACCACAAGCACTCTTCTATATCTTTGGAATTTTTATTTTTACTGAGATCTTTTGCATCTGATTTGCATGTTTCAAAAATAAAGGAAATTAATTTGCAAATGGATGGTAACATGATAGTGCAATGTGATCATTATTGCTGTTATTGCTATTGCAGAGAACACTCAAGATGGGGATCCCATTGCGAGTTGAAGGTGTTCCTTCGAAACATTATCCAATCATTTTCGTAGTGAGAGCTTAGCTAAGTAAAGAACGACCAGACAATCACCCTACTCAATCACTGCTTAGGCTCGTGTGTCCTCTATATACATCATAGTTGGATGTTTTGAGTACATTTTGGGATATTTTGGATGTAATAGATGGCGAATTTATAATCAAAATGAAACCCACTGTTATTTTTTCATACATTTTTTATACACTACCCTCTAGCAACTCAAATCTGCAGTGGGACAGGACTTTGAGAAACACTAATAATGCCTTAAACCAAATGAATTTATAATGGCTCAAACCTATAAGTAGCCGAATTAACCATGCGGAGTTGAGCTTTTCACCGACTCGATCCGACCAAAAAGCGGATGGCTAGAAACCTTGACCAACCAATAGCCGGTGGCTAGAACACTTGAACTAACTGTAAAAACAACGGCTGAAATACTTATCCAATGTACACCACGTAAGTTCAAACTCTTGAGTAACTAAAATTCGGTGGGAGGAGACTCTCTTCCGTCGAGACATGTTGCTATTAAAACCCTTCACCAAAGAGCCACAACAAATAAAATGCAGCAAGTTGAATCCTTTAGCGACTCACAACATTTTATAATGGGCCGCCTTTACCAACAAATAAGTACAAGTCTTGACCACCAATACTTCGTTAGTTAAATATTTCACCAAAGAAAGTATTTTTATTCTCTACCAACTAAATCAAATGGTTACCGAAGAATTGTGACAACTAAATTTTGAGTCGCCTCAATGTAGTTGAAAGATATCTATTCCAAGAAGATGGTTGGTACATATCTTTAGCAAAGCGGCCTTCGAAGAACGAGCGCCTATCTCATTGCCGTGTTGGTTGCTATAGAGCTCCACCCATCAAAACCACCCTCTACCGACCGAATCCATGCGGTCACTACATTTAATTTTCTTGTAGTGGTTGCTTCTTCGTGTTCTTGCTCTTGAGCAATCTTAGCAAGTCTTTCCGCCTGTTTTTGTTGAGCAATCAATGATGTTGAGTTCGATTGGGCATTTGGTTTCTTTCGTGGAGGCATTGTTTATGATTCATGTTGGTTAATCGACGAAGAAATTTTTGAATCGAAGAAGAACGATGAAAAAAAAAAAAATTCAGAACCTAACCCTTACTATGCCGGTACTGATTTAGGTAAATGGGGATATATGAATTTGGTTTTTGATTTTAATGTTTTAGTAGAAAGGGTATTCTGGTCTTTTCATAATGTTTTTTAATTAACCAAAGGGTATTTTAGTATTTTCATACCCAAAGTCACCCCTTAGCAGACACCATGGGTTGGGAGAAGTAATCAATATCCCCCAATTCCTTTTTATATCCCCAATTTCGCGTTCTTTTTTTTATGGGTCAGGGATGTTTGAACATACTTAAAGCCGCAGGTTATTCCGTGTCGGACATTAATATTATGGGGATTGTGTAATTTCATTTATATGCAGCATGGGTGTGCTTGAACTCATTGTAGTTATTAAATTGTCTGTTTAATTTATCTGCCTTTCTACTCATATTGCACAGTTGGCATTGTTACAATCGGAAAACGGGTCATATGACCAAATCTCATAAAGTATGGGAGTAATGGACTTGTAAAATATAGGTCTGGGTGAAAAAGACATAGGAAATATTAGCCATATATACCCTTTGCTTTAAACTTTATTCTTTTTCATATCCTTTTCTCTCTCATATTTAATTTCTATCTCTACAATTAAAATTAATCGCGAGAAATGTCTTAACTTCCAAAATATAAGTCGGATTTTAATAAAATTTATATTTTTGGAAAGGGCTCGAAAATCTCTACAAAACAAGATCCATTGTTGATATGAAATTCGAAAAAAAATAAATTAATTTAAACCGTATCGAGGACACGTTATGCACCCAGGTGCAACTTGGCCAAAATTTATTTCCTATTAAAGTACGCATTATGCACCTGTGCAACTTGGCCAAAATTTATTTCCTATGAAAGTATGCATTATGCACCCAGGTGCAACTTGGCCAAAATTTATTTCATAAAAAAATAGCATTATGCACTCAGGTACAACCTGACCAAAATTTATTTTCAATAAGAATATGCATTACGCACCCAGATGCATCTTGTGTACTTTGTGGATAAATCTAGGTTTATCCTACTAATGACCTTCAATATAATATATACAACCTAAAATACTAGTTCGTGATTTCAAACAATAAAACCTCACAATTACCATCACATTCTCCATCAAATTCACCAAAAATAAGTACTAAATAATAAAAATGAGAGGAAAAACAACAAAAAATTTAAAAAAAATATACATCATGCACGTAGGTGCATCCAGGCTTGAAAATATTTTCTTGTCAGAAACTATATTATGCACCCAGGTGCATCTTGTGTGTTTCGGGGATAAATCTAGGTTTATTCTACTAATCAAATGCAATATATTATACACAACCAAAACACTAGTTCATGATCTTGAACGATAAATCCACCAACATTATCATCACATTCACCATCATAAAGTCAACCAAAAACAAGTATTAATGAAGAAAAGAAGAGCAAAAAAAAAAAAACATTATGCACTCGGGTGCATCTAGCGCAAAAAACCTATTTTCTTTCAGAATCTACATTATGCACTCAGGTGCATCTTGTGTATTTCGTAGATAGATCTAGGTTTAACCTGGTAATCTCTTCCAACGACAAATCTCCACAATAAAAGTCATGATCATTCAGGCATTTAAACAAACTTATATACCTTGACTTCGCCAATTCATTCCACGAAGCCGTAAACCAAACCTTAGTGTGAAAACGAGAAATGAAAGAACATATTCCTTGGCATACTGGATTGTTATATGCAAGCACCAACAACCCTTCAGTAATCACCACCACGAAGAGTCCTAGGATGGAACTCTTTCTGAATTTTGTAATCAGCGAGTGTACGATCATCTTCGAGTTGCTTGTATCTAAAAATTAATCTATCATGCTGGTCTGGTGGAATTCCTTGCAAATTATCTTGAATTTTCGCCTTCACATTATCACTTGTATCTGAACTATCCGGCCCAGACCATACTAATTAGCAGCAGCAACTTCTAACCCCGTCAGGACACCCATCCATCTATTCCTATGGTTCAGGCATTCTGCCGAACATCTTGTAAGCACAACCTGGTGCTGGTATTGTACATTGACTAATCATCTTCTAAAGCTTTCCAATTTCCTGCAAATTTGAATTACAAGCATAACCCAATATTCATAGACAGATGAAAACTTCAAAACCATTTATTTCACCCATTCCATTCACTCTTAATTCGAACATCAAGAATGATTTCTCGGTGCCGTATGTCCACCCAATTAACCGTTTATCAATGACAGTAGCAGCAGCATCTTCTTGCTCAAATCCATAAGGAACTCGTATCCATTCTCTTTGTTTCCTTCTGAAACCGAAGTTTTGTCTGTAAACCATCTTCCCTCTACTCAAATCCGAAGAAATTCAAAATCAGAATTGATAACAACAGATCTGAGTTGAACAGATTCAATCATACATACTTTCATTTCAAAAATTATTAATTCGAAGTAGGAGGAGATCGGAGCTTCGGAGACGACGATTGAGAGAGTTTGAGATTTTTCCAAGTTAAAGAGAAGAAGAACAGAATATCATGTTCATCGATTAGTTAAGGGCATATTGGGAAGTTAAAGATACACATTTTAATGTTTTCGGGCGGAATACCCAATTTAGGATATTAGAAAAGTATATTTTTGGTTTTTGGCTATTTGAACCAGGATTATATTTTACTTGTCTATTAGACCCAGGATTTCAAATTCCAGGCCTAATTAACCAAAAAACTGTTGTTACAATAAGTATTGGGCTAACATTTTAAGTTATCGCTATACAGGATGAGAGGTTGAGGAAAGCTGTTGAATCTTTCAAGGGAAAGAATTGGAAGAAAATAGGTTGGTTTGTTTCTTGTTTTTTATCTGTTTTCGTTGCATATCAGAAGTTATGTTAGTTGGCAAGACGTAGAAAAGCAGACCAATAAAGCATTTTAGTCGGAGATGTAGATACATGTAAAAACGTATGTATGCTGAACTCGTACAATGCCATTTTCTTCTCAGTCCTGCTTTTCAGTTATGAAGCTTTGTAGTAATGCAAGTCAAAAAAGACTATTTTCTTTAAATTCCAAATTTTTTTTACCATTTAAAGAAGATCTGATTTAATTACCATATTATGGATTAGTTCTAACTAGGCAGTTTTTAGACTCTGATTTGTGAACATACGGGTTACTAATATTGATCATCTATCTATGCAGCTGCTAGTTTACCTCATAGAACAGAAGTGCAATGTCTGCATCGATGGCAAAAGGTTCTTCATCCGGACCTGGTTAAGGGACCATGGATCCTAGAGGTTTGACACCAAGTCCGTTCTTTAGCTCTAATAGTTTTCAGGAAGCTTCCAATTAAACTTACGTCTTGCTTTCTCATGTTTCTTTCAGGAAGATGATAAAATCATGGAGTTGGTCTCGATGTATGGACCCTCAAAATGGTCCCTTATAGCAAAAGAGTTGCCAGGTCGCATAGGAAAGCAATGTCGAGAAAGGTAACCACATTGAGCTGTTAATATATTGCAACTAGATTGTATTCAGCTAAGTGGTCATTCATTGCGTACTGTCAGATAGTCATGGAAATTAATATGTGCAATTTCAGATGGCACAACCATTTAAACCCGGAGATCAGGAGAGATGCTTGGACCGTGGAGGAAGAAGTTGCACTCATGAATGCCCACCGTTTATATGGAAACAAATGGGCGGAAATAGCAAAGGTTTTACCTGGGAGGTACTACTTCGGAACTTTCTTCACAAAAACTACTTGACTTGACATTATCTCCCTCCCTCCCTCCATCTAGGAAACAATATATTGAAGAGTGAGGGATTTCCCTACTAATGTCTATAGTTTTCAATACAGATTTCTGATTGATAAACCTATAAATGAATGACTATTGAGTTGTTAACATTATAAGTTACAACATGGATGTTTTTGTTCTTTTCAAATTCACGTTTTTTTAAACATGTGGTCTTTATATCCAGGACTGATAACGCAATAAAGAATCTCTGGGATAGCTCTTTGAAGAAAAAGTTGGATTTTTATCTATCTAGTGGACAATTACCACCACTTGGTCCAGTTCTGAAGACCGAGGATTACGCCCTAGCTATGTCCAAATCACCAGCTGCAGGACACTCCATTGTATGTCTTGATGAAGGGTTTAACACTGGTATAAAGAAATCTGACAGAGGGATTGAATGCTCGCACAACTGTGTTGAGCTAGAATGTATTGATTAGTATTTATATGTAGATACAGTTACAGATGAATACAAGGATAACAACTGAGCAACAAATAAAGCAGAAGAATAGGAAAGAACGAAAGAACAGGAGGACTAAACCTAGTAAAGCTATAAGAAAGGAAGACCAAGACTATGTACAACAAGAAGTCGGCTAGGTGGTTAGTCAGGTGGCCTGACTAATCCAATACCCCCCCTCAAGTTGGAGCGGTAGAGCCTGAACGAACGCCCAACTTGCTAACCAAACGGCCAAATTTTGGAGCTCCTAAAGGCTTTGTGAAGACATCGGCAAGCTGATCAGAAGATGGAAGATGCTTTGGCAATATCAAGCCACTAAGTAATTTCTCACGAACAAAATAACAATCAATCTCAATGTGTTTAGTACGTTCGTGAAAGACCGGATTTTGAGCAATGTGAATTGCTGCTTGACTATCACAAGAAACAGTGATAGGGAGAGGACATGAAATGTGCATGTCATTGTAAAGATAGCGTAACCATTGAAGCTCAGCTGTTAAGTTAGCCAAGGAACGATATTCAGCTTCAGCGGAAGAACGAGCCACAGTTGGCTGTTTCTTTGATTTCCAAGAAATTGGGCTATTACCTATGGTGATAAAGTAACCCGTGGTGGATCTGCGAGTAAGTGGGCAGCCTGCCCAGTCAGAGTCCGTGTAACCATGAAGAGATAGAGAACTATTAGCAGACAAAAAAATGCCATGTCCAATTGTTCCCTTTAGATATCGAAGAACACGGTGAGCAGCATCCAAGTGAGCTGTACGAGGATTTTTCATAAATTGACTAAGATAATTGACTGAAAAAGTGATATCAGGACGAGTGACAGTGAGATAAAGCAATCTACCAATAAGTCGACGAAAGCAACTCGGATCAGGTAGGACCGTACCATCAGTAGGAAGCAACTTGATATGTGTATCCATCGGAAAAGATGAAACACGAGACCCAGTAAGACCAGAGTCTTTAAGAATGTCCAAGATGTACTTCCTTTGACATAGAAAGATACCCTTATTGGATCGTGAAACTTCAATGCCTAGAAAATACTGTAGACGACCAAGATCCTTAATGGAAAAGTGAGACGCAAGACGTAACTTAAGTGAAGTAATAAAGTTATCGTCCGTGCCAGTAATAATGATATCGTCCACATAGACGAGGACAAAAATAGAAGTTTCACTACGATGATATGTGAAGAGAGAGTTATCACAGAGAGATTTCTGGAATCCTTCAGCTAACAAAATTGAAGAAAGCTTGGCAAACCATTGACGAGAGGCTTGCTTAAGGCCATATAGTGATTTCTTAAGCATAAAAACTTTAGACTCACCTTTGCGTGCCAGTCCTGGAGGAATCTTCATGTAAATTTCTTCATCAAGATCCCCTTGGAGAAATGCATTGTTGACATCTAGCTGATGGAGAGACCATCCTTTTATCGCAAAGAATAGACAAAGAATACACGGACAGCTACCGCCATGGCGGCGGTGCAAAAGAGTCATAGTAGTCAATTCCTTCCTGCTGAGTGTAACCCTTCGCCACAAGACGAGCTTTGTAACGTTCAACTGTGCCATCAGGGTTAAACTTGATTTTAAAAACCCATTTGCATCCTATGGCAGTCTTACTTGGTGGCAAATCAACGAGAATCCAAGTATTGTTGGCTTCTAGAGCAATGATCTCTTTAGCCATAGCTGCACGCCACTTAGGACATTTAATGGCTTGCGAAAAGGTTTTAGGTTCTTGTGATAAAACAACCTCAGTAAGGAATGCTTTATGAGACGGAGAAAATTTATCAAATGACAAGTAGTCAGTCATGGGATAGACGGAAGATGATGTAGCTGCTGAACAGTGATAATCCTTCAAGTATGATGGAGGATGACGAACACGAGAAGGACGCGGATCTGCAATAGGTTGATCAGATTCGACGAAAGGATCTGTGGGTTGAGACTGTTGTAAAAGATAATATGTAGAACTATTGATAGGTGGGGCAGATTGTTCCGAGAATGATGTATCCGTTGAAACATCTAAAATAGGATTGATGGTGGGGGAACCAGAGATTGGCGTAGCGGAAGAAGTGTGAGTAGCAGATGGAATTGAATGACCTAAAGATAGGTCGGAAATATGAATATCAGTAGAAGATTGTGAGGGAGGATTATGTGTTGGATACACAGTAACAGATGACTGAGAATCAAATATAGAGTCATAGTATGCAAACTCTAGATTCTGTACAGGTGCTGGTACAGAAGAGGAAATAGAGGAATCCAGGAAAGGAAAACGGGTTTCATGAAAAACTACATCTCGTGAAACATAAAAGGATTTAGATTGAAGATCAAAAATCTTGTATCCTTTCTGGCCATGAGGATAGCCAACGAATATGCCTGGCATGGCACATTGGTCGAATTTATGAGACACCTTGGCATTTCTGCCAAAACATAAGCATCCAAAGACGCGTAATGATGCATAGTCTGGTGATTTGTTTAATAACATCTCGTGAGGCGTCTTATGAGAAAGAACAGGAGTAGGCAATAAATTGATTAAGTATGCAGCAGTGAGAATGCATTCTCCCCAAAACCGAAGGGGTAAGTTGGACTGAAAAATTAATGCTCGTGCTACATTAAGAAGATGTCGATGCTTTCTTTCGACAACAACATTTTGCTGTGGTGTGTAAACACAACTTGTTTGGTGTAAAACACCATTCTGAGTAAACCATGATTGTAACTCAGTGGAATGAAACTCAGACCCATTATCTGATCGAAAGGTCTGTAACTGAGGAATGATTGGTTTATTGATACCAAAGGAGATACTGGTGATGGAATGACCAAATTGAGTGATCACAAAGGCAAAGAAATATTTGAGAAATTTCAAAGTCTCAGATTTGGATTTCATTAGATAAACCCAAGTGCACCTAGTATAATCATCAACTATGATAAGGAAATATTTAGCACCAGTAGAAGATGCTGTGGCAAATGGCCCCCAAATATCAGCGTGGATTAATTGAAAAGGATGTAAAGACAAAGACTGACTTTTATTAAACTTCAAACGTGTTTGTTTTGCCCTGGGGCATACATCACAAAAGTTATGAGATGAAGAACTAATATAAGAAAACTTGGTAGATAAAAAACGAAAACAATCCTCATTGGGATGGCCGAGACGGCGATGCCATGTATCAACAGGCTTATTTGCAGTAATTGATAAAGCAAATGGACGAAACGTGAAATGGTAGAGACCGGCTATACGTTTACTCCATCCAATCTCCATATTCGTGGACAGGTCCTGAAAGATGCAAAAATCTTTTGACAATCGAACACAACAGTTGGTTGTAGTAGTCAATTGACTAACAGAGATTAAATTAAATTGGAAACTCGGAATATGAAATACATCCAACAATTTAAGAGAGGGAGACAGATCAATGCTGCCAATGTGAGTAACGGAGGTAAGAGATCCATCCGGTAGTTGTACATTAATTGGTTTGGAAACCAAAGAGTAAGTAGTAAAAAGTGAAAGAGATGAACAGATGTGGTGAGTAGCACCACTGTCTACAATCCAAACATGAGTAGAACAAGTTAAAACCTTACCTGCGGTTGGCGAGAAGGATGAACTACCGTGCCTTCATTGTTTGGATCAAGCAACGTTAGTAAACGCGCATCTTGGCGGCGCGATTGTTGGTGCAAAGAACAGATGGTACAGATGCAGTATTTGGGATTGTAGCAAAGAACAAGAGCACTGGAATCAGCATCTCTGGACTTTGGGAAATCCTTTGGATACCCATTCAACTTCCAGCAAGTAGTCCTGAGATGGCCATGCTTGTTACAATGATCACAAAACGGCCTAGTGCGTTTGTTATTGCCATTGTTGTTGTTGCTGCTGGAGCCAGTTTGTGTAGAAAGCCTTTGGTTTCTATAGTCACCATGAGAAGCAAGTAAAGCAGCCGATTCAATGGAAGGAACAGAAGAAGAGTTAATACCTTGCTGCTCCTCCTCCTGCCTGACATGGTTGTAAATCTTTGCAGATGACGGCATGGGTTCCATTAGAAGGATTTGGCTGCGCAGAGGGGAAACTCGATCATGAAGCCCCTGCAAGAACTCCATTGAACGATCCTGATTATGGTTGTTCACGTAGTTCTTACCAGCACCGCAGATACATGGTTCGACAGGTCGGAAAGCGTCCAACTGATCCCATAGAGACTTGAGGTGAGTGTAATACATCGCAACGCTCAGATGTTCTTGCTTCAGAGTTGCAATGGACTGCTTGATTGCGTACAGTTTGGATGAGTTGTTGTGAGAAAACCGGGACTTGATTTCCAACCACTGTTCTCGCGCAGATGGAAAATTTTGAGTACTTGAACGGATCTCAGGATCAACGGAGTTTGAGATCCAACTTCCCACCAGATCGTCGCAGCGATTCCAGTGAGCTAAGTCAGATGGATTGGTAGGCTTCTCGACTGTGCCATCAACGTAACCGGATTTCCCTTTCGCGCTAAGCGCTTTCATCATCCCTCGTCCCCAAGTACAATAATTGTCGCTGTTAAGGAGAGGAGTATATATGACAGATGTGGGATTATCTGTCGGGTGGACGTAGTATGGACTTGTTGGAGATAAACCACTGTCTTTTTCGAGATTGTTGTTTGAAGAGTTTGATTGATCATCTTCAAGAGTCATGATTGACTAGGGTTGTGAAGAAAAAAAAAAAAAATTTAACCTAGCTGACAGAGTTTGATTGATCATCTTCAAGAGTCATGATTCACAGTCTTCCTTGGAAAAGGATGATTCACATAAATTTGGTGAGGGTACTATGGTTCTGGTACAGCCCTCGACCCCTGAATTCTTGGATAGGGATGTTCTAACAGGTGTACTGGCAATTGAATCCAGCATTTCTGATGATATTGAAGGCAAGCAACTGGCATCAGGAAATTATTATAGCTGTAGCAAATCATTTTCAACACCAAACTCAGTCCAATATGGAAGCAGTGCAGTAGCTGATCCAGAGAAAAACATTGCTGCAACCACGTTGCAAATGGCTGTTCCAGTCTCCAGTCCTTCTCTGTTTGAAATGTCAGACTCTAACTCAGTTTTGTCACCTAGCAGTTTCTTAACTCCACCACGTATTAGAAATAACGGTTTGGACTTGCAAAGTGCGGAGTATATTTTGAGGAATGCTGCTAAGAGCTTCCAAAACACTCCATCCATACTAAGAAAAAGAAAGAGTGAAGCTGGTGGTACTCCGAATAGGGTCGGGCAGACAAATGGGTTAACAGATGTAGATAAGTTACATTCCCTTGAAAGAGAAAAAATTGAGAATTGCAAGGAAACACCTGGGTCTTTGGAGAGTAACAGCTCTACAGGTCGTGTTAATAGTACTATTAAGCTGTTTTATACTAGGAAGAAGCATCGTCCATACAGATCAAGAGTAGAGCGACCTGACGCTTGCAAGTCTTTAGAGAAGCAACTAGATTCCACATTAGTTGGTGTTAGCATTGATAATAGCCAATCTGAATCAATGAAATCAGCCTCAGAACACCAAGGGGAGTCCACAAACAAGTAAGACGGACGCGACCCACTCCAAAACTGTGAGTAGTTTCTTGCTTAAAGTATAGCGCTAAAATCTAGCAGCAGAATTCTACTCCTCTATTCACAAGTATTTGTTCTTTTCCATACATAACTTGATTTTTACTTCTTGTGTATTAGCTGTAGCAAGTTGAGTTCAATCTCGAAGATAAAGGGAGAAGACATCTCAGGGTAGAAACTAAAACTTTTATGCGTAAAGCTCTGTAAATTGGAAACAGCGTATTCTAACACATTCATATTGTTTCACATATTGCCGTGTTAATGAGATTTTTAGTAATATTGGCCTCGTTATGTAAATTGTTAATAAGGAATTGGATGCAAATGTAACTCTACTTAATAGGGAAACTATTTCAAACGATTTAGTTGTGGCAAATGTTACTGGGCATTATTGATGTACAGAAATTCCCTTCCACTATTGATTATTGATGAGTAGAAACTTTTACTTTTCAAATTTGTCGGTGTGATTCGATGAATTTCTTTTTACTATTCAAAGTTGACACTTTACAACATCATTGTCTGTGCGAAATATCGAGTCTATGCACAAATTGTGGAATTTTTCTCATACAATGTCCATTTTGCCTGACTCAGTCCATTATGCATGTTAATTGTTGTCTCAAGTTCTGCTCCACTCGGTCCATTATGTACGTTAAAAGATATCTTGCCTTCTTTTTCACTGCACTTCCCTTCATATGATCTCGAGTTCTGCTTGGCTCATGGTGTCTTATTCTGTTTGACTCAGTCTCGAGTTCTGCTTGACTCGGTCCATTATGTATTTTAAAAGATGAACTCGAGTTCTAATTGACTCGATAATATCCGAGTTAGATGTACGTTGCCGGATAATATCGGGTTCTGTGTCTTTTGTCCCCCTTTAACAATTTCTGAATCATACTTGAGTCAGACAGGATAAATCATAATTGAGTTAGACACACTTGAGTCAGACATGATAAGTGTATGAGTGTGAACGGTCTGAATTTGAGTCAGCTCCGAGTAAGATTTCAAACCTTGGAATGACCTCCTTTATGTCGTTTTAGCTGACTCAAACCCCATTAATGAATCCGATATTTGCCTTGTCTGCCTTTATACTCCCTCCGTCCCACATATATAGGTTGAGAGAGACAATTCTCTTAGATTAAGAAAATTGCATGAAATTCATAATTTTTACATGTTTTTTCTTGTTTTACCCTTCGTCTTATCTCCAACACAATTACCTATGTACAATAAATATGGGTATATATGGAAAAATTCATCTTAGAAAGCAAAATCCGCCTATTTAGTGGGACAAACAAAAACCAAAATTCCGCCAGTATAATAGGGACGGAGGGAGTAATATTCTGACACGAGGCTGAACAGAAAATAAGACTATTCAAAAGAAACGTCTTTATTAATTGTACGCAAACGTCTCTTTTTTCTGATTCCTTCCTCTATAATATCACCCCACCACCACCACTTTCCCCCATACCTCTCCATCTTCCACCTCCTCACCTCCTCCTCTGTCTCACCTCTTTGTTTTCTTCTTCTCTCTGTAAACTAAAAAAACAACCCATAGAAATGATGATAAGATCCACAAAACCCTTCCTCATCCCTTCACTTTCCATCATACTTCTTCTTCTGAACATAATCCAATTCACAACATCTCAATACACAATTGGTGTCAACTATGGAATGGTTGCAGATAACCTCCCACCACCAACAGCAGTAGCTTCATTTCTTCAATCAAAAACAAACATCGATAGAATCAAACTCTTTGATGCAAACCCAGACCAGATGTGCTTAGAGCTTTTGCTAACACCACCATTTCTGTTACTGTGAGTATAGCTAATGGCTACATCCCTGATCTTACTGATTTACAGAAAGCAAAAGAGTGGGTTTCTGCTAATGTTGTTCCTTTCTACCCACAAACTAAAATCATTAGAGTTTTAGTTGGAAATGAAGTTTTGTATTGGAAGGATAAGAATCAGATTGCTCATCTTCTTAGAGCCATGGAGTCTGTTCATACAGCTTTACAAGATCTTGGGCTAAACAAGATTCAAGTCTCCACACATCATGCTCTAAACATCTTATCAGTTTCTGATCCGCCAAGTGCAGGGAAATTCAAGCCTGTGTATGATACTCACATCATAAAACCAATCCTTGATTTCCATAACAGAACTAAATCTCCTTTCATGGTATGTCCATATCCTTACTTTGGGTTCAATGATGTTACATTAAACTATGCAATTTTCAAATCAAACCCAGGTGCAGTTGATAAGAACACTGGTAAGAGGTATATGAACATGTTTGAGCAATTGCTTGATGCTACTCATTCAGCTATGAAGAGAGTTGGGTTTGGTGATGTTGAGATTGTTGTTGCTGAAACTGGATGGCCATCAGTTGGTGGTGAGAATCAACCAGCTGTGAATGTGGAGAATGCTTTGTCTTAAAATGGGGGTGTTGTTAAGTTTGTGAATTCAGGGAAAGGTACTCCATTGATGCCTGGTAAGAAGTTTGAGACTTACATCTTCTCATTGTTTAATGAGAATCAGAAACCCATGGGTGTTGCTGAACAGAACTTTGGGTTGTTTAAAGCTGATTTTACTCCTGTTTATGATGTTGGGATCTTGAAAACTGGTGATCAGGTATGAATGAATTCTACTCTTAACTTAAGCCCATTGTTTTTGATTTTTCATTTTCCTTGTCAGTTGTATTGGATAATCATGAAACCACTTTTTCTTTGTGTTCACATAGAGATTCTCACAGCTTTTACTAGTTCACAGCTTTTACTGGTTCCAATGCCCTTGCTAGTTTAGGATAGAGGTCTTTTTAGACCAAAATACCCCTATGAAATGTCATAAATTAAGAACTTGGTGTTAGCCAAAATGTACAAATTTAGGTCTAGTATAGAAGGTTATTTTGGTAGTTTGATATGTTTCTAGCCTTTTCTTGACTGTTCATATAGAAGAAGAATATTAGCTTGGACCATTGTCCAATATGGGGAACAGCTGGTGCAACATTGAATGTCTGGGCCCACCTGAGTTGAAAATGTGGGACCCACTTGGGGACCGTTGATTTTCATCACATGATGGAATTCTTGTTTAATTCATTTAGTTTGGCATGTTTGGATGGATGTGATTAAATAATGTTGAATGTATTTTGTGCATATGATCTTTAGAGTGCACCTCCATCTACTACCCCTGTGACCCCAACACCGACGCCAGTAGTTACACCAGCACCGGTCGATTCTCCGACGCCAGTGACACCAGCACCGGTTGATTCTCCGACACCAACCACACCTGCACCAGCAGATTCCAAACAATGGTGCGTACCAGCAGGGGATGTCAGTGATGAATTCTTGCAGAAAAACATAGATTACGTGTGTAGCTTGGGTTCGGTTGATTGCCAACCTATTCAAGACGCCGGTGCTTGTTTCGACCCTAACACAATCCGGTCGCACGTATCGTTTGCCATGAATGCTTATTATCAAACATTCGGTCACGAACCTTTCAATTGCGATTTCACCGGTACCGGAATTGTTGTCAACACCGATCCCAGTAAGTGTTCACTACTTATATATCTTAGGAAACCGGCATCATTTCGATTATCTCAAAAAAAAAAAATAGCATTTTACAGCGCCTTTTTGGTCTCGAGATGTTGATTTTTGGTTTTTGCATTGCAGGTTCGGTACATGTGATTATGAATCTTAGAGAATGGGAAGTTTGATATTTGATTCGAGGTGTTGGATTTCTTAAAAAGTAATTAGAGACGGATTTAATGTTAAGATTTAGAGTTTAGTACTACTATATTATAATACTTTATGTTTTGGCTTTTGCTAAAGATATCTGGGGGCAATGGCACATGGTTTGTGGTGTAGAGAAGAAGGAAAGAATGTGACCATTACTGCACCAAACGGCTAGTTCTGATTTATGTACCCCTCAACGGCTAGTCTTGTTTCTTTTTGGGAACTGATTTGGGGTTATTACTCTATGTATCATGGGATTTGATTCATCTTTTAATCTTTTTAGTGATTATTATAGAAGTATATAAAGTATTTAAGTTGGAGGGAGATCCCCTCGCACTTTTATTATCACATTATCTCACACGTTGGGCATCATGTTGGGCGTCATTTCGCGAATAAAAACCAAACCGTAATGGATTTGAAGTTAATATTTTGGGGATATGTTCCTCTTACCAAGTTCTACATACCTACCGAAAATGAGCGTATTCCGATACATATAACACCACAATCTACCGGTCTTAATTTCAACGTCCAGAAATCTGTTGATTTTCAATGGTTTATTTTCAAAGTAGTAGATGGTGGAGTTATATGTTTCGGAATACGCTCATTTTTGGTAGGCATGTAGAACTTGGTAAGAGAAACATATCCCCAAAATATTAGCTTCAAATCCGTTACGGTTTGATTTTTGTTCACAAAAATAATTGTGAGATAGTGTGATAATAAAAGTGTGAGGGGATCCCTCCTCAACCCTAAGTTGGGTTCTTATTATTCTATTGATTGATTTATGTGTTGCATTGTTGCTTGTTTGGTTCAATTTGATTATGGTTAAATGGGAATTTTATTTTATAGGACCTAAAAGACCGCTCTCAATTGGTTTCTTTTGTATGGAATCGGATTCATTTTATGCGCTTCGATATTAATCAGAAAAGCAATCCACTTACGTAATGCTTTCCAATTGAAGTCTTTTTTTTTTTTTTTGAAAATTCAACTTTCATTCATTAACTAATGTGCATTTTCGCTTCTGCCATTGTCTTGCAGAAGCTTTTGACGGATTACATTAGGAGGAGAGTCACACCACACAACATTACATGTTTTAGTTCTAGCAAACTTGGCCAAAGCATCGGCAGAACGATTACAGTTTCTGTTGATATAATTTACAATGCAGTCATGAAACAAGGAACACATATCTCTTCAACTTTCCAACTGAAATTACACTTTCTATACTGGCAGTTTTCGTTTTTTTTTCCTCGAAAAAGACGCCTTAGACGCCTTGGTACATTAGACGCTATTTTGGAAATCGGAAACCTTACATGTAGTATTTTTCTAGATCACAAAATGTTCATACAAGTTATAATATCTCCACCAATTCTTGCCTATCAAGTCTATCCTTTTAGAACTAAACACAAGTTCAGTGGACCTTTTCTCTCGCACAAGAGAGGACCAAACATCTTGGACCATCCTGATTTTGAGAACAAAACCAGTATATGTCAAAGCACAAGGATGACTATCAAATCTAACCCAATGGTCATCAGAATATGTAAATAACATTAACCGGAGTTTTTAAAGTTTGGATTGCATAGTGCAATCAAGGTAACAGTGACCCAACCTACTCTCTAGGCACTTGAGAGTTCTAGTGTTGTGATGTAGTACATCTTTATTTGTATCAACAATGGTTGTTGATCCCTTACTTTTGTATCAACTATAATTGTTGATCCTTTGTGAGCGTATCAACTATAACAGTTGATCCCATCCGTCTGTTTCAGTTTACTTGCCTTGCAAGGCTTTAATTTCCTAGTTTGTTTAGATTTCCTTTTCTTTTCTGTTTAGTCGGTTCTTGAGAACCTATTTAAAGGATTTGCCTTCTTGTTTTGAAACACATTTTTATTATCAATATTATTATCAAATTTGATTATCAATCTTAAAACCTTAGAATCTTGATCCTAGAATCAGATTTTAACTAAGTTCCTGACGGAACTTAAACTATCTTCACAACGCTAGCAACTGGTTTGCTATCTCCTAATCAGTGCTACATTAGTTGGTATCTGAGCCAAAGTTATTAGATTTTTATCTATAAAAACATCCTTACACAGCTTCCGCAATCAATCAAAACCCTAAGTTTTTTTTCAACTTTTCTTCTTTTCTTTTGTGAGTTTCAATGGCAGATAAACCTCTCACCATAGCTGATATTGAAAGACTCTTGAAACCAATGAAAACAAAACTTGACACCAATGAAACAAACGTCAAAGCTCTTACAGATAGTTTTGAAAAGAAGCTTGGAAGTTTGAAAAGTATCGAGAAGAGATTAGACATACAAGGTAAGTACGAAGACATATTATGGAAACATGCTGGTCTTGATGACAAAGATATGCCTCGTTTAGACGATGATAATGAAGAAGGAGATTAAAAAAACAAGAGATCAAGAAGGAGATGAAACAATAAAAGTTAAACCTTCTTTTGTTCAAAATACTTATACTCCTGGGAATATTTCACATCATCTTCAACACACTGAACCAATAGAAGGTTATATTCATAAACATCTTTTTAAGGTGATTATCAACAGTGATGAAGATGACAAAGTCGAGGAACTCGAAACACAAAAGTGGATTGATGATAAGAGATTAAAATCTAGTATGAATCCTTATGGAACTCTACCAGAATATAAGTTAAAAGCTGATATACCTAATTTTCACGGTGGATTACAAATTGAGGATTCACTGGACTGGTTTTTTGAAGTAGAATCCTTTTTCTGTTTCATGGACGTCCCCGACTCTTCTAAAGTGAAACTGGTAGCATATAAACTAAAAGGTGGAGCTGCAGCTTGGTGGGAAACACTTTGTGACGATCGCAGTAAGTATCACAAACCTCTTATACGTACTGAGAATAGAATGAGAGGTTTATTAAGAAATAAATTTTTACCAAGAGATTATAAACAACAATTGTTTATCAAACTTCAAAACTGTCGACAAGGAGCTAGGCTTGTTGAAGAATATGTAGCTGAGTTTTATGGTTTAGTTGCTTGTAACCAATTGAATGAAACTGAAGAACAATTAGTTGCACGTTTTATAGATGGTTTGAACAACTTAATTCAGCAAGGGATGACACAATCCATGTTTACAATGGTTGAAGCTATCCAACAAGCTATTAAAGTACAAAGGCGTGTTCTCAGTACTTCTAGACAAGCATCGCCAAGACTGGTTTGTTATCAACATTATTATAAACCGGCAAGAAAATATAATTCTTATTATGGTAACCAAAGTGACAAGGGATCAACAACAATTGTTGATCCACATGACAGAAATTCTACTCAAGTTTCTCAACATCAACAAACTTCATCTTTCCCTTCAGACAATGTTCCGGTAATGCATATTCTATCTGCTAAACGACCTCAAGCTCCTCAACAACGAGATATTGCTCTGAATACTAGAGGTAAAAATTATCAACAAAAATTTCCTCCTTTAACTAAAGCTCCTAATCCTTATTCTAAGTTTAGAGGAGATATATGTAATAAGTGCAACCATACTGGTCATAGTTCTAGTGATTGTCGCAAGTTTCACGCTTATATTAATGAAACTATTGAAGAAATACCTGAAGAGGATGTACTGGAGGATGATGAAATTAATTATCTACATGCACATGAGTCTTATGAATCAGATTTTCTTGGAGTTATTCGACCCATATTAATTACTGAGCCATGTATTTCTCAAAGAATAATATTTTTAAGTCTCATTGTGTTATTGAAGAGAAGCTTTGTAGCATGATTATTGACAGTGGAAGTACAGAAACTTATGTGTCTGCCAAGTTAGTTGAGACACTTGGTTTACCAGTCACTACTCATCCAAATCCATATTCAGTTGGTTGGATAAGTTCTTCAACTCAGAAAATCACTCATCAATGCTTAGTAAAGTTTTCTTTTCCTGGATATGAGGATTATACTCTCTGTGATGTTATTAACATGAATGCAGCAAGCTTATTATTGGGAAGACCATGGTAATATGACATTCGTGTTGTTCATAATTTCTATGAGAATACTTATACCTTTGTTCATGAAGGATTTACTAAATTTTTGTGGCCTTTACAATCTTCTACTTCAGTCAAGGAACCAACAGATGAGAACACAACTGCATTAGTTGCTACTATTGTTCATTCTTTGCATCACACTCATTCTTTGAGCTCTCATGAAGTTGCTAAAGCTATGGTGGAGATTCCAGACAAGCTATAACCTTTATTATCTTCCTTTGGTCATTTATTTCCTACTGAGTTACCAAATATGTTACCTCCACTAAGAGATTTACAACATCAGATAGACTTTATACCTGGAACATCTATTCCTAATCAACCACATTACAGGTTAAGTCCTAAAGAGCATGAAATTTTACAAGGTCAGGTAGATGATTTGTTACATAAAGGTTTGATAAGACTAAGCAAGAGTCCTTGTGCTAGTCCAGCCTTTTTAGTAGACAAGAAAGATGGTGGACATCGTATGTGTATAGACTGTAGAGCTTTAAATAGAGTTAATATACCATATGGGTTTCCTATACCAAGACTTGATGACATGATTGATATGCTTTGTGGTGTTAATGTCTTTACCAAGCTTGATTTTCGTAGTGGGTATCATCAAATACGTATCCGTGAAGGTAATGAGTGGAAAAAAACATTCAAGACGAAAGAGGGCTTATATGAATGGTTATTAATGCCTTTTGGTTTATCTAATGCTCCTAGCACTTTTATGTGTCTCATGAACCAAGTTTTGCAACCTTTTCTTGGAAAGTTTTTCATTGTCTATTTTGATGACATCCTAATCTTTAGCAATAATGAGGAAGAACATCTTACCCATTTATTTCAAGTTTTTAAGGCACTCCAAGACAATTTTTTGTATGTAAACTTAAAGAAGTGCACATTCTTTACAAACATAGTCACTTTTTTAGGATATGTTGTGTCAGATACTGGTATTTCTGTGGATGATTCTATGATTAAAGCAATCGTTGATTGGCCTACTCCAACATTTATACGTGAAGTGCCCAATTTTCATGGTTTAGCCTCTTTCTACAGAAGATTTGTGAGGAATTTTAGCACTATTGCAGCTGGTTTGACAGATTATTTGAAGCGTGATACTTTTGAATGGACTGAAGAAGCAGATAAAAGCTTTAATCTACTCAAAGAAAAGTTGTGTAGCGCTCATGTTATTTCCATTCCAAATTTTGATAAACCTTTTGAGATACACTGTGATGCTTCTATTGTTGGTATAGGTGTTGTTTTATCTCATGAAGGACATCCAATTGCTTACTATAGTGAAAAGAATTCAGATACAAGGAAGAAGTGGTCTACTTATGAGTTAAAATTAATTTCTCTTGTTCAAGCTCTTAAGAACTGGCATCCTTATCTTATTCACAGTGAGTTTGTTGTCAATACAGATAATCAGGCTCTTAAGTTTTTGAAAACTTCAGCAAAGGTCAATAGAAAGCATGAGAGGTGGTTATCTACTATCAATCAATACACATCTTCTATTAAACATCAGAGTGGAAAACTTAATCAAGTTGTTGATGCTTTGAGTAGAAGAGCTCATCTTCTTGTTACTCTCAAACATGAAAGTTTAGCCTTTGATTTCTTAAAAGATATGTATAGTGAAGACAAAGATTTTCATGGCAGTGTGGTTCTTCTACAGGCAATGTTGATAATTTTCTCATTTAAGAAGGATTTCTTTTTAAAGGCAATCGTTTATGTATACCACAATGTTCTCTCCTCCTTCATCTGATCTAAGAATTACATGGCAGTGGCCTTGGTGGACATTTTGGACGTGATAAAACCATAACTTTGGTTGAAGAACGTTATTTCCGGCCTTCTCTTAAAAGGGAAATTCAAAAGTACGTACAAAAATGCATGGTTTTCCAGCAATCTAAAGGGAATATTTAAAACACAAGTTTGTATTCTTCACTTCCAATTCCTGATGCTCCTTGGGTGGATATTAACATGGACTTTGTCCTTGGTTTACCACGTACTTCCAGTGGGAATGATTCTATTATGGTGGTTGTTGATCATTACTCAAAAACATCTCACTTCATAACATTCAAGAAAACAACAGATGCCTCCAATGTTGCTTATTTATTTTTCAAAGAAGTAGTTCGTTTACATGGAATTCCCAAGACAATTACTTCTGATCGAGACACTAAGTTTTTGAGCTACTTTTGGAAGTCTTTATGGATGCGTTCAGGCACTAAACTTAAGTAGTACAATTGCTCACCCTCAAACAGATGGACAAACTGAAATGGTCAATCGATCTTTAGAAAATCTGATTAGAGCCAAGTTTATTGGAGGAAAAGATAAGTAATGGCATAATCTCCTTCCAAATATGGAATTTTCTTATAACACTTCAGTCAATCGATCCACGGGTAAGACACCTTTTGAGATTGTTTATTCTAAAGTCCCTAATCATATTTTGGATCTGGTGGTGCTTCCCAAGATGCGTAAATCAAATACTAAGGAAGATAACTTTATTGAGAAAGCTTCACTCATACATTAGGAAGTAAAGTCAAAGCTTGCAGATTCTAATAACAAGTTCAAGGAGGATGCAAATCAACATAGAAGACTTAAGACTTTTGATGAAGGAGAATTGGTTATGATTCATCTCAGAAAAAAAAAGATTTCCTATTGGTACTTACAACAAGACCAAAGATAAAAAAATATGGACCATTAAAGATTTTGAAGAAAATAAGTGACAATGCATATGTTATTGATCTTCCATCAAAGTGGAATATCTCTAATATTTTCAATGTGCAAGAAATATTTACATTTCATGGAGAGAATGAAGTTCTTTCTAATCTTTAACCCGAGGGCGAGTTTTTTTCAAGAAGGGGGGACTGATGTAGTACATCTTTATCTGTATCAACAATGGTTGTTGGTCCCTTACTTTTGTATCAACTATAATTGTTGATCCTTTGTGAGCGTATCAACTATAAGAGTTGATCCCATCCGTCTGTTTCAGTTTACTTGCCTTGCAAGGCTTTTATTTCCTAGTTTGTTTAGATTTCCTTTGCTTTTTTGTTTAGTCGGTTCTTGAGAACCTATTTAAAGGCTTTGCCTTCTCATTTTGAAACACATCTTTATTATTAATATTATTATCAAATTTGATTATCAATCTTAAAACCTTAGAATCTTGATCCTAGAATCAAATTTTAACTAAGTTCCTGACAGACCTTAAACTATCTTCACAACCCTAGCAACTAGTTTGCTATCTCCTAATCAGTGATACATTATGTTGTCTGTTCAGTACAAAAACATGAAGACGAATGCAGTAATTTTTGGTTGTTACAGATTTTTATCTTGGTTAATTTGGTTTTAACAGAGGCAAAGGTAGGTGAAGACAGTTGTATTCAAAACTGGAATTCAATTAGGACACTGTCCCAACACTGTTTATTGCAAATATCAGAGAAATACTTGTTCAATATCAGTTACCATATCCAACAGTATGTTTATCACCTTGGGGTAAATTTAGAACCCATTCCATTTTTGGGGTGACTTTTTATATGAAAAAATTCAATGTTTTACTGGTTGAACAAAAACAAAAAAGAAAAACTGAGGACAAATGGAAGAACCAGGATTGGAAGTCTAGATCGACTAATAGCGCGTCTGGATACAAATCTGTTTCTGACTTCTGTTTTTCCAAAAGGAGAAGTCAGAAGGAGAACTATTTTGCCTCACCAAAAAGTTACTTTTTTGACTTCTACAAGTCGAATTGAAATTCGACGCTCAAACTAACTTATGACTTTTCAACTTCCAACTAATCTGATGTGCTATCCAAACACGTTATAAAATATTGAAATTGGCTAACTATTAAATTTGTAGGGTGTTGTGGATTTTTTTCCAATACATACATTCTGATGGGTATCAGAAATTTGAATTAGCCAGAACACCACTCAAATCTCCTAATTTTGTTACTCAAAATTGTCACATTTTCTCCCTCTTCATAGGCATCTTCCCTAGAAATCCGGAATGTGTGTATGAATCCAAAAGAACCATTTCTGGTAAGAAAAGATTACCTTTGTGAGGAATGGCTTCTCGCTTTGTAACTTTCTTCTACTTCTTAGGTATTTTTTTATGTATTTCGGGGTTCTTTATTTTTTTCTTTTTATTTATTTCTCTCTCAAGAAACCATTTCTTGCTTTGTCATTTCACCCCTACATAATTGGGAGACCAAGTCCCCTTTAGAGGTGACGTGGTTTCGGATTGTGATTATTGAAACCCCTATGAAGGACCATAATAATCGTTATAGGAGGCCATGAAAGCAGTTGTTACTCTTGCAGTCACAAACAATTTTAGGAAAGTTATTTTTGAGTCTAATAGTGAATTTCTGGTAAAGTCAATCAATGAACAATCCTACTATGATCATTGGATGAACCAGTCATTAATTCCTTACATTAAGTTTCTTTTTAGTAAATTTAGGTTGTAGAAGTGTATTTCAGTTAAGAGAGATGCTAATGGACCAGCTGATAAGTTAGCTAAAATGGCCGGAGTTATGAAGTCCAACTTTAGTTTTCAAACTGATCTTTCATGGGATATTCAAGAATGGATTGATTAGGATCTTTATGTAACTGATTTATTATTATCAATAAAAAATTTGCATAAAAAAAAGACTCTAAAAAGACGAGGGTACCCAAATATACCACAATCTTAAACTATTCCACCTATAAGTCCTCTTACCGAGACAATTCAACGAATCGGTATTCATACTTTATGTGATCGTCTATGGATCCAAGATCGAGACAATAGAACAATCAAAGTGTGATTACTTAATAATAGGTTCAAACTTAACCAAATTCTATAGGATCACTATCAAGTAATACGGAGTTAACGTTTGTGTTATTAACTTTAAATTATAATAACAACAATTATAATTGCGGAAAACAAAAGTAAATGATAGAGCAAGATTTTGTTAACGAGGAAACCGCAAATGCAGAAAAACCCCGGGATCTAGTCCAGAATTGAATACTCTCAGAATCAAGCCGCTATACCAAATCAAACCAACTTCGTATAGTTGAGACCAAGCAACTAAACATATAGTTCACCAAGTTTCTTCAGTATCCATGCGCTTCCGACATTCGATAAGTGCACGCACTGGAACAATTCCTTTGGATCTAATTCCAAACAGTAAAGGAAAAAAAATTTGTTCGGTAACAACTCTATTAAATCTCAGTGATATGAGTTAGGCAAAGGCTCTTCTGTTTAATATAATAAACTCCTTTGTCGGGTTTAAATATATCTATCCAACAACTACAAAAGTAGCAGAGTTTAGATATTGCAATCAAATATAGAATATACCAAGATACTATATAGTGATGCCGATCTACGCAACTAATCAATCAAATCTATCAAGGATAAACCTATTATAGTTGGATCCCAGCCGATCAAGTTTTGTGCACACCAAAGATTATGAAACCAATAAGAAATCTTCTTTATCTTCAAATCTTCATTAATCTTCAATAAACACCTGCACACCACAACTTGAATCTCTTGTGATCAACCACGCACATAATGGAGTCTGTTAACAATGGATTATCGCAAGACATCTTTAGATCTACAAACAGTTCTAAAGATCTCGTCGACACTTCGATCTAGTTTGAGTGAATCTTATATCTGAAGAGAAGATTCTCAAGAATAAACAAACTAGGTGCAATCAAAGTTCAACAACCGTTAGTCAATCAAATCAAATCAAAAACTAATAACACTGCAATTATCTAGTTTCCCACCAATGGTACTCGTAGATCTTCTTGATCCCGCAGAAGTCTTTAAACGAGTGGTCGTAAGAGATTTCGCATAATTAGGTTACTTTCCTCTCTGAGCAGATTTGGCTCTTAGGATAATTTGCTCGAAATGCAAACTTGGGTATTTATAGACCAAGGAAGTTTGTACACCAAGGAATTTCCAAAACCGAAATATTTTTTCATAGATTAGGTATTGCTATCCAAAAAAGAGTTGGTTCCCAGCTTGTTGCTAGGTTACCAACCAAAAGTATGTAATTTTCTTCTATTTGTTAAAGTTAGTTTTCTTAAGATATGCAATAAATGCCCAAATCGGTTTTCATAATTCCTGGAAATGCTCTGTCCAATATTAACTGAAATCTCACTAGAAAATCCCCAATTAGTAAATGCACATTACCAATTTTTATTTTCCAGATATGCAATAAATGCCCAAATCGGTTAGTTTTCTTAAGATATGCAATAAATGCCCAAATCGATTTTCATAATTCCTGGAAATGCTCTGTCCAATATTAACCGAAATCTCACTAGAAAATCTTCAATTAGTAAATGCATATTACCAATTTTTATTTTCCAGAGATATGCATTTTAATTGCTGGTAATTAAAAGCATATAAAATTAATAACCTTAATTAAAATATTCTCAATTTATTTCGGTCCGGGATCTCCTTGAGTTATTAAGGAATATCTTTGAACAATAAAAGATAAGAGTTACTGAACATGTTCAAAGTATGTCGACATCTTTTTCTTTGTAAATCCTTTTTCATATTTACAATCTTGGAACCGATTATACCACACTTCCAAACTATTTTAGAATTGGTTCATCTGACTTCCAAGAACTATGTGATTGATCAAATATCAAAACACTAATCATGGGTTTACGGTTCTACCAAACACAAGGATCGTTTCTACCTTCATATGGTTACTGGGATCAGTTACATCAGTTACCAAGACCGGTTACGTCAATTACCAGGACCGGTTACCATATTCTCATGGTATTACTTGTGATCGGTTACACTAGTCACTAGGATCGGTTACACAAATTACCAGGACCGGTTACGCCGATAACAAGGATGTATTACAGCTCTTTTGTGATCGGTCATACTAATTACAAGGATCGGTTACACCAATTACAAATAACGGTCATACCATCTAAGGTGATTACTTAGGATCGATTACACTAATAAAAGTCATACCAATACATAAGTCAGGCATTGTGACTAGTTTTACCAAGATACATAACAAGTTATGATTGGCTCTACTAACTCACACATATTGGTAATCCAAATATATGCAATGAATAACAATACCAATAAGCCTAGCGATTTCCCTTTCGATTCATAAAATAAGTTCATGAATGTACTTCCTTGAAACAAATGTAAACATTGTTTCCTCAGATGAAATCTTCACAGTTACCCATACACATAATCTGCAATAGCATTCATACGATTATGCCATATCTTATATACGAAGTTCAAAAGATAAGTGTTATACTTCGTACTCTAATTCCTTAACACTATGTTTACTAGAGTATAATCATTCACAGTTTCACAGTTATGTCTTCAATATAGCACGACTTGAAAGATACATTAGGAATGAAACAGTTCAAGTCACAATATTACTAACCTCAAGAGGAAGTATGATGTCGTCGATGTATCTTGTTACTTCTTCACATTCTTCAAGTCTTGAACTAATACTTATATGTCTCATAATCCTAATCTTTCTAGCCTAACCTATACGAGGTTGTCTCTAGTATATGATCAAGAGACTCTTTAATTGAGTTTTGATTCACTAAAATATGACAACCAAACTTGACATACCAACACTTGGTGGGTTCAACCGAGCTCTGCTCTAACAATCTCCCCCTTTGTCAATTTTAGTGACAAAACTCTTAATACATATGGATAAACAAATTACAAAAAATTCATTATACATACGCTTGATTCCTAGTTTCAACATCACAATAACCTGCATGTATTCAATCCATAAATGCCGCTGTTGACATTTAAATAACAAAGCTAATACTCCCCTAAAGGTGAGATAGTTAGATTTTCAATCCGCACATCTTTGTTATTTTCCTTTTGTAGTCCAAATAACTACAATCATCATATGATATGTTTCTCCCCCTTAGTCAATGCTTTACTCTTTCATTAGATATAACGTTTAAGAAAAATTGTCCTTTCCTAAGTGATTACAAATCACTTGTTTACTCCATATAATTCTCCCCCTTTTTGTCACAAAATGACAAAGGTCCGAGCAAATACCAAAACCGAAAGGATCTTACAAATCTAAAAGAATTGTACAACCTATAAGAGTTAAGCACGAAGGTTACCATTTTAGATAACCAATATCAAAACCGAAACTACAAGTAATTTGGTTTTAATATGTTATCAAGGAAAAAATTTCCCAAAGAAATTTTCCCTAATAGTTTAACAAAATTGACTAAGAAACTTAGTTCCCTTGCTAAACCGATTGCACAAATACAATCGCTTATTTCGATAAGACCAAAATAAAGATCAAAATTAACTTTATTTATCTTATCAGGCTCTAATTATTCAAACAATAACTTAGACCTTACACTTTAGGCAAGACAAATACTAGGTTAGTTAATTAATATTTCTTGTCAAGGCATTCAATTAGACTTGAATAATCGAATCCGTTACTTTGATAAGTCTAACTAAGATCAAAATTAACTTAGTTTCTCTTATACGGAATCGAATTGGACTAAACAAATGATCCCATATTTTGTTAAGCCATAAACAATACATACAAACCAAATAAATTGACTTGCACAATTATTTCTCTTAACCGGAAGCAATTGAAACAAACATAGACATTAAAGTACCACAATTGCACCGAAATTTCGTTAAGTCTAAAACAATTGGTAGCAAACAATAAAGAAAGATATCAAACCAAATTTTCATAGCCGGAAAAAATTGAATCACACACACACACATCTATACACACATAATGGAATCAACACCAATTGTACCGAATTTTGTTAAGCAAAAGCAAAATATATGCAATAAACTCAAGCTTTTCTTAAACAGGAAAACAATTAACTAACAAATTCGTTATACCTCAGATTTCGTATCCTCTTCTCCCCATAAAGATATATCATTAAGCGCAAGGTCAAGTTAAAACTCTCCCCCATTGTGTTTTCATTCTCTCACAAGAACAAAAGAACAACAACAAAAGTAACCTTTACTAGAGAAAGTTTGAATCGGTTTTAACTAATGCGTGCCAATAACAAAAGTTGAAAACCCGAAACACATATGCTTATATGTTAAACACAAATCTTTTCAACATATTGTGACTTTTTCACATATGACTTTCAATCGGAACACCTTATGATCCTTTGATAAAGCCTACCAACATGGGCTAGAACTTAATCCCGCTAAATCAAAAAGCCACACAAACCATAAGGGTTCTCACATCATATGAGATCGAATATTAAGGTTAAGAAAACCGAAATTAAATAACCCATAAAAACATAGCAATAATATAAAGCATTCAAGCATAGGCTATGTAATCGAAAAACTATCACAAGAAAAATTATAAAATAATAATTTTATTCATAAATAATAGATAGTTTTATTCATAAATAGACCTTACACAATAATTCAAATAATCAAAAACTGATGTCTATTTGGATTAATTCGTAGGAATTTAATTTCACTCATCTTTGTTGTCCTCGGTTTCCATGATTTCATCAAGATTTTCTTCGAAAATTTCCAGATTGTCCGTGTGAAATTTGATCATTTGAAGATCATGATACTCTCAATAGGATGCCCATCAAACAACATGGAAAATAATTTCCTTGTGAGCAATTGAGGATAATTTTTTTAGGAGTTCTTTTCTAGCAATCAGTTCTCAAAATCCTTCACAAAGATTGGTTTTCCTGACTTCTGTTAAGGAAGGCATGATCTGATACGAGCAGAGTTCAGAACAAAGATCGAACCTTCTCTTATTCACTACAAAAACAGGTGCTATTAGTGAGGGTTCATAAACCGGCACAAATAGGAAAAAACTGTCACAAATAGAAAATACACCGTCACAAATGAATATTTGTGACAGGCGACCAACCGTCTAGACTAGTGGCGTCACAAATGTTATTGGTGACCGTTTTTCACCTTTGTGACGGGTTGGTCAACCGTCACTAATATATTTTCTAATCTGTGATGGTTGTTTGGCCGTCACCAACTCTACTACCACCACCGGCTAAACTTTTCCGGCAACGGCTGCCAAGTCCGGTTTCTGTATTTGTGATGGTTTACATACCCTCACTAATATTTTCCGATCGCCATCCGTTAATGTTAACCGGTCACCGGAGCTGGATTTTATAGTGGAAGAATTCTCAATTCTTAGATTTTTCATAACATAAATCTTAGATATTATTACCTGACATACACCATGGAAAGTGAGAAGGAAAGTGAAGTTGAATTGAAGTTGAAGTTACTGTGGAGGAGAGGAAGAGAAGAAAGATGAGAAGAGAAGCAGTTTTTTTCTTGAATTAGAATAGAAAAGATTAGGTTTTTAAGTTTTTATTTAGTTAAAGGGTAATCTAGATATTTTGTATTTGTATTAGGATATCCCATAACCACTTTTTTGGACACTAAGAATCCAAGTGAAGCCCCTCTATTGGAAGGTGACGCCCCAATAATATCCTTTTATTATATCTCTACATTCTTGTAACACAAGATCTTCTCTCTAATATATCCGAGAATCGAATGAAATGGGAATGACTGGCCAGAATTTACATAAAATGAGTCTTCTTATATACAATTTTTGGTGATATATTTTTTTCATACAATGAGATCTACCTTCACTACTAAAATTTGTTACTCGTTATTAGATTTTAATCTGAGAGAGTTGCGGTGAGTAAAATTGAATTTCACTTTGTGAGGGTTGTAATAGTTAGTTCTTTCAGTTTGTATTGACTTTTTGCGGCTTGTTAAGTTCGACTGTATGCGTCGGAGCTGTTTGAATTCATATGTATGGCTTGTTAAGTTTCATTACTATTAAATATGCTTTGTACTCAAGAAGCAAGATACAATTACCCGTATGAATGAACTATGCAAAAACTAATAAGTTAACACACATTCTCATCCTAGCATTATGGTGATTTGAAAACAAAAATGTTTGATGGCCATTTTTAAACGCTATTGGTTATAGGTTGACATGTTAATATGTTATAACTCGATGAGCATAGCTAATGTAACGGTAACCACAGCCTAAAATTCACAATAATTAACAGAGTAGCAAACTTGAAGAGCATCGTCGGAAATTAGATGGATTTTCTACTTAAATGGACGTATATTAAATTGGGATGGAAGAGTATTGAGTCTCTGAAGACCGATTCAATTATTAGTAATATTCATATAGTTTAAGTGAGACTTTCACTCAACTTTAATGATGGTTGAAAACTTGAAAATGAACCTCGAAGGACCACAGTGGATGTAGATGTAGTAGCACAAGTGCACAACTTAAAACCATACGTAATAACCATTTAGAACCCTTCAAGTTTTGATTCATATGCAGCTGATAGGTGATTCTTTTTCAGGTTTAGGCCAAATCGATTGCAAAAATTATATAAGAATGAAATTGATTTTGGGGTATTTTTAGTTTTATAACCTGAAAAAGAAGGAAATTTTAAGTTTTATAACCTGAAAAAGAAGGAAATTCTAATAAAAGCATAAAAATTGATAATCGAAAACAAATGAAATATGAAAAAGCTATTTTTACCACACTAGCCGGGGCATTATTACCCAGACTGAAAAAGCCTGGTTTTGTATATTGAAGGTTGATGTTCGAGGGGATCTATAAGGTTTATTAGATGCGCACCCAATAGCACCATTTGTTTCGTTGCATCACAAAATGGTGATAAAAGTCATTTTGTTTTTAGTTTCTACTTTATAACATTTGTATGCGAGAAATGCAATACTAGTCCTTTTGGGTCCTCGGATTGTATGTCCAAAATTATGATAATTAGCAGAATGAAATGTGAACATTTCCAATCTTGATCCGATGTTGTTTCGGTAGAATGAGATCTACCATTTACTACGTACTAAATTTGGAGTGATAAATTTTAATCCGAACGAGTTGCACTGAGTATAAACAAACTGGGAGCGGGTACCAGACAAGTTGCACTGAGTATAATCACCATAATACCCATTTACAAAACATAAGCAGCATGATTTGATTCAATTTGGCTCTACGTACAGATTATTTTAGACGAGATATTACTGCATGTATATGGTTAAGGCCATGAACAACCGCTGAAGTTGACTCAAACTTCCTGAAGTAGTTTAACAGTAGAGCTCCCTCAGTCATATCAAAAGGTAGGTTTCTAAGTTTTCCTTTCTTTGTGCCAAAAACAAAATAAAACTATCTTCATACTAATAACTAATGTCACCAACAGTAGTAATGTAATCAAAAAGTGCTTCAGTCCTCAGCTCATTTAGCGCAGCTACAGCAGAAAGTCTTCCAGCGAACCCCTGAAGGGAAAATGTAATATAAACTAAGCTCAGATATTCAACGAACATGAGAAACACATATTTCAAACAGATATCCTAAGTTAGATTATTGCTTTCATCAAATTTCAAAACCAAGGGATTGAAACTGCTAATTGTGCACAATGGAGATATCTGTTGCGAGGTAGTAACAAATAAGTACAATAGTTAACCCTGAACAGCTGGAAGTACACATGATATACGACTAGTTGCACCTAAACAAAGGTAGTACATGAATTGAACTCCTTTTTTAAGCAATTCTGAAACTCATCCTACACAGGTGGAGCGTAGAAAGGAGGATCTTCTATGCTATCAAAGCTACTGCGTACAGTAAATCTCACATTCTAGATAGTTCTTGTCTAAGCCCGACGTTAAGTGACACATACATATATTGTGGGTACAGCATATAATGAGATTTCCCAGAAAAGAATCCACAGGAACTTGCTATCTCTTTGCATGTGTCCGCCTGAGAGATTTTTTTTTTTGTGTGAAAAAATATGAACCTTTAGAAGCAAAGTATAATAACTTACTTAAACGGCGCTTTAGTACACAGGACATGAAAGACTATTTGCAACAAAACAGAGCTAACACGAAAACTGAAATCCCGTTTCAAGCAATTATGCCATGTATTATGCTTACCTATTACTCATCTTTGGTTGTGTAGAATTGACAAATCCATCTGCAAAGAGGGACAACAGAAAAATGTCAGAGACCCACTTATTTGGAGCAGCAGCAAGTACACAGGATATAAGACAAGTAGGTTTAACAACTCCGATAGTGTACACAACAGTATTAGACATTACTAAACCCAGTATAGGCCAGAAAAGACTATTTGCACCTAAACAGAGGTCATACAAAAATGAAGATCCAGTTTTAAGCAATTCTGAAACTCATCACTCTCAAATGGAGCGTAGAAAGAAGGATCTTCTAACAGTAAATCCCGCAGTCCTGGATAATTCTTGTCTAAGTACGACGCAAATTGACACACACACACATATATATGTAATTAATGAGATTTTTCAGAAAAGAATCCACAGGAACTTGACATCTCCTGGCATGTTCAGTTTAATTATTAAGGACATCTTAACATACCAACAGAAAGGGACAACAGAAGTAATGAAAAATGTCAGACACACCCACCTATGCAAAAGTTAAAAGATTGCTGTGAAAGATCAATAAAAGAATTAAGAGTTGTGAAAGACAGATCACCTTGATTCATCTCAAATGTTCAGGAACAACCGAAGCTTCTTGAAGAGTTATGTCACCTTCCAAGTTCAATGAGATCAGATTCGGAGCATTGATTCTGATAGTAGTTGGATTGAAAGGCGCAGTGATTGAGATATGCCTAATTACTGTTGAAGAAATGGCGAGAACACAATGGACTAGCCTAAAGTAAAAATTGCATTCATCTAACATCAAGGCCTCTAAAGCCGGGAGACCAAAAATTGCGTTTACCAGTTCTTGGTAAAAGGTTACACCAACAAATTTGACCTCTCGGAGATAAGGAAATGAGAACTCAGTGGGAAGTTTAACATGGTTCTCGAATTCTGGCAGTTCCAGATGAAAAACCTTCAGCGATTTATGACACGGTGCGACATAGGTCAAATCGAAGTTTGAATAGAAATTTAATCCTCCACTTATATAAATTTCCTGCACATTCTCTTCGGCTGCAGAAACTAGCCACCCGCGCATGTCAAAATCCCTAATCTCAAAAGACGTTAAATTCATCTTCAGAATTTTGATACCACATCTGTATCTTTTTTTGAATACTTTGGTGACGAAACGTTTGAATCTCATAGAACTTATTTCCCATCTTGACTCGTCGAAATTCAATGTTTCCAGAGACTTCCAGAACTCTTTCCGACTTGGGCATTTAGAGAAAAGACTCCAATGTACTGCATCTTGGGTATCTACCAAAGAAAAGATCGTCTGCTTTATCTCATCTGGCAAACTTAAGAGCAATATTCCTGCAGCAGCAGGAGCAATAACATTCCTGCAAGCAATATCAAGAGCAACAACATTCTTGCATCCAACAGAAAACTTCTCAATCAGCTGATCTTCAGTGAGATGCATCTGTGGACTGGTTAAGACGGAACCGTTTTCATACAGGGCGAGTACGACGAGACCGTAGGAGAAGGGTTTTATACCAAGCTTGGACAGCAAAACAGCTTCAGAAGAGCCAACCTTTTGGCCTTTTCTAAGAACCTCTACAGGGCATGTAATCTCAACTGTTCCCTTGCTAATCCTTGTTGGAATATATAGAGCCTGAAACAGAAAAAGGTATATGTTAGCCCAATTAAGTGGAAAGTCACAAAGTAAATGATAACTTAAAACTGAAAAATAGCATGAAAAAGACACAATTAGAACTACTCTTGATTAATAATAATAATAAATGCTCAATTTATACCTGAAAGAAAGATGTAGATGTTGGATCCAATCCAGTGTTTCCTGCTTGGACAACAACATTAGTAGGCGCAACAACTCCAACACGAGCAGGAGCTCCAACCTGATTTGTCAATTAATACATCAGATCATTAAATAACAACTATTTATTGCACATCCACCGGAATTTAAACCAACTGGCTTTTATTTATAAATCTATAACTATAATGTTAAATATTACCTAATTACAGTTTCTAAAAAAAATAATAATAATAATAATTACACTATAATTCAACCAAAATAAGGAAACATCGAATGAATATAAATAACGCCAGATCTACAATCAAAGGAAACAGTACGCCCTATTTATAGAAGGAATAACTATAACCCAACTGTAGTCGGAGACAGTTATACCTTGTACTCTCTGATAATGTCACTTGCTTGTATCAAATCACCCTTTGTAAACACAAGTCCAAGATTTCCCTGATAAAAAATCAGAATCAATTATCACAAATCATCACAAAAATCTTCACATAAAAAAAAAAAAAAAAAAAAAAAAAAAAAAAAATCAATTGATTACTAGCTCAATCAATACAAAACTCACCACAAGAAGAGGAATTAGTCCAAGGATTCTTGTGTTTCCGGTCATTTCAGCATGAACACGGATCGATCTTCGCATCATACTATTTTTGCCCATCAGAAAAGCACAATCACCACCACGTAATGCTTGCCGAATAACCTGTAACTGTTTGGAACCAACATTGTCGGCTCCGACAATCAGGATTCGATTATATTCTCCCAGATACAAGCGAAATTTCTTATCGAACGCAATTTTATCTGCTCTCGAACGTTTATTCGCCATGAGAAATATCTTGGTGGCTGCTGAATTTGAAGGGTTTGGGAGAATCAGAGAATTGACTATTCTTCTTATATGGTTTAGAAATCATCCCCTTTCGATTAGGGTTTCATTTTGTTCGTTCATTCATTTCTAGTGTATATGATCTAACGGCTCTGTTTGATAGGGTTTAAAAGAGTTGGGTTTGGACTGGACGTGTAATCTAGGGGGAACTTAGGTGCAGGCCCAAAAAAATTATTATTCTCATTGTCAGGCCCACCATTAAAAAAATTTAGGTACCGTGACACCCATAATTATTTCCATGACACCCATAATTATATGAAATTATTAAAAATATCCGCATGACGGGTCATGCACCAGGGGTATAATTGGCTACGCAACTTGGATATAACATATCTAAAAGTCCGCGCCTTGGAATTTTACAGATTTTATATCGTTGGAAATATTTTTAAGAGAGCTACTAACATAACGAGTACAAACAACAATATCAAATTTTTGTTTTTCACGAAAAAAAATCGGAGGTGATCATCATTTTAGGCAAAATTTTCAAAACTTGATACATTACCACTATCATTACCAAAAATGATGCATAACACATTATGCGACGCAAAAAAGATGCATAAAACGTTATGCAACCATATCTTGATTCATGCTTTTACTAATTTAGTTATGCAACCACTAAAACGATATATACGCCTAAAAAATAACATCACAAAAAACAAAAGACGCATAACGAATCATGCAATAATTTTCTCAACTACAAGTTATGCATCCATTGTTTTGGTTAATTTCAGTGCTTACAAAAAACGTTGATGCATAATGTGTTATGCAGCCATATTTTTGGATGCATATCAAGTTATGCATCAATTTTTTTATTTCAGTGCTTATAGAAAAGTTGTTGCATAATGCTTTATGCATCCATTTTCACGACTGCATAACATGTTATGCATATATTATTGTAGGTGCATAACAAGTTATGCAGTCTTTGTTTTTGCTGGTTTCAATAGTAACAAAAAAGTTGTTGCATAACGTATTATGCAACCATTTTCTGGACTGCATAACAAGTTCTGCAACAATTTTTGTAGATGCATAACAGGTTATGCAACCGTTTTTATAGATGCATAACAAACTATTCAACAACATTTTTCCATTTTCTCCGCCAGACCAACAATCTCCCACTGCATCCATAACTAGCAGACTCCATTACATCACCACAGTCAGTTCATTCTAGAATGTTCAATCAAAATGTTTACAAGGGTAAAACTTAAAAAAATGAATCGATAGAGCGGTAAAGGTTCGTGCAAAGTTGTTAAAAGTACTATCTGGAGAAAATTTCCCCATACTACAACTGTTTACAATTTAGTTAAAATGTATTGCAAAAAAAAAAAAAAAAAAATACTTCTCATCCACAAAAAGATAAATAGAGTAGAAAATTTGAGACTCTTTGACTTATCACATACACCATTACAGTGAGTTTACATCTGAAAGACCATTCTCTAGAGCACGGACCAGGTTTCCAAAGTAATAATTCAACCAAAATGAGGAAACATAACGAATGAATATGACTAACGTCATATCTACAATCAAAGGAAACAATACACCGTATTTATAGAAGGAATAACTATAACCCAATTGTATTCGGAAACAGTTATACCTTGTACTCTCTGATAACGTCACTCACTTTTATCACATCTCCTTTTGTAAAGATTAAGTCGACATTACCCTGATTCACAAGAAAAAAATCAGATAAATTTATTATCACAACAATCTTCACCAACAAAAAAACTAAATCTAATTAGTAACTTAATCTACACAATACTCACCACAAGAAGAGGAATCAGTCTAAGGATATCTGTACACGGATCGATCTTCGCATCATAGTGTTTTTACCTATCATAAGAACAGCAGAATCACCACGTAAAGCTTTCCTAATAAGCTGTAGGTGTTTAGAACCAACATTATCGGCTCCCACAATCAAGATTTGAGATACGATCGAAAATTATGTTCTCCCACATTATCGGCTCCCACAATCAACATTATATTCTCCGAGATACGATCGAAATTTCTTATCGAATGCAATTTTATATTCTTTAGAACGTTTGGTCGCCATGAAAAATATGCTGTTGGCTCCTGAATTAGAAGGGTTTGGGAGAATCAGAGAATGACTATTCTTCTTATATGGTTTACAAATCAGCCTGTTTCGATTAGGGTTTCATTTTGTTCGTTCATTCATTTCTAGTGTATATGATCTAACGGATGATAGTTTTTGCTGACCAAATGAATGTTTCATAGACGGTTGTGTTAGATAGGGTTTTAAATGGTTGGATTTGGACTGGATATATTTTTTACGAGTTGGGTTGGTGTAATTTGAAGCCCACAACACTTTCTCATCAGTAGGAATTACCTATAGGTACTATTATAGTGTTCTTATTTAGTGCCAGGTCCACCCACAAAGGCCCGATGAATCGGAGGTCCATTTTTATAACAAATAAAATGTTTGGACCCAAATTTTTATCCGCTGGTCCAACCACAAGTGTGATTTTTTTCAAAATACCGAAAAGAACCTTAATTTACATGAATAACAAAACCTTAACGTGTAATTTGAAGCCCACGACACTTTCTCATCAACCATGGGGTGGAAAAGCATGCTCGAAAAATCTGAGTTGCACATATACTGGTACGAGTATCCGGTTCCAGTACGGATCGAAGAATCTAATTCGGCATCTCAAAGAATGGCCGATACGGATGGATACCACATAGATAAATATTTGCAAATGCAATTTTATGGGATTCAAGAATTTATTAGATCATACAAATCAATCTAATCCCAAAAACACTCATTTGTACGCCTATGTATCACAACATTTCAATCCCACATTGTTAGCAAACTTGGAATTTCCTCTCTCAACCCTCATTGTGAGCGGGGTACACCTCTTCATTTACTGTTCAAGTGTTTCTCCTCTTCACATGTACAAAACACGTGAAAGAAGAGATCTTTAGAAAAACAAAACAAAAACAAAAAAAAAACTGAAGAAAAAACCCTTGGAAAAACTAATAAATTTTTTATAAGCCTATTGGGAAGTATCTGAGGGTATTGTATCCGACACGGATATCGGAGAATCCGATTCGCATGCGTACATAATCCTCAGGTATCGGCGAAACCCAGCGAAAAATCCATCAGAGGGAATCTAGAAGTGCTTGTTCATTTAATCTTTAATCTGGAAGAAAATACTCCATTTAGTGTGCCAAATCAACAAAACTGAACAAAAAATGCACTTCTCCTCCTCGAAACTATGTTAAACTTATGCTTCTGGTATTTCAATTTTCTTCCTAAGTATAACCATGATATGGTTCTGTGAAATAATGCACAAAGCTGGTCATCAAATAGAACATGTCTATTCAAAGTTCCACGTGAGGAAAAAGCAAATTTTTTTGGAGAAGCGTACAAGAGACTTGAATTTGAAGATGGATACCCTTTCAAAGAAGATATTATGGGTACTGTAAATGAATTTTGCACTACAGGTACTATCAACTCTAAACATAACTCTACTTTCATTACTTTAGTGCCTAAAAAAGATCATATTGAGACTATAAAAGATTATAGACCTATCTGTCTTCTTACAAGCATTAACAGGATCATAGAAAAAGATCTATCTACAAGGATAAAACTTGTTATGGATAAGCTCATCTCTTCGGTGCAATGTGCATATATTGAAGGTAGGAAAATAATTAATGGTACCTTAATTGCTGATGAGTTGGTGCACTCTAGACTTAGGTCTGGAAATCCAGGAATTGTGTGCAAAATTGATCTTGAGAAGGATTTTGACAGAAGCAACTGTAGATATCTTGAATTTGTATTACAACAAATGGTTTTAGCAAGAAATGGTGTGATTGGTTGAGGTTTTGTTACTTTACTTCTTCCTTCTCGGTTCTTATTAATGGGTCTTCCTTCGACTACTTCACAAGTTGAAGAGGTGTGAGACAAGGTTGTCTGGTTTCTCCTCTTTTGTTTAATATTGCTATGGAAGGTTTTTCTAGATTCATGGATAGAGCAGCTAATCAAAGTTTATTCAGTGGCTTCTCGGCTTTCCCCACAAGCATTACAACAATCGCATTCATTATGCGATGACAATATTTTCTTTGTGGATAATAACAAGGAAGAGTTATATAACTTGTTTTAAAACTTCCAATGGAGACTTAAAATCAAGAATCCTAGTTGGTAGTCGATTAATTAAATACGTAGCAGCCAAAACACCATGAGACCAATATTTTTTAGGAACATTCATTTGAAGCATTATAGCTTGAGTAGCTTCTAAGATATGCCGGTTTTTTCTTTCGGCAACACCATTTTGTTGCGGTGTTCCTACGCAACTTGTTTGATGTATAATTCCATGGTCACTAAGATAGTTTGGCAAAAGACCCTTACAATATTCAGTTTCATTATCCGTTCTAAATTTTTTTACCTCTGCACCAAACTGATTAGTTAACATTTTATAGAAAACTTGGAAAGTAGAAAAAACATCAGCTTTTGAGGTTTCTTCTCGCTGAATCGTAGCACAAACACTCGATAAAGTGAGAATATCAGAATTCATAAGAACATTACTTTTGAGATTTTCATATTCTGGTTTCAAGCTATCGACCAATGAAAATATTTTATCTTTTTCTGCCCTTTTTAAAAGAACTTTTGCATCAATTGTGTGTGGACCAATGAAAATATTTTATCTCGACTTGTAAAAATAGGTCTTACCTATTTCCACCAGACGACAAGTCTCGGTCAGGAGAAAAATACAACACTCTCAGAAAAGGCAACTTTGCAAGCTCTCCAAAAAAGCTTTCATCTCTTACAAGCTTCCGAAGCTTTCAATTTCTGATACAAGTCGAGACACTACTCTCCCAGAATTATTCTGGTCTCAACACCTTTCTTTGCTTCCCTCCCCAAATCAACCCTTCTCCTCCACTTTGTGACCAAGACCAAGTCCGGGAACGGCCATTTCTTGGTTTAGGCCGGACTTGTACAGATTGATCTCTCGAATCTAGAAAGTGCTCACGTGCAGCACATTTTTTTAGGGTTTAAACCAGTTCCTCACTCACCTACCGAATTTACCAAAATCGGCGGAAACGATTTTTACCCATAAACAATACCGTAAAGTTGGTCATTCGCCTTCTGAAGGCTAGATATTGTGTTTTGTTTAGAGGAAGCATTAAGCTCCAACTGTTTGTTTTTCTTGCGAAGATCGACAGCTTCAGCTTCTAATTCTTCGCTATTCTTGCGAAATTTCTCCGCATCTTTATTACTAGAGTTGAGTTGATTAGTAAGTCGGAAATTCTTTTTCTCAAAGTGTTCACACTTCTTTACTAAATCAAAAGAAACTGCATAGGAAGCTCTTCCGGATTGCGAAGGGATATAAATTTTTTCAAGACAATCTAAATTTTGAATTGTAAAAAACAAAAAAATTTACCTAAGTGCTGAACGAATTCAGGAAACTTGGAGTCACTGATCTAGAAACCCCGCGAAGGGATTCATAATCATCTAGAAGGGAGGAGTCATAGATATTCGAAATAGGTCTACAAGTATTAGCCAAAGAAACATTTCTTATTCCTTACAGAGAATCAGAAAAAAATATTCCATGGAAGATTCAGGTGAAAAGCCTTCCTTTGTGAGAGAAGTATCATCATTATCATCATTTCTTTCATCAGACTGAAGATTCGAAGGAGAAGGAGAGCGAATTTTTCGCTTCTTCGAGAGATTCTTAGAAGAAGGAAAGACAACACAGTTCGGAGAATGCCCTTGCTCTTGCCTTTAGTCTTCGCAACCTTGATAGGCCCATCGGTTTCATCTTCTTCAACAATCCTATCATCAACCTTCGATAAAGATAAGAAACAGAGGCAACAATATTGTTAAAAATAATAAAATGAGTATTTCTTACTTCATCCGTGATCGAACGCAGAGCTATTAAGATGCTTGCCTTCCCAGTTTTGGACTGACGTGGGGTCTTATTATTACTAGAATGCCAGTCAATATCTTGCATGATAACTTTGTCGCTGGCAACACTCTCTTCCCTCTTCAAGCGAACGCCCCAGCGAGTACTTTCCCTTTTCATGGTGATTATTTCGTAATTTTCGAAGAAGCTCTCCACAGTATATTGCTCAGAAATGATTTCTAGATCAGCGAACTTAGGGTCTCTAAGTTATGGTGGATAAAGAGATCCCAAGCCTGCACCGCGATGGGAAAATTCAAGTATAAGGCGAATACAGTCTCCACACAATTGGTAGATGGCTCGCGAAAAGTTCGCATGAGAAAGGATCTCGTAAAATCAAGGGAGATTGGGGTCATAAAGAGGTATGGGAAGACCTGCGAGAAGCTGACCTAGCGATACGATAATCTCTTCATTGTTACAATGATGATCAGAAAACAATCTAGAAGAAAGAATGGATTTAGAATTTTGATCAGGAATGGTGGATAATGTGAAACCTCTATTTTTGAGATCTTTTTGGATTTCTTCAAAAGAATTTTCATATTTACGGCCACTTGGAGGCATCTTTAAGTATGGGAATGAAGAAGAAGTAAAGATTAAAAAGAGAAGAAACTAAAAGGCGCAGTAGCAGAAGCGGAACTTGCAGAAGAATGTTGAAGAAAAGTTGCAGAGAGAATGAAAGGAAAGTAAAAAGAAATAATAGGAAGATTAAGAAGGATATATATAGAGAAGGAGATCTCGAAAAGATAAACTCATTAATGCGAAGACAAGAGGTGAACGGTTGAGGAATGGCGGTTATAAAAGACGTGTCAAGAAGTAGATGGTTGAAGAGACACGTGCAGTTCATTCTGCTTAAAGTACAGAGTCTTGTCAGTATAGGAGAAGGTAGAAAGATGAGCGGTTGCGGCATTATGAAGTAGAGGTTATCATATCTTTCTCTTCTTCGCAAAGAAGACATGAGAAGAGGCAAGATGTAGGAGTAGAATCTCGCAACAGCAGTGTCCCAGCGAAGTTTTAATCAACAAAGGTTTGCGAAGACCATTACAGACTATTTGAGGAATGACATAGCAGGTGACATCAGCCTAATCACGAGGAAAGTGTAAAGACTTTCCGAGATTGAAGAACACGTGCGAAGAAAACCCTTGTAAAATTGCGAGAATAACGCAGGCTAGATCCAAAAATAAAGGTTGGCTTAGCTGTCATCCATTATGTAATATCCTATATAAAGGACCAAGTAGACTTGAGAGAAGGGAGATCTTTTTGAGAATAGTGAGAAAGCAAATAGGAGAGAGAAAGTCCAAAATAATTCTTATTTCTTTGTATTCTTATCATTCTTGTAAGTTTCAAAAAAAGAAGTTAATAAAGATTTGGTGATTGTTCTTAAATTTGGGCAAATACTTGTATAAATTTATTAGGGTGTGATTGCAGGAAAACCTGCAATTACAATTCTAAATTCAAGACTTTAGTTTGCGTCGCCACTCACCAGTACATAGCGAGATCTAACAACAACTGTTACAAATTCAATATTAAAAAGAAAGAAAGAAAATGAGACATGTCTAGTGGAGTGACTGCATCCAGCCTTTATTTTTAAGCAAACCCAGGCTGGGCACTCAAAACTTAAAGTTTGATTTTCATATGAAAATTTGAGACGGAACCAACCAAGGGAAGTGCATCAACTTGCACCTCCCCTACTTGCCTTCGATTGCCTACAAGACTTCAATTGCTTTAAAACAAGACTAATCGCTTCTTTCGTAGATGCCCTACGCCTTTCTTTGGAATTCCATATTTCTTGGACTGCTTCCCAAACATTTGGATTGATTTCATTTAGCTCCAGGTCCCAAATCCTTCATCAGTAAAATCAATAATCAACAAAGAAGACCACCATAATTAGAGACCCGATAACTCCGATCATTAGACATATGATCCGCTACCCTGAGCTACTTCATTCTTAGAAACAAACATTTCAATACTACTAGTTAAGACATGAAAAACACACAAGATAACATGCGCTCAAGTGACAACCTTACAACCTAAATCACCATTATGAAAACCAACGATGCCACTTTAACCTAAACAGGGTGACACCAAACTTGGCAGAAGCCGCCACTTAAATGCAGTCTGTATTTCAATTTCTACAGAATACCTCTTATGCAAACCTAGTAAGCTCTGCTTCGTAACAATGTTAAGTCATATTTCATATCATCAGATTAATCCAAAACTGCAAACCATTTCTAATTTTGACAGTACCAATCCAAGAAAACTATAACTGCACAAATAAAATCGAAAAACCCCCATATTTCATTTCAATAATAAAAAAATCATATTCAGTAAACCATGTCAAATGAAGTGAATCCCCTAAGTAAACACATAACCATTAACAACTGACAACTCCATAATCGAAATACAAATTCCTTATAAGAAAAACAAAAATCCTAATCAAAGGAGCACAAACAAGGAAAGATTGGAAGGAAAAAAGGTTTCTGTCAGGAGATCTAGCAGCCACAAATTAAGTCCATCAACTGATGTATCTACAATTATGCATTATGTAATGGATGAGTAATCCAACTTCCTACCTCCTGCTCACCCACGAGGGAGGCCAAAGAAACCTTTAAAGATAGAATCTGGTAACAAACACCAAATATCATAGTAATCAAATATACCGAAAAGTTCTTGACATAAAGTGGCCGAGTTACTTCCCTAGACACACTAAGTTAAGAACATTAAGCAAAAAAAATAAAAATAAATAAAGAGGCGAGAATATCATTTTGAATAGGAAAATATGAAGACAAATAATAGCTGAAAAGAGACAAAACCTTACATTGTCTTCATTTGTTTCACGATTCAAAATTCCAAACGCAAAGATCACGTTCATTATCTATCCAATAGGGCGGTAGAATTACTGTTGTCATTGGCTTTAGAACAAATGGCTGGTGCATCCAATTAGCACAATTTACATGTCTGTTATACAAGCAGAGATCTTCAACGTTTCTGGTTTTGATATTGAACCCCCAAACCTTGTGCTTGCAACCAAACAAAACAACATTACGGTCTACTGGACTGAAACCTAAAACTTCGATTGATGCAACTTTACAACACACTTCTACTAAGATATCGCCTACTGAAATATCCTTGTGCAATATTTTCCAGTTGACTTCATCGAGCACCCAAACACTCACAGTCATTTCCCTTGTTGCCGTTCTAGTTTCTGAGTAACAAACCCAGCCTTCTGACTCCCCAACAATGCTATCATTCAAAATACCATCAGACTCCCCATGTGGCAAATTAATCAGATTACATCGACGCTCGTTGTTCTGATTGATATTGTAAGCTAACAATCTATTCTGCCCTTCTTCAGTCCAAAACAAAACATCATTAAGCATAAAAGTATTGCGACGACTATATAGCGCCCATACAACATTATCATCACATGAAATTTGAAAACTTTCCCATACGCCCACATCAAAAGAAAAAACATCAACATCAAATTGATTCGAAGGTGTGTCAAATCTTGGAATGCGTACAACCTTGTAACAACTGGCGAAGAATGATGACGAAAAATCACAGAAAATACCATGAAGATCAAGATAAGAAGCTGGGGATCGAGTCGGTGAAGGAAGTGAAACCCATTTCTGAGTAAGTGGATTACAAACATGATACCTATTTTGAAAATCTGAACTAACTGAAAGACAAAGTACCAAACCATTACTAGAACCTAAGACTAAGAATCTAGCTGCTCCATGAAATGGTTTTTGATTCATAAGAAATTCAAAAGAGAAGAAATGTTTATTTATAGAAGACATAAACTGTGAAGGGAAATTAAGAGGATATGCATTTCTAAATATCGTTGGGACGACTGCAGAAAAAGTCGTATGATAATGTATCCATGGGATAGACTTGTTATTTATTTCAAACCATTTGATAATGAAACTTGGATCTGACAGATTAGATAACCATACCTTTGATAAGCATTTGAACTTATAGATTGAATTTAAAGGAAGATAAATAAAGATTTCAATCAAGATATCATCTGTTACTGAGGAACAACAAGAAGAAGAAGCCATTGTGACAAACCCTAGAAATATCCACAGATAGTAATATATATAAGGGGCAGACTGTTAGGGTTCTAGACCAAACACAAGATTGTACGTAACTATATTGGTGAAAATAAGTAAAGAACCCGGATAAAAACCCTTTGAATGGGGGTTAACCACAGAAGTTAAGAGATTTGAAAAGATTAAGAAGAGTAGAAGAAGAAAGATTGAAGAAGAACTTTGAGTTTGTATTAATTCTTAAGTCTATTACAAAACTCAGGCGAGTATTTAAAGCTATGAATACTTGCAAAACACGAAATACTAACTATAGAGTTCTAACTAAACAGGGAAATCAGTGCAAGCTAAATATAGATAAACTATTTAAGGAAACTAGCTAACTAAGTGTTGGCACAGCAACGTCCCTCCCTTGTTGAAAAATGGCTTGTCCTCCAGCCTCAAATTCTGGAAAGCGAGTAAGCATTTCATCTGCATCTTCCCGGGTAGCTTCATCACTTGGGTGATTCATACATTTCACTAACCATTTAGTACCTGCATATGAACCTTTCTTGAACATCTTACGTTCCAACACAGCTTCTGGTTCTCATTTATCATAATCAATGACAGATGGTAAGATCTGTTGAACAGAATTAGCTGACCTTAACTTCAATTTCAATTGATAAACATAAAAAACGGGATGAATGCGACTTTCTGCAGGAAATTCCAATTTATAAGCTATTGATCCTATCTTCTCAAGAACACGAAAAGGACCATAAAATCTTGGAGAAAGTTTAGAGAATGAGTGATTAGTAACAGTTCTTTGTTTATAAGGTTGTAGACGAAGAAAAACCCAATCACCTATAGAAAATTCTCTTTCAATGCGTTGAGCATCAGTGTATTCTTTCATTCTTGTTTGAGCATCATGAAGATGTGATTTCAGTAACTTCAGTATTATCCCGTTCCTTGATATTTAAATCAACATCATTCACAGAAGTTGTTCCAGGTAAATAAGATGAAAGTGTTGGTGGAGGACGAGTGTATAAAGCTTGATATGGATTCATGTTAATGGTTGAATGATGACTTGTATTATACCATCATTCGGCCCATGGTAGCCATTTTGTCCAATCCTTTGGTTTTATACCAGCAAAACATCTCAAGTAACATTCTAATGTTCTATTCGTGACTTACGTTTGTCCATCACTCTGAGGATGATACGCTGAACTGCGACATAATTTTGTATTTTTTAGGTGAAAATAATCTTCCCAAAAATTGCTCATAAATATGGGATCTCGATCACTTACTATACTTCTTGGCATTCCATGTAGTCGAACAATTTCTCGGACAAATACTTCTGCAATGGAGCTAGCAGAATAAGGGTGTATGAGAGCTATAAAATGTGCATACTTGGTTAGGCGATCAACAACGACTAATATTGTATTTTGAGGAAAACCATCAATAAAATCCATTGATATATCTATTCATACGTCAGAAGGGATAGGAAGAGGATTCAATAATCCTGGTGGAGATATAGCTTCTGTTTTATTTCTTTGACGCACATCACAATGAGCAATAAAGTCTTTGATTGCTTGCTTCATACCTTTCCAATAGAAATTATGCTGCAAACGCTTATAAGTTCTCAAAAACCCCGAATGACCCCATAGGGTTTGAATGAAACTCTTCAAGAAGTTTGGGAACCCATAAGGAAGTAGGTATCACCACTATTCTTCCCTTGTAACGCAAAACTCCATCAATATATAAAAATTTGAGTTTGCAAGAAGGAGAATCAATGAGTTTTTGTATGAGAATACTTAGCTCAGCATCTTGATGACATTCTTGAGTTATTTCAGTGACTATAGAGAAAATTGGCGCAACCAAGCTAAAGTGAGATCCAATGTTGTGTGATAGAGCATCAGCTGCAATATTTTCTTTTCCTTTTCGAAAAATAATCTCATAATCATACCTTACTAGTTTGGATAGCCATTTCTGTTGCTCCATAGAAGAAAGTTTTTGATCAAGAAAATATTTCAGACTCCTGTGATCTATAAGAATCTTGAAATGTCAACCAAGCAGATATGGCCTCCATTTTTGAACTGCAGACACAATTGCAGGCATTTCTTTAAGATTAAAAGATTTAAATTCTTTCCTATCAAAGGTTTGCTATAATAAGTAACTGGTCGACCAGACTGCATTAACACAACTCCTAACCCATTACCAGATGCATCACATTCTAGAGAAAATTTCTTAGAAAAATCTGGAAGTATCAAAACTGGTGTCGTAGTGAGAGCCTTTTGAAGCACTTTAAATGCAGTAGTAGCATCATCATTCCATAAAAATGCATCCTTCTTAAGTAGTGGAGTTGAAGGTGCACTAAGCTTACCAAAATCTTTGACAAATTTGCGATAATAGCTTGCTAAATCCAAAAAACCTCCCAATTCTTTTAATGAAATAGGAAGAGGCCATGAGAGAATACTTTGAATCTTATCCTGATCAACTGAGACTCCTTCAGAAGAAATTACGTTGCCCAAATACTTCACCGTGTTTTGTGCAAAGGTGCATTTAGACTCTTTGACAAGTAACTGATGAATTCTCAATAATTCAAATACCAAGGACAAATGTTCTTACTGTAAATTAAGATGTCGTCGAAAAATACCAGCACAAACCTGCGAAGATGAGGAAGAAAAATGTGATTCATCAATCCTGGAAAGGTGATTGGGCATTGGAGATTCCAAACGGCATGGCTAAGAATTCATAATGGCCATCATGAGTTCGAAAAGTTGTTTTTGGAAAAAACTGATGATAAGCAAATCGAAAATCCAGTTTGGTAAAAACTGTTGCACCATTTTATTCATCCAATAACTCATTCACTATTGGTATTGGAGAACGATCTTTTATGGTGATCTTATTCAGAGCTCTATAATCCACACACATACGCCAAAAACCATCCTTCTTACGTCCCATCAATATGGCACTAGTGGAAAATGGGGTTTCTAGGACCCACATCAGACACACTCAATAACAGTAGCTGGACCGTTGACCAAAAAAAGCGGTCTCTGATATGATAAACACACTGAGAAATTCTGAGATGATTAGTAGCAGTCTCTGAATAATTATTATTTTGCCCTAAAACTGCTGCCGATCCCGCGACCCATGGAAACCGATTGAGATGTGATAATTTTTTATTATTTGATAGAGCATGTAAATACATTTTTTTCTCTTCCATTTCTCATCTCAGTTTCTCTTTCTTCTTCTGGTCTCTCGGTCTCCTCCTCATGCGATATATCCATCTTGTTCATCCTTACCACCAAACCGAAACTGATAAAAACCTCAGAAGAAATCAATTAAATCGTTACTCTTAAACCTAGCCCCTTTCCCCATATTCTTCATTTCCTCCACAAAAATGGTCGAGTTCCCCAGTAAAACATGTAACCACAGACTTAAGCAAAGAGGAAGAACATCGTGATGAGATGCTGAATTGAAAGAAGAGGAGTTGGAGATTAAAGGTAAATAACATCAGAAACATAAGTTGAGTTAAAGAAATTGCAGAAGTTGAAGGAATTTAATCCTACTGTGGTATGGATTTCTTCATCTCTGGTTTTTAAATTTAGGGTTCATAAATTTTGATAACGGGTTTCCATATCTTGATCTTGATTTGCTGAATAAGAGTTTCTGATTAGGGGTTTTGATTGTTAGATAAAGGGTTTTCGTTTATTGATCATGTATTGTTGAAATAGAAGTTTTGATTTAGGGATTTGAGTTTTGAGTTTTGAGTTTTGATATTGATATTTGATTTCTTCTATATTTAGGGTTTGACTAATTGATAATTCTGAATTAAGGGTTTCAATTTCTTGATCTTAGATTTCTGAATCTGGGTTTGATTTTGATTTGGGGATTTTGTTTTGTATGTGAAGAGTCTTCCACTGGTTCGATCTCTGAGAGGGAAAGAAGCAGAAAAGAATGAAAATAACAAGAAAAGGAAGAAGAAGAACCCAGAGATGAAAAAACCATCATCAGCTTATCATTTATGGTGCAAAGATCAATGAGCTGAGGTTAAAAAAGAGAACCCAGATGCAGAATTCAAAGAAGTTTCAAACACTTTCGGATCCAAATGGAAGAATATAACTGAAAAAGAGAAAAACCATATGAAGAGAAATACCAAGCTGATAGAGAAGCTTACTTGCAGATTGTTGGCAAAGAGAAGCGCGAGAACGAGGCGATGAAGCTACTCGAAGAGGATCAGAAGCAGAAAACTGCAATGGAATTGCTTAAATAGTACTTGCAGTTCAAGCAAAAAGGTGCAGCAGAATCCAAGGATGGAAAGAAAAAGAAGTAAGCAATGTGCACACTTGATTAAGCATTTTGCGAGAATTTTCGATATTGATTTGAATTGGTTTTAACTCTTGTTGTTTGTATGATTTGTAGGAAGGAGCCAAAGAGGCCTACTTCCTCATTTATTCTATTCAGGTAAAATTTCGTTTGTCAAACTTGCGAGTTTCGGCTTAGATGTTGTTATATGTGAATTGGGGTTTGTAATGGTTTTGATTTTGGCAATGCAGCAAAGAGTCAAGGAAGAACTTGGTCCAGGTTAGGAAAGGCATTAGCAATGTGACTATCAATGTATTGATTTTTTAAAATCTCATAGAAGTTCTGTTTTGCATATTTCACTAGCATTAATATCATGTTTGGTTCAAGTAGTTAAATTCCTGTTATATTCAATTACCTGAACCAAGTATTCTGTAAGTAGCTTAACAAATTTGGTGGAAATTTTTTTATTGGCTTTAGATTTTACAGTTTCACTTAGCATTCTACTTTCTTACATAGAGTTATGATTTCATCTTGAAAACCAATTAATAGAAGTTTTTGGTGGCATTGTATCATTGCACTATAAGATGAATAATATATATACAGTCAACCGCATTAGGACTTTATAGTTGAATTCACTTGAAGATGGCATTTGGTTTTTTCTCATTTAGTTTTGCTGTGGCATTTGGATTTTTATTTCACCATATTTATTTTTCTTTAATACTGCTGCATTTTTAAAGTAAGCACAAGTTCCTTCCCATTTTTGTCTACTTATCAGAACCTTGGACCTGAATTGTGTAGTTAGCGTCAAGGAGCATACAAGGAGAATACAATGAGAACTTATTACATGACAGGTTTGTGAAATTTGTCTATAGAAGAATTGAAATCTTCATGTTATCTGAATGTCATATTACAAGATGTCTTATATGTATACAACAATCTTATGAATTTCCACCTATGAATTGTGAAGTCACATGTCCAACAGTCTGGGTGCAGTATAAATAGTGTCTTACATAACCATCCTATAGACACTCCATTAGGTATTTTTGATTTCGGCAGGTTACATCCTGCTGTAGTCGTCTTAAATTAGACACTCCATTATGTCTTACATTAGGCATTTTTTATTTCGGCAGGTTACATCCTGTTGTATTAGTCATTTAGTCTTAAAGTAGACACTCCATGTTATGCTAGGTTCCTTGAGTTTGAGTATAATTAAGTACATAACATTGAAATGCAGGGAACACTACTTAACTTGCTACTTTGCAATTACCTCCGTTACAACACCTCATTATGGTGCACCTGCTTCCAAGTTTGAGCCATACAAGAATGACCTATGTCTGTTCTTTAGGTAATCCTTATGACTCTGTCTTGTGCTTTGTATTTCGCTGGAATTCCAACTAGGGGTGGAATTGCAACTAGAGGTAAGAGCATGGACCTGTTATGTAGTTTTGAATTTCATGAACGCCATGAGTATATGTGGAGAATTGCAATTTGTATAAATTATTTAGGCCTTTTCCAACTTAGGTAGTGAATTTGTTCATGTGACATGTAATCTGGAGGGTTTCTTTTGTTGGAAATGATTTTGGGGTTAAAGGTTAAATGCGTATTAAATTTGAGTAAGTAGGCTCACAAAGGGCTCAACTGTGGTTTATTGAAATGAACTTTTTTTTTGCTTTAAAAACTGGTCCTACACAGACCTTACTTTGTTTACAAACTTAATTACTCTTTGACATGGTAAGAGTTGAGAAAGGTGGCGCGAGCATCAAGTTAGGAAACAAGCTGAATCTGGGGATTGCACATATGTGGTCAGAAACTATTGTCGAGGTGATCTTCATGGTTCTCTGCAGTGCTTTCTTCATTTGTTAAATTACTAATTTATGTTGTTTAACCATGGTATCTTCTTCAAAACCAGGATCTTTGTAGTTAAACGTCTAATGCCCATACCTATTTTTCCTACAGGTACTTGCAAGTTCTGATGTCTGAGTTGGGGAGCTTCAGTTTTTGTTGTTAATTAAACCATGGTCTCACCTTCAAAATCAGTACACACGCAGTCTCTTGGTCGTTGGTACTTCAAGTTCGTGGAGTATCATTTAAGGTAAACATTAAAAATGCCATTTATTGCACCATTCTCTTATATTGTTCGTTTGTTGGTTAGCTTTAGAAGTTGTTTACTTATTTAGTATACAGGGAAAACTTCCTTACTAAATTAAGAAGCATTTAATGAAACTGTAGCACAACTTCTTGCTGGAGGTTGGTCCCTACTGATCTTGGAAGCAATCACTTTAAAAGTCTTTATAGATATAAGGTATGGTGGTCTTGTTTTCTATATAATCTATTTATTGCAACATTGGCTGCATTACCATATGTACAAATATTAAGTGGTATATATGTTGCTTTGACAGGGGACAATACTCTAGTTAAAATTCTTGTTGATTTATGTAGTACCAATCTAGGTGATATAATCTCTTACCATGGTTTCATCGACAGTGATCCTAAAAATGTGCAGTTTCAACTTTAGTTTCTGTGTTTCACTAGAAAGATGCAATGTTTTTTTATTAACTGCCATTTTCTTATTGTTTTCCAGTTTATGTCTGAGCATATTGGATTATTTGGATACAGGAAATAGTAGGGTCATCATGTAGCTTGCACCAGTTATGCTGCAAGTTTATGAGATACTAAGCTTGTCTACATCTTACAATTCTTGACATGGATTCTCAAGATAGTAAGTTGTTTTCTTTTACAGATTATATTTTCATTACTGTATTACCTATCCTTCAACTTGACAAATTTTGAATTTGGCTTATGTAGTGCATTTGAGGCAGGCATATACTACATCGAGAGGATTGACGCTATGAAGGTTTTTTAGTCACTTGTTTTGGCTATGAATTATTTTTGTCTGAACTCTGAATTTGAATTGGTTTTTGTGTAATTTTAAACCCAATGAATGTAAAATGATAAAGATTATTTTGAATTTATTTGAGTTCCATTTGACTTGACTTTGAATTGACTTTGACTTGACTTCCATTTGACTTGACTTTGGCTTGACTTCCATTTGACTTGACTTGACCTTGATGCAGTCAGATTATTTCAGATTTAGCCATTCAGGAATTTCAGCAAATCTGAATCAATATTTTTTTTTATATTATAATTTAAATCTGAGACTCATGGCTTTTGAGACATACGGCTATGGGTCGTACAAAACAGCTACGCTTTATCAGAGACCCCAACAGAGACGGTTAAAACCAGTCATATAACTTATATATATGACTTGTCCTGACGGTCGCGGAACTTCTGTTTTCCACTAGTGTGGGAGAAGAATAAGGACTAAAACTAGGTCGAATAAGTCCAGCCTGTTGGAGTTCATGCATTATCTTTTCAATTTCATCTTTTTGAAAATATGGGTAACGATATGGTCTGACATTGACAGGGGCAGAATCTGGAAGCAAATTAATACGATGATCATGTAGTCTCTCAGGAGGTAATGACGTTGGGGTCTTGAAAATATCAACATATTTAGAAAGTAGTTCATGCAACTATGGTGGAATAATTGTGGCAGCATTGATTGAAGTAGTTAATGCGGATATTTGTAAGAAGACTGCAAAAGTCTCTCTGGATAATAAATGATGCATGGATTTAGTGTCCAAAAGCATGCTACTGGAAGAATTATTTCCTAGTAAAACCACATCTTGATCTTGTATTCTAAACTTCATCATTAACTTTGAAAAATCCCATGTAATAGGACCTAATGTAGGAAACTATTAAACTCCTAAGACTGTATCACAACCACTGATATCAAGAAGATGAAAATCTGTAGAAAATGAATAATCTTGAAGTTTAACTTGAATACCACGATAGGGCCACTTGTTTGTATATGACCACCATCACCAACAGTAACTTGCAAATAAACATCTTCAGAATGTGTGTGATAACCACATTGTTTAGCTATTTTAGGATGAAGAAAGTTATGTGTTGATCCAGAGTCAATCAATATTGAGAATGGCTGAGCTTTAGTGTAACCCAAAATGCGCATAGTTCTATGGAAAGAAGAACCCATTAATTAATTCAAAGAGATTGTTGGTACCAAATTCTCTGAAAGAGTAGTTTGATTTATGTTAAGATCTTTAGTAAAATCTTGGGCCTGTATCATCCTGTGTTTCGTCATATTCCTCTGAATTTATAGGAACATCCAATAGTAATAGTCTAGGCTTCAAACATAAATGACCAGGCTGATAAATTTGGTCACAATTAAAGTAAAGACCCTTGTCCCTATTTTCCTTTTGTTCTTCCCAGGTAAGCCGTTTAACACCAGGTGGTAGAGTAGTTTTCCATAACGGAAAATTATTAGTAGCAGTAGGTGTTCTAAATTGATTAGGCTGTCAGGGTTGTTTGGAAGTTGTCAATAATACTGCTTCTTGGTTGGACGCTTTTTTAAAGGCTGACGCTAAAGTAGTTGGGTTCAAATATAACAACAGAGCCAACCTCATGTTTCAACGAATGAATGAACAAATTAATCAAGTGAGATCCAGGGAAATCCACAAAAATTAAAAGACTTTCAAAATCAGGAATATGATCTTTAACAGTACCTTTTTGTTTAATTGTGCTAATTGCCATTTTAGCATCAATAAACTTCTCAAGAGAGAATCGTTCACGAACCAAAGAACAAAATTGTGTCCATGTGGGATTTAGGATTGTAGTTCTCTTCCAACGAAACCATGCATTAGCATCACCTTTAAGGTGAGCAGCAGCGAGCGAAACCTTCATATTATTAGCAATATTATTCCAAGAAAAATATTGTTCATCTTGAAATAACCAACCGTCAGGGTCATCACCATCGAAAGAAGAAACTTTCAGGTTAACTGGTGGTGTACGCGCCGGTGTTTCAAGAAGTCCAGAATTATTAGTATTAGTGTTACGATGTGTATTCTGTTGAGGAGTACCTTCTGTGGATTGAAGCTGAGGAAGAAACTCTTGAAAAACAGTGCGTAACGTCTCTTGAAATATATTACGTAACGACTTTTCATGTTCAGGTTAAATCAAGTTTGTGATTAGCTCTGTCATCTTCACGGGCTAACTTTTCTTCTGCGTGCAATTTCTTAACTGCAGCTTCATCAAGCTCACGATCTTTGGTAATAGTATCAACTAATTTGTCGAGCTTCTCAGTAATTCCCGTAATACCATCGTTAACCAACTTGAGGTTTTCTGTGTAAGACATGATAGTAAAGAAATTTTTTTTTGGTAGAATTTAGGTTTTGATCTAAACCTGCTCTGTACCAGGTGTTAGGGTTCTAGACCAAACACAAGACTGTACGTAACTATATTAGTGAAAATAAGCCTGATGTCCACATATTTATAGCCTGATGTCCACATGATTATAGTTACGTACAATCTTGTGTTTGGTCTAGAACCCTAACAGCTGGTACAGAGTAGGTTTAGATCAAAATAAGCCTGATGTCCACATATTTATAGCCTGATGTCCACATATTTTATGAATAGTGTTCGATGTCTAGACTTCGAAACATGGATGTCCACATATGATTACGCCTAGATTCTGGATGTCTACATATAATATCTACACATCGGTTAAAATATGGTGGGGTATCAGTGTGTCTATATGTACACATCCATGAAGGTGTCTACACATCCTTACCCGATGTGTACACATATGTTGTCGATATGTACACATCTGAGGACAAAATCTGGTATTTCCGTATAAGACTAGGGCATATATGTCGGTTGACCAGTCATGGTCACACTTTTAGAAGAATTTTCAAATTGGTCACACTTTTGGAAGAAATGCACATTTCAGTCATAGTTTTAGGTAAGTTCCCGTGTATTCCAAAGTTAAAAGATATACAAACACTTGCAGCAATAGAACGGACTGAAAGTTTCTTGATAAGATTTCACAGAGTAAAACACACCAAATTATAGAGGGCATTAAGCTTAAAATAAAATAAAAATCATCTTGATATCCTTGGATTCGAAAGGAATTCTAGTGCACACAAGGCATATATATAATTCGTCTCTGAGCTCTTGAATACGCAAGTAGGAAGATTGACAATACCTAAAGAGAGAGACACACATGAGATTCTTCAGTTTGAGATGCAAAGATGACTTTTAGGTGTGTATCCAACAAGGCGGTGGAAGTACTGTTGGCAATGGCATTAGCACAAAGGGCGAGAATTGTGCAGACTACATAATATTCACGCTTGTCATCTAAGCAGAGTGGTTCAATGCTTCTGGTTAGGATATTGATTGCCCAAACACAATGCATCCAACTGAGCAAAACCACATTACGGTCTACTGGACTGAAAACCAAAACTTGGATTGTTTCAACTTGGATTCCTTCATCTCTATCTATCAGCAGGGAAGAAATTTCTGCTAAGATATCGACTATTGAAACATCCTTGTGCAATATTTGCCAGTTGAGCTCATAATCAAGCACCCAGACACTCATAGTAGTCTATGTTGTAAAAGGCGCTGGGCAAGGTGAGGCGCCCCAGGCGAGCGCCCGAAAAATAAAAAAAAAACAAAAACAGGCATAATTTGGCGCCTAGGCGCCTTTTTTGCCTAGGCGCTGGTCTAGCGCTTAAGCGGCAAAGGCGCTCGCCTTTCACAACATAGATAGTAGTCATTTCATTTCCTTTCATTGTAATTGTAATGTAGCATACCAAGCCTTCTGACTCCCCAATAAAACTAATAGAGAATCCAGAGTCCCAATATTCAACATCATCAAACTCGTCCACATCTGGCAAATTAATCAAGCTACATCGATGTCCATCACTTCCGTTGACCTGATTGAGATTATAAACTAACAATCTACCACCTCCTTCAATCCGAAACAAAATACCGTTAAGGATAACAACCTTATCAAAGCTTGTCCATCCCCACACAACATCTTCATCATAAGAAACTTGAAAACTTTTCCATACACCCAGATCGGAAGAAAATATATCAGCATTAAATTTCTTCGAACGATAATAAAATTTTGGAATACGTACAACCTTGTAACAACTTGCAACTGACGATGAATACTCGCAAAATATACCACTAACATCAAATCTTGAAGCCGAGGGACCTGGTGGTTCAGGAAGTGAAACCCATTTCTGAGTAAGTGGATTACAAACATGATGCCTCCACGCATCATCTGAACGAATTGAACAAGATAGTACTAAACCATTACTAGATCCTAACAGGTATAATTCAGAACCTTGAAAAGGTTTCTGATTCATAAGAAACTTAAAAGAGAACAAATATTCATTTCTAGACATGAACTCTGAATGTGTATCAGGATATGCCATCTTAGATTTTATAGGGTTTTCATCATCATCTTCATAGAAAATTGAATAATATTGTATCCATGGGAGAGATTTGTTGTTAATTCGATACCATTTGGTAATGAAATTTGGGTCTGAGAGGTTAGATGACCATACCTTTGAGATGGACTTAAATCTGTAAACTGAATCTAGAGGAAGATAAGCAAAAATCTCAATCAAGATATCATCCGTTAGTGATATGCAAGTGCGACAAGTTGATAAAGAAGAACCCATTGTCAGCGATTAAGATCGAAATTCCTAGAAACCACCCCTCTCAATTGATATAGAGAAATCGTCAAATTCCTTTGTCGTGCCGAGGTTAACTTATAATAGGAAGAGTTATTCAACGCGGGTAAATTTAAAATACACCTAGTACGTTTTTTGGTCAAATTATGTTTGGTCTCCGTAGATGTTCTGAAAATTCATGATGCAACATAGTTTAGGTCACCGACCAATGAACACAATAATCATCATAAACATCGGCACTGCGATCGATGCATATTTCCAAAGAGGCTACCAGCATTTCTGTGTTTATGACATTGCACATTTGGAACTTGTATAGTGGAACGTGGTTCCTGTTAGCTAGTGATTGGAAATTGAAATATTCTGCCAACATTTTGCAGAGAATACTTTAGTTTGGTCAACACATTAGGATCACCAGATTCATTCTATTGGTGTTTCTGTCAGGAGAACAAGGATGTAGTCTCTTCGTAGTGCTAGCTAGATTAAGATAGCTCCAAAGATAAAAAATGTTCATAAAATTTACAAAGTTGACAAACAGTGTGTATTGAGAAAGTTAAAAGATATACAAACATCAAATACAATAGTTTGCTGTAATATAACAGACTGAAAGTTTCTTGATAAAAAGTTGCAGAGGTACTTCCCTAAACAAACCAATTTATGAAGATTAAGCCAAAAAAGCAAAGAATCATTTTGATATCCTTGGATGCGAAAGGAAATCTAGTGCATACAAGGCATAGACTTCGTAATGTAGTATGATAAGAGAAGAAAGCAATACGGAGATTGCTGGTGTTGAGAAGAGAAGAAAAGGGTGAGAAAACTGAGAGAATAATAGGGTTTAGAGATGAGAAGGATAGAAATCTCTGAAAGAGTTATTTTGAATAATCTTTGATAATAATAATATATGTTACAAGAACTTAATAAGCCTGTTTATATAGGCATGATAAGAACCTAAAAATAGAAAAACTCTAAAAGAAGAAATAAGGAGACTCTAAAAGAAGAAATCCTAGACTTGTAACAAAAGTAAACCAAAGAATCAACTGTGACAGTTGATACAGCGTTAAGGGATTAACTGTGACAGTTGATACATCGTAATGGGATCAACTGTCATTGTTGATACGGGAAAATGGGATCAACTGGGACAGTTGATACACCGAAAACAGGTAGATGTCCTACATCAGTCCCCCCTTCTTGAGAAAAACTCGTCTCTGAGTTGTCTGAAACAAAGAATATGTCATTATCACCATGAAAGGTAAAAATCTCTTGAACATTGAACACATTAGAAATGTTCCATTCCTTGGGTAGATCAATGACATATGCATTCACTGATTTTCTTCATTATTTTGAAAGGGCCGTACTTCTTCATCTTAGTCTTATTAAAAGTACTAACTGGAAATCTTTCCTTGCGTAGATGAATCATTACCAGCTCTCCCTCTTGAAAAGTTTTGAATCTTTTATGCTTATCTGCAACATTCTTGTATTTAGCATTGGACTCCTCAAGTTTTGTTTTTACCTCATGATGTAATTGAGAAGCTTGGTCCAACAAATTATCAGCTTTGACATTGGATTTATGTAACTTAGGAAATACAACCAAGTCTAAAACATGATTAGGCACCTTTGAATAAACAATTTCAAATGGAGTTTTACCTGTAGATCTGTTTACACATGTGTTGAATGCAAACTCCATATGAGGCAGCAAAATATCCCATTGTTTGCTATTATCAATGCATTTGGTTCGAATCAAATTACCCAAAGAACGATTGACAACTTCAGTCTGTCCATCAGTCTGAGGATGTGAAGTAGTGCTGAACTGCAAACTAGTTCCCAACGCATCCATAATGTCTTTCAGAAATAGCTCAGAAATTTAGTATCTCTATCAGAAGTAATAGACTTAGGAATGCCATGTAATCGAACTATCTCTCTGAAAAATAAAGATGCAACATTTGAAGCATCTGTAGATTTTTTGCAGGCTATAAAATGAGCCATTTTGGAGTATCTATCCACAACAACCATCACTGAATCATTACCTCTAGTTGTTCTATGTAAACCAAGAATGAAGTCCATGCTAATGTCCACCCATGGAGCTTCTGGAATTGGTAAAGGAGTGTAAAGGCCGGTATTTTGAATAGTACCCTTAGCTTGTTGGCAAACCATGCATTTCATAACGTATTTTTGTACGTCACGCTTAAGTGAAGGCCAGTAGTAACGTTCCTCTATAAGTGCAATAGTTTTATCTCTGCCAAAATGGCCACCAAGTCCACTACCATGCAATTCAAGTATTAAATGAAGACGTAAAGAGCCATTAGGAATGCAAAGACGATTACCTTTAAATAAGAAGCCATCTTAAATTAGAAAGTCATCAACTCCATGAACCAAAGAACTGCATTATTACCAAATCAATTTAAAGTCATCATCCTTAGCATAAATCTCTTTGATGTAATCAAAAGAAAAAGTCTCATTTCGAATGGTTGCTAAAAGATGTCGTCTTCTACGCAGTGCATCTGCAACTTGATTAAGCTTCCCACTTTTATGTTTGACCGAAAAGGTGTACTTCTTAATTGTGGATAACCACCTATCATGCATACAATTAACCTTTGCTGAAGTTTGGAGATACTTCAAAGCATGATTATCAGTATTAATGACAAACTCTCTATGAGCCAAATAAGTATGCCACTGTTTAAGAGCTTGTACAAGTGCAAGTAATTCCAGTACCACTTTTTTGTGTCTCAGTGCAAGTAATTCCAGTTCATATGTAGACCACTTTTTTGTGTCTCACTTTTCACTATGATAAGCAACTGGATGTCCTTCTTGAGATAAAACTGCTCCAATTCCAATAATAGAAGCATCACAGTCAACTTGAAAAGGCTTGGAAAAGTCAGGCAGGGCAAGTATAGGAGCTAAACATAGTTTTTCTTTAAGAGTATTAAAACTTTTATCAGCCTCTTCATTCTATACAAACTGTTCTTTCTTCAAACAATCAGTAAGAGGGGCAGCAATGGTGCTGAAATTTCGTACAAAACGCCTATAAAAAGAAGCTAGTCCATGAAAACTTCTCATCTCTTTGATACAAGTAGGAACAGGCCAATCCATAATAGCTTGAACTTTAGAAGGATCCACATGAATACCCTTGGAAGAGATAATATATCCCAAGAAAGTAACTTCAGCTGACATAAATGCATTTCTTCAAGTTCACAAACAAAGAATTGTCGTACAAAACTTTGAATACCTGAGAAAGATGATTGATATGCTCTTTTGCACTTCTGGCTAAAATTAATATGTCATCAAAGTAAACAATGACAAACTTGCTCAGAAACGGTTGTAAAATCTGATTCATGAGTCTCATAAATGTGCTAAGAGCATTAGACAAACCAAAAGGCATAACAAGCCATTCATATAATCCCTCTCTCGTTTTGAAAGAAGTTTTCCATTCATCTCCAATTCTGATTCTAATCTGATGATAACCACTGCGAAGATCAAGTTTAGTGAAAATGATAAACCCTGCTAAAAAATCAATCATATCCTCAATACGAGGAATGGGAAACCTATAAGGAATATTTATACGATTCAAAGTTATGCAATCTATACACATTCTCCATCCATTATCCTTTTTAGGTACCAGAAAAGCAGGACAAGCACAAGGGCTATTACTAGGTCTAATTAATCCTTTAGTTAATAAATCATTAATTTGACCCTGTAATATTTCATGTTCAGTAGGACTTAACCTATAATGAGCTTGATTAGGTAAAGAAGCTCCAGGAATACGATCAATGCAATGCTGAACATCTCGAAAAGGTGGTAAACTCACAGGTAATTCTTCAGGAAATAATGCATGATATTTAGATAATAAAGGTTGTACCTGAGAATGAACTTGTACCATAGGTTTGGTGTCTTCATGAGAACTCAAACTATGAGTTGATTGTAAAGAGCGAGAGATAGTAGCCACCAAAGCAGTAGTCTTGCAATCACTACGTTCCTTAATTACTCAAGAAGATTTTGAAGGAAATAGAGTCACTCGTTTACCATCTTTGTAAAAGGTGTAAGTTAATGAAGTTTTTAATTTGTTCGTTGTAGTAGTAAAAGGGTTGTCGTTCACTCGGATGTTGCGAAGATTAAATTTAAAGGTTCAACGAAAAATAATAAAAGAAAGCGAGAGTCACTGGGTCTAGTATTCCACCGCATTCATATTAATAGGTTCAATTATTATTCTTCGGCAATTATCGCTCAATAAACAAAACAAGGACTCTTATTTTTGCCAATGTAGATTCTCCAAACATTAGTTATAAATCGTAAGCATGGGCCATCAAACATCTAAGCAAGCATGACCCATCTAATAAAATGATAACTAATTTTTTCAAATCATAAAACAATTTAAAATAAATGCAAAAGTCATATAAAGAATTAATTAAAATTACCCACGTATGGAATTCGGCTTCCTCCGTCGACCCAGTGTAGGGGCTTAGCTTCTCATGATGAAAACACGCTCGAAATTCATTTTTATTGCCCAAATTGTGTTTACAAAGAAGAAAATGAGAAAATCAATTAAACCGGGAATTCACAACGTTTATAAGCGTTGCAACCCCACTATTACAAAGAATAACAGTAAATTGTCGCAGATGACAGTCTTATCTCTTACGCACAAACGACAGTGTTTTACGACTGTCCTTGCAAGTCCGTTCTTCGTGTTCTTCACTATTTCTCTGCTGCTGCTGCAGATTTCTCTGCAGCAATTCTCTCGACTTTGTAGCTTCCCCAATCACTCGATCTCACATTCTGTGATCCTAGCAGCAAATATATACCCATTTGGACCGAAAATAAATCCTCTTAACTCCAAATAATCGCGCCAGTCAATGAAAAATATTCCCATGCAAGATACGGGTATTTTCTTCTTTTTTTTATCTCCTACGTGCTCTGCTGGTATTGATATGTTCCAATTACTTAGATACACGACTCTTGAATGAATTAAACTCTATCCAGCCACATGCTACCACCAAAAATATCTCAACAAAATACCAAAAATATCTCTCGGGTATATTCTTTCCCTGTTTCAACCAATCTCCACGTTGCAGCCAAATTTAATCAATTCCAACACACGTACCTGCCTGTTTGAATGAAACAGGTCATTCGGCAACCAATTCTGACCAAAAGCCCGATCAAATTTCAGACAAATCACTTCCACAAATACACGCAGATACAGCCATACCCGTGAACCCTGTTTGCTTTGAACCCAACTATCTAGCCAACCAGGATCGATTCTAAGACCCTTACCGGCCCTGGTTCACTCAATGGAGTTATCCCAAGCAAGTACAGCCATTCAATCTCACTACAAAGCTTTGAATTCTCATACCCTAATTCTGGTCCGTGAAGAACAACTTTCCCGCCAAAACTGTGTTGCTTCAAATCACCATTCTAGACAATTTTGATCCAATCGATCGATCATACCAGGTCTGTTTAGGCTCAAGGAAGATGCATATTCAATTTCAGCGCTTTAGTCTCACTCGAACACCTCCCAAAAGCCAACTCTAATTCTGCCACCATTTTTCCCGCCAAAATTGAAAATTCAAACGAAGAAGAAGGTCTCCCCTTATCCTGAGTACTAGAATGTGAATAGAAATAGGTGCTGATTAGTAAAGAAGGTGCCCCTTAGTAATTGAGGTGTCCCTTAACCAACATTAAGAGTCCGAATAACATGTGTCCTCCGGGGTACAAAAACCACTTTTCGAGCAACTTTCTCCATAAGAGCTTATTTCACAAAAATACCTACAAATAAGTTTATTAGTGATAAAATGAGTCCCAGCTAATGTATTTATAGGTGAAAATGCGTCGCACTTTCGTGCTTATCATAAGTATTCTCAAAACAGTTATGAACTGCTCTAACATCATACTGCCATGGCCTTCCAAGTAGGAGATGTGTTGCAGTCATATCTATGACATCACATAGGACAGATTCTTCATAACCAACAAAAGAAAACTTAATAACACACTGATAAGTAATTTGTTGTGTAGAGGAACTATTCACCCAACCTACAGAATAAGGGGTAGGATGTGGTGTAGTTGGTAATCCCATCTTCTCGACGACAATAGATGCAATGAAATTGTTCACACTTCCACTATCAATGATCATGTCATAGACTTTACCACCAATGAAGCACTTGGTTTTGAAAATATTATGTCTTTGAGAATAACATGGTTCAGTAATCATGAGTGGTCGAGTCATTCCAACAAAGTGATCACCATAAGTCTCATGTAAGTCAATATTTTCAACTTCTTCACTTGCATCATCATCAAAAACTTCATTATCCTTTGATTCGTAATGTACACGATTATCTCCAATGAAACCATTAAAGCGTACAAATCATCAGCTGAGGAATGACCAGGTTGGTTACATTTATTGCATTTATCCCCTCTGAATTTGGAATAAATGTTAGGAGCTCTATTAGGAGGTGGAAACTGTTGTTGCATTCTATTAGAGAATCTGGCATTTGTGGGTTTAGCTTGCTGTTGTTGTTGTTGTTGTTGAATGGGTGGAGATGCAACATGAGATGGTAATATGGGTGAAGGTGTTGAAGTTGGTTGAGCAAAAGAAAAATTCACGGGTTGTTGGTGTTGGGTATACGTTGAATTATTATGGAAATCGTGTGGGTCAACAATGAGTGGTGATCCCTGTTCAACTTGAGTACCATAATAAGGATTATATGGTTTGGCAGCTTTATAGTAATGCTGATAACGAGCTTGGAGAGGAGTTGCCTGTCTGGAAGTACTAGGGATACGCCTTTCCACCTTTATAGCTTGTTGTATAGCTTCAACCATTGTGAAAACTGATTGAACCATTCCCTGTTGAATACGAATATTCAAACCTTCAATAAATCTTGCTACCAGTTGTTCTTCCGACTCCTTCAGCTGATTACGAGCAAGAAGATTATAGAATTCTTTCACATATTCTTCTACTTGACGTGCCCCTTGTCTACAGTTTAGAAGTTTAACAAACAATTGTTGTTTGTAATCTTGAGGAAGAAACTTAGCTCGTAATAACTTGCGCATTCGAGTCCAAGTACGAATAGGAGGTTTTGAAGAAAGAACTCTAACCTCACATAGGGTTTCCCACCAAGCAGTAGCACCTCCTTTAAGCTTATATGCAACAAGTCTAACTTTAGAATCATCTGGAATTTCCATAAGCTGAAAGAAAGCCTCAACTTCATAAAACCAATCCAAAAGTTCTTCAATTTTGAAACTGCCATTAAAACTTGGAATGTCAGCTTTCAATTTGTATTCAGGTAAAGAACTGTAAGGATTTTGTGAAGATTTCATCCTTTTTTCGTCAATCCAAATTTGTTCCTGGTGTGTTTATTCAAGGTCGTTATCATCACTGTCGTGTACAGGAGGAATAGAACTTTTTTTGGGAGTATAACCAATAAATCCTTCATGTTGTAAAGTTCTCTTTATCTGTTGCATAATATTATCAGGAATATCATCCTTCTGGACAAACGGATTCTTCTTTGAGGACGATGATTTCTTAGCTTCAGCAAGTAACTTTAAAGTTTCTTCATCCTCAATCTTAAGAGTGCTAACAAACTTGTCAAAGATCAGATGAATATCTTCAAACTTCTTTTCGAAATTTTCAGACTGATTAAAGCAAGTTTTCTCTAGTTTCGTTAGGTTATCTGAAACTATAGTAATACTTGTAGAAACTGTAGCAATAGTTGTGTTAACTGTAGCTATACTTGTAGTAATAAGATCGGTAAGCTTAGTAATAGCAGCATCGAAAGCTTCTTGAGTAACGTTGCCAGCCATAGAATATATTTTTTTGTTTTTGATAAAAGGGTTGCGGAAGCGAAAAAAACGGGATCGTAGAAAAGATGAAAATCTAATCTACTGTCGAATGATACCAACTAATGTAGTATGATAAGAGAAGAAAGCAATACGGAGATTGCTGGTGTTGAGAAGAGAAGAAAAGGGTGAGAAAACTGAGAGAATAATAGGGTTTAGAGATGAGAAGGATAGAAAGCTCTAAAAGAGTTGTTTTGAATAATCTTTGATAATAATAATATATGTTACAAGAACTTAATAAGCATGTTTATATAGGCATGATAAGAACCTAAAAATAGAAAAACTCTAAAAGAAGATATAAGGAAACTCTAAAAGAAGAAATCCTAGACTTGTAACACAAGTAAACCAAAGAATCAACTATGACAGTTGATACAGCGTTAAGGGATCAACTGTGACAATTGATACAGCGTAATGGGATCAACTGTCATTGTTGATACAGGACAATGGGATCAACTGGGACAGTTGATACACCGAAAACAGGTAAATGTCCTACATCACTTCGTCCCTGAGTTGTAGAATACGTAATGAGGAAGATTGAAATTATTTAAAAAGAGACACATGAATTTCTGCAATTTGAAATGCAAAGATCACTTTTAGGTGTGTATCCAAGAAGGCGGTGGAAGTACTATTGGCATTGTCTTCAGCACAAACGGCAGGAACATCCTGCCAATATTATCTCTATGATCATATCCAAGCAGAGCTCTTGAACCCTTCTGGTTAGGATATTGATCCCGCAAACCCAATGCCTCCAACTGAGCAAAACAACATTACAGTCTACTGGACTGAAACCTAAAACTTAGATTCTATCAACTGTACCTATCCCCAAATTATTTTCTGCTAAGATATCATCTATAGAAATATCCTTGTGCAATATTTTCCAATTAAACTCATCAAGCACCCAAACACTCATAGTCATTTCCCTTGCTGTCCATTTAGTTTTAGCGTAGCAGAGCCAACCTTCGACTCCCCAATACGACTATTAGAGCTACCATACTCAGCATCATCAAACTCGTCATCTGGCAAATTAATCAAACTACATCGATGTCCATCACCTGTCTTGTTCTGATTGAGATTGTAAACTAACAATCTATCTCCCCCTTCAATCCAAAACAAAACATCATTAAGGAGAACGACCTTATCAAAGTTAGACCATCCCCACACAACATTTTCATCACATGAAACTTGAAAACTTCTCCATACACCCAGATCAGAACAAAAGACATCAACATTAAATTTCTTTGAAGGTTCATGAACTGCGTTACATGGAAACCGCCATGGGTATCCGATACGGACACTTATACGTGTGTCCAGTACGGCAATTCTAAAAATTCATGATACGAGGACACGACAGTAGTACATATAAATAAAAATATTACTAATAAAAGATATGCAGAAATATAAATGATGACACAATTCTAATGTTAATTGTCCATTCATAAGTTAGTACTCTCGTGAACAAAAGTGAGTACTAAACAAAAGTGTAGTATTGCAGACAATACTTACATTACATTGTTAGATTTTTGGTTATATTGCTTACAAAAAGTTGGTCATTATAAGCCAGTACTAAGGTCTTACTTCAATACGAATACTAGTGACGAGATTGCAACTGGTCCTAGACCTCGAGGTTCTCAACAGTTGCATTCTCTTCATCAAAAGAGGAAGGATCTAAACCAGGCTCCAAAGACAGTACAGCATCTTCTAAGGTCGAAGCTCCTTCCAAGTTAAGGTTTTCGCCTAGCGCATCCCAATGCCTAGGTCCAACCTTGTATTTTATGTGAATAAAATAATTTTTTAATTACTTATTATTGAAGCAGTGTCCAGGGAGTGTCAGTGTCAATATCCGTGTGCATACGTATGGACACGGGACACGAGCATACATTTGAAGAATCCGTGTAACGCAGTATCATGAAATACTGGAATTCATACAGCCTTATAACAACTTGCCAAGGATGATGAGTACTCACAGAATAAACCATTCACATCAAGATGAATGATGTGAAGATCTCAATCAAGATATCAGTTCATGAGAATATACCAGTTCATGAGATTAGATAACCATACCTTTGAGACTGAAGATAAGCGAAGATCTCAATCAAGATATCATCTGTTAACTTAGTTGCAGAAACCATCGCTCTCAAATTCTCAATTGAAATAATAGGAATCCCCGAATTACTTTATCTTGTCGAGCTTAATTTATAACAGTGGGTCTGACTTTTGAGATTTTATCTGGTACTTTTTTTACTATTACCAACAGTCAAAAATAGCTCGGTAAATTTGAAACACACCTATTGTAAATTGCGTTTCCTTTTCTTGTCTGACACAAAAAGTAAATGTTGGAAACTGGAACAGTAAATCACAGATCCAACTTGGCATCCACGCCATATTATTCTTTTTTGAAGGAAAATCACCAAAACATGTCTATTGGAGATTGAATTCATACTTCAAATAATATTGCTCTCATCAAAATACATATCAAATGAAAGTAAAACTAATCGAGTTAATGCACCAAAAAAAACCTATATCCAAAATCTTGTTGAAGAATAAAATCTTCTGAAAGCTACAAAGAAAATCTCAAAGCCCGTTTAACTGGAATAATGCAACTATTTCTTTGCTCTGCTAAGCCTATGCAAGTGGTAATTGATGCTTCCCATGGCTTTGCTCGCACTTTGCAATTGAGAGATAATCAATGGGCATCAAATGCAAATGACTTGAGAGAAAGGAAAGCTCGATAATTAACGAAGAATGCAAAGGTTATAACACAAAATCAGTGAGTGAATATACTGAATTGAGAGTAACTATGCACCTGGGTATCTGTGCAAGTACGCAAGAGGTCCTTATGCTTAATGCACTTATCATCATTGTTACCACTAGTGGCCAAGCAATTTAGAAGCGCCATCATCTCTTTCATGCAAGGTTTCGAAAGAGTCCCAAACTTCCTTGGGTTTATGTACAAACCACCAGCTTTCCGGCCCATGCTTCGCTAACCTGCAACATTTGAACAAGCTAAATGATTAGCAACCCAAACAAGTACATATAAGTTTGATCAAAATTTTATTATACAAGGATTTATGCAACTAATCCACCAGATAATATAAAAAGTAGTTCTGCAGATCAGATAATAACTTTAAAGAAATCAATAGGAGCAGCAAGTGTAAACAACAGAAAATCTTTTACTTCCGTTCCGTGATGTTGGAAACGTCAGTAGGTAGGAAGGAATTAATCTGATCGCATTCTATGAAACCATAAAAATTTAAAAACAACTATCATCCTGAAAGAGGTCCCTGCTTGTCAGATTAGAATGCTACTAACCTTGAGAATGCATGTTCTGTAACAATTCTAACCATACAAATGTTTGATGAGCTTACTTATATGACAAACTTTAAGCTATGAACTGAACCAAATAATGATGAACAGCAAAACAATTTCTAAAAGTTTAGATCTAAAAGTGCACCTGTAAAGTAGAGTTACAAATCACAATACCAAACTCTGGATCTTCTACAGAGGGCCCTGACGCTTAGAAGTAACTCTATCGTTCTAAGACAGAACGCCCAACAACATTTTCTGGATTAGCTTAAAACATATTCACGTCAATCTCCTCAACGAGAAAAGAAAGCAGGATGAGGGATTTCCAATGATCAGTAAAATCTACATTCCTTAGGCTTTTATGAGGCGCTATCTGCGCCACTTCTTTCTTAGAAACATACATTTCAGAATCTACTAACACGAAAAAAAAAATGATAATATTTTAAAGCCATATAATACAGCATCAGTCATTAAAAACCATTATAGAAACCAAAAACTTCAACAGAAACAGATACAGCTGTTACCAAACTCGGCATACAGAACACCTCTTATGCAAACCTAATAAGCACTTTTTCTTAACAATGTTCCTAATACTAAGACAACAATTCATGGAATTGGATCAAGGAGTTTTAGTAGAGAGTCAGAGAATGATCCTTAATTTAAGCCCTTTGCAGTTACAAGGAGGAATTAAGTTATTATACTATGGCACAGACACAGCTTTAACTTTAAATAATTACAGGACAATATAACGGATAACAATATGAGCTGCTCTTGCATTGATGGCATTCCTCACACAAACAGCTTGTTCTCTGAAAATCTCAAGAAAGTGGTGCTAAAAGCTGCACGTACAAAACAAAAGGGTACACCAAACATGCCAAAAGGAAAAGGTATCCTATGGCATCTGTTAGTTTTGAGTGATTGTTTAGTTTGCTCGTCATGTTTTCAATTGCAGTGGTTTGGTTCTTCATCAGGTCGACTGTTATGGTGGTATCAGATTTGGTTCTAGTCAATGGTTGAAATTCAAATTGGTACATGATGAGGTTATTATGTGTTACGGAATGTGTCAGTTTAGCATAATATCTAAGTAACGTACTAATGATTCTAAAGTCAGTATTCATAAGAGTCATTTTCCCCTATGAATTTTGAGTACAGGCCTAAGTAGGATTCTTTGGCCAACTTTGTTAACTTTGGCTATATATAGTGAGGTTTAATTGATAGACCTAAGCATGGCTGAAACACATTGATGTTCAAAAGAATATCATCTCTTATGCACCCCTAGCAAGTTCTTTGTTGTGACAATGTTTTGAGTAATATCTCCTCTAATCAGTAAAATCGAAATCTGCTGAACATTTCTAATGTTGACAGTACTAATCCAAGAAAACAATCGAAGAAGCCCCAATTTCATTTCGACACTAAAATTAAATTCAACAAACCATGTCGAATAAATTGAATCTCTTAATTAAATGGCAATCTGGTTTGTTCAGAAATGGGCATTTGTGTATGTCGCACGCTGTAGACCGCCAAACCAAAACCCTAATGAGCATCCCCCAGTTTGTGACATGTATCGATGTCTCGAGTGTTTTCGTGGAAAATGTGTAGCATGTCACTGGATACACATCAGGTGCAAGAGGCAATGCCATGCTGCAAGTGTTGCGTGGGATGTGCCACTGGCATGTGCGGCATGCCTTGGTCGCAGATTGCACATCGGGTGCAAGTGGCAATTCCTGGTTACAAGTGGCGCATGGCATGTGCCAATGGCATATGTGGCATGCCTTGGTCGCAGGTTGCACATCGGGTGCAAGTGGCAATGCCAAGCTGCAAGTGGCGCGTGGCATGTGTGGCATGCCTTGGTCGTAAGTTGCACATCGGGTGCAAGCGGCAATGCCAGGCTGCAAGTGTTGCGTGGCATGTGCGGCAAGCCTTGGACGCAAGTTGCATATTGATAGACGCATTTATGTGTCTAATTTGTCCTCAATGTTTCGTATTGTTGGAACTCGATTTTTGTATTAATATTGTGTTTTTATGTATTTTTAGGTATTTTTGGAAAATTCGGCTCGAAAAGTTGCTCGGAACACCCCCGGAGGACATTTGATATTCGGACTCCCACATTGGATAAGGGGTAACCCAATTACTAAGGGACACCCAATTGATATTCGCACCCCAGCTGTTGGATAAGGGGTGACCTTCTTCTTCGTTTTGAAAATAAAATTTGGCGGGAAAAAAATATATGTCACGCGTGGCAGAACTGAGTTGGATTTTTGGACGAGTTAGAAGGAGATTAAATGGCTGATTTTGATAGGTGTAGAATACACCTAATTTACTATCTAGTAGTTTACGCTTTCTTTGCTATTTTTCTTGTAAATTATGTATTTTACGCTTGTTTTGAGTTTTATAGCTACTTTGGAGTCGCACGGAGGAAAAGAAGAAGAAACTATCCAATTTGAGCCAAAAGGGCAAAAAGGTCATTTTACAGGCGATTGATATATGGAGCCCAGTTGAGGTTAAGGGGCATCTCTATTTTGAGGAGCACTAAAGACAGTTCAGCTAACGATAAGGGGAAGCCCATTCAAATGTTAAAGGGCACCTATGTAAGCTGGCTTGGGATGTCAATGTGCGGCCCATAAACTACCCGGATCCAAACCCAGTTTATAACCCTATTTCATAAATTGAGAAGAGGGTCTTTATCTTCTCTCAATCATTTTTTCCTTCACCTGAATTTAAGAGCAGTTATGGCTGAAACCAAGAGGAGGAAATCAAATCGAGATGAGCTGAAGTATATCGAGAATCGAGAAAACAGATCGATGAACTTGGAAAAGAAGCAGCAGGTGAGGTAGATGGTGATGACGCTCTGGCAGAGATGGTGGATGTTGAGTTCGATTAATCGAGAAGGAGGAGATCGATTGCTTGGTGGCGCCCATTGAAGAACAGGATCGAATCGGAGAAATTAATGGTCCATTATGGGTTCGATCTGGAGGTGGTATTGATGGCCGTTGTTGTGATGGATTGTAGAGATCGAATGGGTTTGAGTTTCACCGATAAAGGGTTTCGATTGGAAGGTCTTGGTTGTGGAGATTAGGGTTTCAATCGAATCAAGGACTGAGTTTATTGTGTTACCATTAATGGTGTTCTTAAGCTCGGCGAAAATGGGTTTGAGCTCGATGTTGAACAACAGGGAGATGGGTCTGTGGTCGAGCTGAGATGTTTATGATGGTGAAGGTGGATTGAAATTGGGTTTGTGTTGGTAATGGTACTGGACTCAGTGGAGATGGCTGCCGAATAGCTCAGAGATGAAGAAATTAAGGTTTTAAAGGGGATTGAAGGAGCTGAGCTTGCGGTTTAGTGAGAAATTGATGCGATATTGAAGAAGCGAGGTCTCGAAACTGGAGATGAAATTGATTGTCCTGTTCTTTGCTATGGGGTTTGACGTGTGGATGATGGAGTTTGAAGTCATAAAAGAGAATGAAGCCGCAATTGGAAGATTGAAGCAAGTTTGGAATGAATTGAAGTAGATGTATGTTAGGTTTGTTACGAGGCGGAAGAGAGCACAAATTGGCGGAAATCCACGATAAACAAAGAAACTCGGCCGGTTTCTGTCTTAATGAGTTAACTCAGCGATGATCGATTCAGCAGATTCAGCCGGTCCAACTCACCCCAGTAAGACGAGTCAGCCGATCAAGACACTAACTCAAGCTGACTCGGTGACTGACTCAGTGTCTAACTCCCCTTCCCTTGACCCGGTTGACTGACGATTGACTGACGGTTTGACCATTTGACCGTTAGTCCTAACTGGAGGACCAGGACGGAATATTCCGTCGAATATTCTCCCGACGGCGAACTTTTCCAGTGGCCGTGGGCGGCGTTTCGGCCAAATTCGGCCATAATCCCGATTTCCGGCGAGCCAAAATTTCCCGCACTTTCTATGGACCTCTCTCATGGGTGTGAAGACTTGGGCTAGGAATTGGATGGAGAATTGGACTCAAATTTGGAAAGAGAAGATGAAGAGAAGAGAAAGACTTGAATTTGGATGTTGAATTGCAAAAGGAAAAGGATTCTAATCCTTGGAAGAGTTGGAGAATTTTGAAGCCTATAAATAGAGAAGTTTTCTACCTCTCTAGACACATATCTCTACACACACAACAACACTTTTCTTTTCTTATTCTTTGTGTGAACTCTTTAACATGAGTAGTTAATTTATTGATTGAGGATGAATTCCTAGTTCTTAATATGATTTGAGTTTTTGTTTTTAATTCTATCTTGAAGTTTTTCACATGATTATCGATTGTTTTTACTAATAGGAATGATCTTAAAGACATTCATGATTGATTGATAGATTGTTTAGAATGCATGCTAAATTGATTTGTTAGTTTAATCTAAAGCTAGTGAAAGTTAGGGGATAAGTAATCGTTTCTTGACTCTTTACATAAGTAGCAAACACGAGACCTTGCGGAGGGATTCCGTGGAGCAATTGTGTGTAGAAACAACGCTAGAAAGTGAACCAAGCGAACCGAGTTTAACTACTAGTACTAAACCTAAATTCATAAATCTTAATGCATTCAGGGAATTACATCTTGTAAGCGTACCTCAGGGTGGTTCTTTTGAATAGAATCTGATAACTAAGCGGACTGTTACTCGGTGAAATTAGGGATTTTGGGGCTAGCTAAGCGTACACCTATCCTACGGTTGGTGATAATCTGTGACTAATAACAAGTAGAAAAGAACATAACTTTAATCATTGTTTCGTAACGAAGAAGGATTCCTTGATCTTGTCTCTCTTATTGCTTTCAACTTTATCTTTTAATTGCTTTGTTTATTTTCTTTTGCTTTTTATACCCCCCTTTCATGACAATTTTTACAACTAGAATCTCGTGCTCCTCGTGGGATCGACCTTGACTACCCTATATTACTTGTTAATTAGGTAGTAAAGTATTAATTAATTTGTTGTGGTTACGACACGCATCAAATTTTGGCGCCGTTGCCGGGGAGCATCGGATGATTTTAGTTGTTTTTATTTTTCTTTTTGCTTTATTTTTGCTTTGTTGGATTCTATTCCGTATCTAACTTGGTTTTTGAATCTTATTTTAGGTGCCGGTTTTCCATGTACGGTGGACAAGAGCAAGCATATTACAACAATCAATACGGTTTTCAACCTCAACATTATGACAACTTCCAACCATCCTTAGGATACAATCAAAACCAATCTTTTGGCTATGATCAAATTCCTACGGAACCTTATGGATATTCTCATACATATCAACAACCTTATGACGGTTTTGCAGATAAGATGTTGGCCATGATTGGGGATCTTCAACAAAAGATGCAAGAATCACATCGAGAAATTCAAAGGAATTCGGAGAAAATATATGAAAAATTAACCAACCTTTAGAGACTTTTGAAGACGCTAGTGTAGATTACTCAAGCCTTGATCTTAATAATGATCATTCACCTATTCAAAAGGTAGAGCTTGAGGAAGATGCATTTATTGCTTGGAAAAAATTTCTTAAGGAAAGATGGGAGTCCGCGGAAGTGTATGAACGTTGCAACAATGATAAAGTTATTCCAACTCCGGATCATAATAACGATCCTTCACCTATTCAAAAGGAGGAGATTGGGTGTGACTTGCCTATTGTTGTAAACGAAGTGACACCCTCACAAGAAGATCTTACAATTTATACCGACGAGAATCATTTTTGTGAATGGCCCGATTCCGATGATGAGAATGTTGAAGAGATGATGTTAGAGGATGAAACCGAATTCATTGATTTTGTGGAAGACCCAATTGAACTTGCCAATGATTTTAATGATGCCGAGACTTTGGTTAAGGTAGAAAACGACGAAGAATGGTTGCAAGGTTTAATAGAGGACCACGATATGCAAGAGGTAAGTAATTCACTTGAATTTTTTAAGGATGACGAGGATTCTATAATACAAGAAATTGTGCAAGGTTTGTCTAACCCTTTGCATACTAATTCTTCTCCTTTACCTCTTATTGGTTTGAATGTATGTGCTTCGAAAGTATTTTTGGATGATTTTGTTTCTAAATATCCACCATTGGAAACACTTGATGCTAACAATATGCAGGTTTGCCAAGAGGAATACATGGAAATTCCCAAATTCTATGTTCTTTATACACTTCCGAGTGTGGACGAGAATAAGTGTGGGGGAAATTTCTATCGAGCGATAACATCATTATTATTTTCTTGTGCTAATATTTGTATGGAGTTATTGTTTGCAAAACAGGTATTATGGGTGGATCCTCAAATTTTCAGATTGTTAGTATATGGGGAATGAATCATGCAAGAGCTAAGTCGGGCCGTTGACTTTAAAAACAAGCGCTTAATGGGAGGCAACCCATCGGTTTTGTATTTCTTATCTTTTTGCTTTTTGTTATTTCTTTTTCTTGTTTCTTATCATGTTAAAATTTCCCACCTTGACTTTACTAGGAGGATTCAATTACATTGAGGACAATGTAAGGTTTAAGTGTGGGGGAGTGGTTAAGCATGTTTTAAAACAAAAATTACAAAAAAATTAAAAAACATTAAAAAAAAAAAAAAGTTTTACTTAAAAACTCCAACTTTTAAAGATTTTAGAGTCACTAGCATACTTCTAGGTATGTTTACATAGAGATTTTGACCGACATAATTGAACTTGGAAATGCTAGAGAACTACATTCGGATTTCTTGCTTGTTTGAGTGTTAAATAATGGATTTAATCATGCCGGTGATGCGAATTTGGTGCAGGGAGAAGGGCATTATTAGAGTTGCTGATCAATCATTAGTGTAGACTACCCGTTCATATCATGAGAGGCACCGACCAGAATTCTTCCATTTACTAAAGAGCTTCTTTTGAGAGTGTGTCACCATACGTCAATTCCGGGTAGAATGGTGAGCTACCCAACCTCCCACCAATAGAAGCACTACTCTTTGATCTCTTGAGTGCTAATTTTGTCAATCATAAGGGTGACGTCTATAGATGAAAGCCACCTTCTTGTAGTTCGATTTGCAGTTAGCACCATTCTCTCTCGCAAACAACAACGGATCCATAGAAACACATTCATCATCAACAAGGAGCGACATCAAAATCTACAAGGAAAGTTGGAAAAGTTTAAGGTTTACAAGCAACGAAACGGGAAAAAGAGTAAATTTCAAATACAAGTAAAGCAACATACAAGGGCAGATTTCACATATATGTTGAAGACTTACAATACAATGAGGTAATTTTATATTCAAGTATGAAGACTTATTCATGAAAGCGAAGAAAATTAAAAGGTGAGAATTTTTGAAGTTTATGATTTCGAGACGATACAAGTTGTGAAGAATCAAGCGGTAAAATACTTCTCCCACGGCCATGGTTTATTTTTGTATTTTATTTCTCTTGTTTCAAAAAAAAAAAAAAAAAAAAAAAAAAAACTATAAAAAAAAGATAAAAAAAAAAAAAAAAAAAAAAAAAAGAAATATTTGTTTTGTTAATAAGCCGTGGGGAAGGAAAATTTATAAGGAAGTTTCAAGCGACAAGGATTTGAGGTAAAAAGAGTTAAAAATTGTCAAGGATTTATGAAATTCAAGGGTTTTTCATCAATAGTTGAAACCGAAGACGAAGACCATGAAGATCAAGACGAGGAGCGGAAGACGTTTCTAATGGATGTCGTGAGAGTGGTGTTATCATAATTGGCGATCGGATGTGAAGGTGAGTAAGTAATCTCATCCTCAATAATATATGGTTGATTTCCTTTCTTAGAGATCGTCAGAAAAATGGTTTTTCAAAATATTAAAAGATGTGGGTTTTTAAAAATATTTCGGAAGTTGTCCTTCCCACCATTCAACGTGTTGCAGGAATTCTCTCTTCATTCCTACCTGCACACATGTGAGAACCATAAAAAGCCGTCTTTTTGAGTGCAATTATCATAAAATCCTTTTTGGTGAGGCGAGTGAAGTCGAGGCGAAATGCTTATTGATCGCTTCTCAAACACGCGTTCTCTCATTATGGTGTGGTTATTTCTCACTCAACATTTAAGAATGAGAATATGTTCTTTAGTATTTCTAACTTCGTATTACTAGAATGCAGAAACTCTATGTCCTCATAGCTTTTTGGATGCTTGTGACGCTTGAACGCTTTGAAGTTGTGAGTTTTTAGTTTGATTTGCTCGAGGACTAGCAAAGTCTAAGTGTGGGGGAATTTGATAGGTGTAGAATACACCTAATTTACTATCTAGTAGTTTACGCTTTCTTTGCTATTTTTCTTGTAAATTATGTATTTTACGCTTGTTTTGAGTTTTATAGCTACTTTGGAGTCGCACGGAGGAAAAGAAGAAGAAACTATCCAATTTGAGCCAAAAGGGCAAAAAGGTCATTTTACAGGCGATTGATATATGGAGCCCAGTTGAGGTTAAGGGGCATCTCTATTTTGAGGAGCACTAAAGACAGTTCAGCTAACGATAAGGGGAAGCCCATTCAAATGTTAAAGGGCACCTATGTAAGCTGGCTTGGGATGTCAATGTGCGGCCCATAAACTACCCTTTTTCGATCCAAACCCGTTTATAACCCTATTTCATAAATTGAGAAGAGGTCTTTATCTTCTCTCAATCATTTTTCCTTCACACGAATTTAAGAGCAACTATGGTCAAAACCAAGAGGAGGAAATCAAATCGAGATGAGCTGAAGTATATCGAGAATCGAGAAAACAGATCGATGAACTTGGAAAAGAAGCAGCAGGTGAGGTAGATGGTGATGACGCTCTGGCAGAGATGGTGGATGTTGAGTTCGATTAATCGAGAAGGAGGAGATCGATTGCTTGGTGGCGCTGTTGAAGAACAGGGATCGAATCGGAGAAATTAATGGTCTGTTATGGGTTCGATCTGGAGGTGGTATTGATGGCTGTTGTTGTGATGGATTGTAGAGATCGAATGGGTTTGAGTTTCACTGATAATGGGTTTCGATTGGAAGGTGCTGGTTGTGGAGATTAGGGTTTCAATCGAATCAAGGACTGAGTTTATTGTGTTACCATTAATGGTGTTCTTAAGCTCGGCGAAAATGGGTTTGAGCTCGATGTTGAACAACAGGGAGATGGGTCTGTGGTCGAGCTGAGATGTTTATGATGGTGAAGGTGGATTGAAATTGGGTTTGTGTTGGTAATGGTACTTGGACTCGGTGGAGATGGCTACTGAATAGCTCGGAGATGAAGAAATTAAGGTTTTAAAGGGGATTGAAGGAGCCGAGCTTGCGGTTTAGTGAGAAATTGATCTTTGCTATTGAAGAATCCGAGGTCTCGAAACTGGAGATGAAATTGATTGTCCTATTCTTTGCTATGGGGCTGTGGACTGATGGAGTTTGAAGTCTGTAAAGAGAATGAAGCCGCAATTGGAAGATTGAAGCAAGTTTGGAATGAATTGAAGTAGATGTATGTTAGGTTTGTTACAGGGCAGAAGAGAGGCCTGAAATTGGCCGGGAATCTGATAAGCAGTAGAAACTCGGCGGTTTCTGTCTGCGCGAGTTAACTCGCGATGACCGATCAGCAGATTCAAATAGGTCCAACTCACCCCGATAAGACGAGTCGGCCCGATCAAGACACTAACTCAAGGCGACTCGGTGGCCCGACTCAGTGTCTAACTCCCCTTCCCTTGACCCGGTTGACTGACGATTGACTGACGGTTTGACCATTTGACCGTTAGTCCTAACGGAGGACCGGACGGAATATTCCGTCGAATATTCTCCCGACGGCGAACTTTTCCAGGTGGCCGGCGGCGACGTTTTCCGGCCAAATTCCGGCCATAATCCCAGTTTTCCGGCGAGCCAAAATTTCCAGAATTTTCTATGGACCTCTCTCATGGGTGTGAAGACTTGGGCTAGGAATTGGATGGAGAATTGGACTCAAATTTGGAAAGAGAAGATGAAGAGAAGAGAAAGACTTGAATTTGGAAGTTGAATTGCAAAAGGAAAAGGATTCTAATCCTTGGAAGAGTTGGAGAATTTTGAAGCCTATAAATAGAGAAGTTTTCTACCTCTCTAGACACATATCTCTACACACACAACAACACTTTTCTTTTCTTATTCTTTGTGTGAACTCTTTAACATGAGTAGTTAATTTATTGATTGAGGATGAATTCCTAGTTCTTAATATGATTTGAGTTTTTGTTTTTAATTCTATCTTGAAGTTTTTCACATGATTATCGATTGTTTTTACTAATAGGAATGATCTTAAAGACATTCATGATTGATTGATAGATTGTTTAGAATGCATGCTAAATTGATTTGTTAGTTTAATCTAAAGCTAGTGAAAGTTAGGGGATAAGTAATCGTTTCTTGACTCTTTACATAAGTAGCAAACACGAGACCTTGCGGAGGGATTCCGTGGAGCAATTGTGTGTAGAAACAACGCTAGAAAGTGAACCAAGCGAACCGAGTTTAACTACTAGTACTAAACCTAAATTCATAAATCTTAATGCATTCAGGGGAATTACATCTTGTAAGCGTACCTCGGGGTGGTTCTTTTGAATAGAATCGATAACTAAGCGGACACTGTTACTCAGTGAAATTAGGGATTTTGGGGCTAGCTAAGCGTACCTGCTATCCTACGGTTGGTGATAATCTGTGACTAATAACAAGTAGAAAAGAACATAACTTTAATCATTGTTTCAATAACGAAGAAGGATTCCTTGATCTTGTCTCTCTTATTGCTTTCAACTTTATCTTTTAATTGCTTTGTTTATTTTCTTTTGCTTTTTATACCCCCCTTTCGTGACAATATTTACAACTAGAATCTCGTGCTCCTCGTGGGATCGACCTTGACTACCCTATATTACTTGTTAATTAGGTAGTAAAGTATTAATTAATTTGTTGTGGTTACGACACGCATCAGATTTTCATTGAGATGACTTGTTAGAGCCTAACAGGGTTGGTATGGGCTTTTGTTTCGATCCAGTTTGGCTAAATCGTCGAATTGAAGAAAACAGGGTTAGCATGTACGTGGAAGATATTCTCGGATTTTCTTGTTATCTTTGGAAGGATTTCGTGTGTATACAGCGTGCTTGACTTCATCAGAGATGTGTAAGAAATGTTTGTGGAGAAATTCGGCCATGCAGACGCGTGAGAGAGTTAAAAATAGAAAATTATCTCCGTATCTTGCATGAAAATATCACCGAGTAAAAGAAAAGATTTGGAGCAATTATGAGGGGATATTTGATCGCTGTCAAGTATAAAAAGTCCTGTGGGAGCATAGAGAAGAGATACAGAGAGTTTGGGAGAGTTTGGGAGAGGTACAGAGCAAAAAATCGAAGTTGCACCATTTTTTTCTCTGTTGCTGCTGCTGCACCAAGAACACGAAGAACAAACTACCAGAGGCAGTCGTTCTTCTACAGTAACAGCGACATTTCAACGTGGGTCGTAATACGGGGGTGGCCAACTTAAAAGAAGTAACGGTTTTATCATTCCTTGTAACAGTGTTTGCAACACTTATAATCGTTGCAAACACTTGATTTTCATCATTTTCTCCATTTCATCATTTGTACACCTCCTTTGAGCAATAAAAATGATTTTTGAGCGTGTTTCCAACATGATGAGCGGCTAATTCTCCCACAACCAAGGCAATGAGAAAGCTATTTACGCATGAATAATTGGTAACTATTTTATTTTCTCTAATTCATAATTAATAATTCACTCAATCACTGCTTTTGCAGAGTTTTAATTGTTTGCAAAAATTCTTTTCATTAGTTGTGATTCAATTAGATAGGTTATGCTTTGTATTAAGATAATCTATGCTTAGGGATACAATTAATTTTTGAGAATTTGTCTGATTATTTGTGAATTAAGAAACAAGGGATTTAAAAGATAATTAGAGTTTTGGGTTATTTACCGCTATTCATTCATGTGTTATAGTGGAATCAGTGTCTTGGTTATTCTCTCATATCTTGAATCAATTTTTTGTTAAATTTTCTTTATTATTAATTTTTATAAGTCTGAAAATCCATTGCTTTCACAAGTCTCAACGAACCTTTTTACTACAACATTATTGAGTCACATCAATTTTTTGGCGCCGCCGACGCGGACTTGTCTTTAGGCTAGAGTTTTTAGATTTTCTTTTAGGTTTTTATTCATTTGTTCTTCTTTACGTTTTTGGTTTTTTGTCTTTTCCTTTCAGATTTTGGGATTTGGAGCGAAAGAAAAATTTGCCAAAGCTTTTGGTGGATACTTAAAGAATGATTAATTGGGGGATATGAAAACTAATCGGGGGATATAGCTACAAGACAAAATAGGGATCCAAATAGCAAAGCTGGGTCACCCCTTATCTAAGTATTTTTTTAAATCCTAATATACCCCTCACTAATCATGTTTAGTGGTTAATAATAATTAGTAAAAAACTTAAGTATTTGGGGGATAGATTAGTGTGTGTTTTTATTTGTGTTTGGGTGAGAGTAGAAGGAAGGAAACTAATATTTGAGAGGAATTTCTTTTTTTTGAAAATGGAAGATGATTGTGATGAGAGAATTATCGCTAATAAGAGGTTGAAAAATTGATTTTTTTTTCTTTGAATCCACCATTGTTGCAGCTGAAAAAGCTTGGTGCCGGCATGATATTCAACCAAAAACCCATGCGGGCAATTGTTGGAAATGTTCATAAAATGTTCATAAATTTTTTTTTTCTGGTTTTGAACAGGTACCGGCATGGTTATCATGGATTCGAGCATGCCGGTACATGTTCCGGCATAGTATTTTGCTTAAACTTCTATGCCGGAACAGGGTGAAAAGTATCCAGAATGTTGATTTTTTTTTTTCACTTGACTACCGGCATTGATAGGAAATTCTCGAGCATGCCGGTATCATGTTCCGGCATATGGTCTTCATCAATTCCGGCATGGTCTTCATCACTTCCGTTTTGAATTTTTTTTGGTATTAATCGGTCCAAAGTCTTGGCATGGTCGGTTGATATGAAGACTATGCGCTTGGTATCATGATACCTGGCATGGTCTTCATCAATTCCAGCATGGTCATCATCACTTTCAAACATGATCTTCATCACTCCCGAATAAAAAAAAATTGGTTTCCAAAGTGAGGAGAAGAGAATTTGATATAGAGTGGGGAGAGTTTAGAATTTGAAAGGTCATCATCACTTTCAACATGATCTTCATCACTTCGAATAAAAAAAAAATTGGTTTCCAAAGTGAGGAGAAGAGAATTTGATATAGAGTGGGGAGAGTTTAGAATTTGAAAGGGAATGAGAAATATTTGGGTTTCAAAGCTCCACCCCTAAATAAGATTAATAAGAAGTGGAGATGGAAATGGGGATATGATTTTGTTTTTTGATTTTAAGTTTTTGATTTTTATTTTGTGGGAAGGGTATTTTAGTATTTTCGCCCCCAAAAGTCACCCCTTAGCACACACCATGGGTTGGGGGAAGTAATTCATATCCCCCAATTAATTCCCATATCCCCCAATTACTTATTCTACTTAAAGATTTGGAGTTAAAGACAAAGCAAAAGGAGCGAAAGAAGAAGATTTTTTTTTTTATTTTATAAAAGAGAGAAAAAAAAAGAGAGGCATTTTTATTATTTTTTTAGATATTTTTATTTAGACTTCCTTTCCTTTTCTTTTACTTTTTGGACTTGGACACTTGGACATTCGGACATTCCTTATTTATTTTTAAACCCTACGGAAGGGTAGTATTAGATATCAAACTGTTTGCAGAGAAGGACGGTGATTACGATATACCTCGGCCCCTCGGGTTCGTACATGACATAGGAGTCGTGGCCCGAGTCGACTACAACGGTTCATCCCCCGTCTGGTACGGGAGGTATGTTTGTCGAAACACTCGCGAATACCCTGCCAGCGAGTTACTGTATTCCTTCGTTTGCATATATGTCGAGGAACTGAAAACGACTGTTTTAAATTCCTAGTAAAGGGCAAGGACTGGCCATACAAGATAAGGGTTCGGATTTCATCACCGTTCTCTTCTTGCCCGCCTTAGGAAAACAATACTTAACGCGAACCTAAGCCTTAAAATTGGAATAGAACGAGACCGATAGGGTAACAAGCTTAGTAGGAAAATCGCTCGAAAAATATTGGTTACTCTTTTAGCATATTTCAAAGTTCATGATGGTCTCTGTGAAGTTAAATGCGTGACTGCGCCTCCTTGTAATAGCGGTAAGGCCTTGGGTATCAAAGCTCCACTGAGCTTCCCTCGCCTTGATTCAACTTACTTTGACTCGGATTGATCCAGAGGGGTTTGCTTAAATTGTAACGAATTCCCTTTCGAACGATTAGAAGCTGGTCTAGAAACAATCTAAGTGGAGCCATCATGCTTTTTGTTTGCTAGATATCGTTAGGTTGCTGTGGTGGAGTCAGCCTTGTTTGTGTTTGCATAGAACTTCCCTTCCTTTTAGGATTTTTCTTTTATTTTATTTTTCTAGTGTATGCCCAAGGTCATTAAAGAACGAGCTTTGAAAAGAAACACTCTAGGTCATTTGATTAGTGACAAACCTAGTAGTTCTTCTTATGTAAGCGGGGAAATCGAAGACTCTTCTTTTGAGAGCCCCGTTTTTGGAAACTTCAGTTTTGAGAATCTGTCTCTTAGTGAAAAAAAGTACCCCTAGTACTTCAGTTGTGCCAACGATGGAAACTTTGAAAGATTACATGTTCCCAACTGGGACCAACCGAGATTCATGCATTAAATTGCCAGCCAATACGGCTAACTTCGAGATAAAAGCTAGTATCCTTCAGATGATCCCTATATTCTTAGGAAAAGAGGATGAGAACCCTTATTTTCATATTAGGGACTTTGAGGAAATTTGTGGGACAGTTAGAATAAAAGACCTTACTGATGAAGTTTTGAAACTTAAGATGTTCCCCTTTTCCTTAAAAGATAAAGCCAAGACACAGCTAAACAACCTACTATCCGGATCCATTGAAACATGGCAGGAACTTATTGTCGGTTTCTATATGAAATTTTACCCTAAGCATGAAACCTGAAATGTTAGGGCAGAAAATTAGTACTAGTGTGCAACAAGAGGGAGAGTCTCTTTATAGGTTTTTAGAGAGATTCAATGATCTCCTATCTCAGTGTCCTCACCGTGGATTTGATAAGATGAAACTTGTAGGGATTATTTATGATGGTTTAGACTATTCGACTAAAGCCATGGTCGAGTCTATATGTGCTGGTGAGTTTACAAATAAAAGTGCTGAGGATGCCTTTACCTTCTTAGGAGTTGTTCTTTGAGAAATCCCAACAAAGGGAGTCTTGTGTTGAACCCCCTAAAAGACTCTTGGTTAATAGAAGTAGCACCAATATGGTAGATACAAGCTTCGGGTCAGATGCTAAGTTTGATGCTTTGTCCAGAAGGTTAGAATCTTTGGAAATGGGTCAGTCTAAAAATAGGTCCCTTGGTGAACCTAATAGAACCTCTCAAGTATCTAGTTGTGGAATAGAGCCCGATGACTCATTTTGGGAAGGACAGGTTAGTGAAGAGCAAGCTCATGCTGTCTATAACAATGCTAGGTTTGAGAACCGTCAGAAGTATGACCCATACTCAGAGACCTACAACCCTGGTTGGAGAAACCATCCTAACTTCTCTTGGTCTAAGAGCTTAATCAAGGTCGATCTAGTAATTCTCACCTCCCCTGGTTTTGGTTATAATAAGAATTCTTTAGGTCAAACCCAGTTCCAGAACCCTTCTGAGAATAGAATGACTATCTTAGAGGAATCTTTTAGTATACTAAAAAAGAGCCAGGATATGTTAACACAGAGCCGGGAAATGTTAGTAAAGAGCCGGGGTAATTTTTAAGAGGAAACCAAGCTAGAATTTTAAGAATAATTCCCAGTCTCTTGCTAAATTAGAACTTCGAGTCGGCCAAATAGCTAAGTTCCTTAGTGAGAGAGAAGATGGAAGGTTCCCTAGTCATACTAATCCTAACCCTAAAGGAGAGAAATCGTACAATCATGTGAATTCTATTACAACCCTTAGGAGTGGGAAGAAAGTTGACAATCAGGTCGCCATGCCTGAAAGTGAACATGCTGTAGTTCACCCTTCTGAGCCAGAAAATGAGGAGACTGATAGAGTCTCTAATGAGACCAATGAGGGTCATATTGAGCCAGGCTTTGTTCCCAGAGCCCCATTCCCCTTGCTGCTAGTTCCAACTAAGAGGGAGTCCAACTTTAATGATATTTTGGAGGTTTTTAAGCAGGTTACTATCAACCTCCCATTGTTGGATGCGATTAAGCAGATTCCCTCTTATGCCAAGTTTCTTAAGGACTTGTGTACACGAAAGCGTAAGCTTAGTGTTAAAAAAAAGCCTTCCTAGCTAGTCACGTGAGTTCCATTATTCAGAATACCACTACTCCTAAGTATAAGGACCCAGGGTCCCCTACTATTTCTTGCACAATAGGTGAATACCGTGTTGAGAAAGCTTTGCTTGACTTAGGAGCCAGTGTGAACTTACTCCCATACCATGTGTACCTTAAGCTAGGACTTGGTGAGATGAAACCTACCAAGATGACTCTTCAAGATTAGGCGATAGGTCCGTTAAAATTCCTCGGGCGTGATCGAGGATGTTCTCATAGAGGTCGACAAGTTTATTTATCCGGTGGATTTTGTTATCCTAGATACCCAACCTGTCCCTGACCTAGAGAACCAAATACCGATAATTTTAGGTCGCCCGTTTTTAGCTACATCCAATGCGATCATTAAATGTCGAACTGGTATCATGAATTTGTCTTTTGGTAATATGACTATTGAGCTGAACGTCTTCCATATTAGTAAGCTACCCTCTGAACTAGATGACTCGAGCATAGAAGAAGTAAACATGATAGGAACATTAGTCGAGGAGTCATTACCAAACACTTTGTTAGAAGATCCTTTAGAGAAATGCCTAGCTCACTTTGGGATTGATTTTGATGATGATGATGTGATTAATGAGGTGAATGCCTTGTTAGATTCAACCCCTTTGATAGACACTAGTAATGGCTGGAAACCTAAGTTCGAACCTCTACCCATTTCTAAGTCTACCATAGTTCCTTCTTTAGAAGAGCCTCCTAAGTTGGACCTAAAACCATTACCAGATACTCTAAAGTATGTGTTTTTAGGCCCTTCTGAGACTTTACCTGTGATTATTTCTTCCGACTTGGATAGTGATCAGGAAAGTAGGCTAGTAACCGTTCTTCAAAACAACAAGGAAGCTTTAGGGTGGACCATAGCAGACATTAAGGGTATAAGTCCTACTGTTTGTATGCATCATATCTATTTAGAGGAAGATACCAAACCTTCTAGGAGATGCAACGAAGACTAAACCCTAATATGAAAGAAGTAGTTCGAACCGAGGTTCTTAAGTCGTTAGATGCGGGCATTATCTACCCCATTTCGGACATGTAAGTGGGTCAGCCCGTTCGGAGTTGTTCCCAAGAAATCCGGATTACTGTAGTCCGAATGATAACAATGAGTTAATCCCTACCCGAGTGACCACGGGTTGGCGTGTTTGTATAGACTATAGGAAATTGAACAAGGTCACTAGGAAGGACCACTTTCCCCTTCCCTTCATCGACCAGATGCTTGAGAGATTACCTAGACATAGTCATTACACGCTTTTTAGATGGCTACTCGGCTATAATCGGATCGTTATTGCCCCGAAGACCAGAGAAAACCACTTTTACCTGTCCCTTTGGTACCTTTGCGTATAAACGCATGCCTTTCGGGCTATGTAACGCCCTGCGACTTTTCAGCGTTGCATGATGAGCATATTTTCAGATATGGTAGAACGGTTCTTAGAGGTCTTTATGGATGATTTTTCAGTGTTTGGTTCGTCTTTCAATGAGTGCTTGCATCATTTGTCATTGGTGTTAACTAGATGTAAGGAAAAGAATCTAGTGCTTAATTGGGAGAAGTGTCATTTCATGGTTCAATCAGGAATTATTTTAGGGCATATCGTATCTTCTAAGGGTATAGAGGTAGAAAAAGCCAAAGTTGACCTTATTAAGACTTTACAGGTCCCAAAAACCGTAAAAGATATTAGGTCATTCTTAGGGCACGCAGGTTTTTATCGCCGATTCATTAAGGATTTTAGCTTGATATCTAGACCTCTTTGCAATTTGCTTGCAAAAGATGTTAAGTTTGTCTTTGATGATGCTTGTTTAGAGGCTTTTGAGAAGCTTAAGACTTTACTCACTACCGCACCCATAGTCCAGGCACCTAACTGGAACCTACCCTTTGAGATCATGTGCGATGCTTCAGATTATGCTATTGGTGTTGTGCTAGGTCAGCGAGAAAACAAAGTACTTCATGTGATTTACTACGCTAGCAAAACTCTGAATGATGCCCAGTTGAACTATACCACTACGGAGAAGAAACTATTAGCCATTGTGTTTGCCTTAGACAAGTTTAGACCCTATCTCTTAGGTTCTAAAATCATAATCTATACTTGATCATGCTTTGCTTTGAAATACCTTTTGTCTAAGAAGGATACCAAACCTAGATTGATTAGATGGATCCTTTTATTACAATAATTTTGTCCAGGACATTAGAGACAAAAAGGGTGCGAGAAAATGTAGTAAAGACCACTTGTCTAGGCTAGTTGTTAGTTCTCCTAATGATTCCCTTCATATAAGGGATAGCTTTCCTGATGAACAATTGTTCTCTGTTTCCCAATCACCTTGGTATGCGAATATAGTGAACTATCTTATTCTCGGTCGAATGCCCCAACATTGGGGTAAACAAGATCGTTCTAGGTTTTTAGCCGAGGTTAAGCACTTCTTTTGGGATGATCCTTATTTGTTTAAGTATTGTCCAGGACAGTTATTAGGAGATGTATACCCGAGAGTGACCAGTCCAAGATTATTTCCTTTTGTCATGATCATGCTTGTGGGGTCACTTTAGTGCTAAGAAGACTGCCGCTAAGATATTGCAGTGTGGATTCTATTGGCCTACGTTGTTTAAAGACTCCCACGATTCTTCGTGTTACTTGTGAACGTTGCGAGAAATTAGAACCATTTCCGTAGGAACATGATGCCCTTGAACCCTATTTTAATCATTGAGGTCTTTGATGTGTGGGGTATTGACTTTATGGGTCCGTTTCCTAATTACTTTGGTAACCTATACATCCTTGTCGCCGTAGACTATGTCTCTAAGTGGATTGAGGCAGTTGCGTGTAAAACCAATGACCATAGGGTTGTGATTGAGTTCTTGAAAAATAATATACTTACACGTTTTGGTACACCGCGAGCTATAATTAGTGATGGAGGGTCGCACTTTTGTAATGGACCTTTTAAACTTTTGATGAATAAATATGGTATTACACATAAGGTAGCCACCCCATATCATCCGCAGACTAGTGGTCAGGTAGAGGTTTCTAATTGGGAGATAAAACGTATATTAGAGAAAACAGTTAATCCTAATCGGAAAGACTGGTCGTCTAGGCTTACTGATGCCTTATGGGCTTATCGTACTGCGTTTAAAACCTCTATTGGAATGTCGCCTTATCGGCTTGTTTATGGCAAGGCATGTCATTTACCTGTTGAGTTAGAACATAGAGCTTATTGGGCTGTTAAGCAGCTAAATTTTTCACTTGACAAGGCGGGGAGCCCATAGGAAACTCCAGCTCAATGAGTTGGATGAGATTCGTATAGATGCTAACGATAGTGCGAAGGAGTATAAGAACAAAATGAAACTTGCGCATGATAGAAATATTTTACGGAAGTCATTTTCTCCAGGTCAAAAAGTTCTTCTGTATGATACCCGCTTGCATCTTTTCCCGGGAAGATTACGTTCTCGGTGGACGGGTCCTTTTATTGTTCGCACTGTATTTCCTCATGGAGATGTTGAGATCGAGACACCAGATGGTAGTAGTTCTTCGAAGGTTAACGGTCAGAGATTGAAACCCTTTTTAGAACCCTTTCCTACAGATGATGTTGAGGAGGTCCCTCTGGAGGACCCTGTTTACCCTTGATTGACCATCGAGGCGATTGTATGTTGTATATTAGTTTTTGATTTCTCTCTTCACCCAGGTACTATCTTTCCAACTTCTCCTCGTGTTATTTTATTTTTGGTACTGCTCTTTCACTATAAACATTTAGGACAATGTTAGATTTAAGTTTGGGGGTGGGGAAGAACTTTTTAGTTGCACTTTTGAAACTTCTAGCGTCACATGGTTTCCGGTTAGCTAAGTTTACATACTGTTTCTCACCGAAAAGATAGAAATTGGAATGCTAGGGATAACAACCTATTGAGACATTAGAGAAAAAGACATTGAGATCCTTGATATTCAGGAGAGAACTTGTTCCTTTTAGAGGGTAACCGTGATGGACCTAACCATCCATGATAGAAAGGCAAGTAGGTCAGGAAATGCCAGAAAGACAAAGCAACCTCACAATGTAGTCTTAGTTACTGGATTACGACTCTCTCTCAGTAGAAACTTATCAATGGAGCGACATCAAAATCTATGAAAAGTTGAAGACGTTGAAGGTTTAGAAGCAACAATAGAAAATCAGAATTCAAAATCAAGGGTTACAAGAAGTTATAAGAGCAAGAAAAATCAAATGATATAAGTTGTTAAAGTTCATGATACTAAGACATTACAAGTTGCGAAGATCCAAGTGTAAATCCCTTCTGTGATGGCCATGTAAATTTTTGTCTTGTTATTCACTCAAAAAAAAAAAAAAAATTCATCTTTACGTTCTTTTTTTTCTATAATTAGTTTTTTGTTCAATAAGGCCATAGGGAAGTAGAAATTTTTATGTCAAGCAAGAAATCAAAGAGAAGAGTTAATTGTCAAGGTTCTATGAGATTCGATAGTTTATCATCAACAAATTGAAGACCGAAGAAGACGTTGTTTCTCGAGCACTATGAGAGAGTCGAAGAAAGATACATTTGGTTGCTTTGTTAGTCCGCTTTCAATCTGGCACAAGATCTTTCTAGCAGACCGGGTTTAAATCATCACACGTAATTAGTCCAAATTGTGTAGCGAGATGTCCCTCTCATCTTTTTCTCTCTCCTAATATTATCCAATTGTAAATCAAATGGACGCATCTTACAATGTTTATCTAGCTGTGTAGCGGATATCTCTTTATCTAGCAAAGTTGCGGATGTGTCTCCCCTTTTCTTGATCGACTTTAGAGCTAACACCATTAATTTCCCTGACATTCTAGTCACTTGGAGATAGGTTGAGAATTTGTATGTCCTCATAGCTCTTTGGATACTTGTGACCAATTAGAAGTACAGGTTTTGTGGGTACACCTCTGGTAAACCCTCCGGAGACAACACTCCGCCACTAGGGCCGCCTAGGGGTTCAAATGATTTTTATTTTCTAAGAATAAATTTGCTCGAGGACTAGCAAATAATAAGTTTGGGGGTATTTGATAGACGCATTTATGTGTCTAATTTGTCCTCAATGTTTCGTATTGTTGAAACTCGATTTTTGTACTAATATTGTGTTTTTATGTATTTTTAGGTATTTTTGGAAATAAATATTTTTGGAAAATTCGGCTCGAAAAGTTGCTCGGAACACCCTCGGAGGACATTTGATATTCGGACTCCCACATTGGATAAGGGGTAACCCAATTACTAAGGGGCACCCAATTGATATTCGCACCCCAGCTGTTGGATAAGGGGTGACCTTCTTCTTCGTTTGAAAATAAAATTTGGCGGGAAAAAAATATATGTCATGCCTGGCAGAACTGAGTTGGATTTTTGGACGAGTTAGAAGGAGATTCAATGGCTGATTTTCATTGAGATGACTTGTTAGAGCCTAACATGGTTGGTATGGGCTTTTGTTTCGATCCAGTTTGGCTAAATCGTCGAATTGAGGAAAACAGGGTTAGCATGTACGTGGAAGATATTCTCGGATTTTCTTGTTATCTTTGGAAGGATTTCGTGTGTATACAGCGTGCTTGACTTCATCAGAGATGTGTAAGAAATGTTTGTGGAGAAATTCGGCCATGCAGACGCGTGAGAGAGTTAAAAATATAAAATTATCTCCGTTTCTTGCATGAAAATATCACCGAGTAAAAGAAAAGATTTGGAGCAGTTATGAGGGGATATTTGAACGCTGTCAAGTATAAAAAGTCCTGTGGGAGCATAGAGAAGAGATACGGAGAGTTTGGGAGAGGTACAGAGCAAAAAATCGAAGTTGCACCATTTTTTTCTCTTCTTCTTGCTGCTGCACCAAGAACACGAAGAACAGACTACCAGAGGCAGTCGTTCTTCTACAGTAACAGCGACATTTCAACGTGGGTCGTAATACGGGGGTGGCCGACTTAAAAGAAGTAACGGTTTTATCATTCCTTGTAACAGTGTTTGCAACACTTATAATCGTTGCAAACACTTGATTTTCATCATTTTCTCCATTTCATCATTTTTACACCTCCTTTGAGCAATAAAAATGATTTTTGAGCGTGTTTCCAACATGATGAGCGGCTAATTCTCCCACAACCAAGGCAATGAGAAAGCTATTTACGCATGAATAATTGGTAACTATTTTATTTTCTCTAATTCATAATTAATAATTCACTCAATCACTGCTTTTGCAGAGTTTTAATTGTTTGCAAAAATTCTTTTCATTAGTTGTGATTCAATTAGATAGGTTATGCTTTGTATTAAGATAATCTATGCTTAGGGATACAATTAATTTTTGAGAATTTGTCTGATTATTTGTGAATTAAGAAACAAGGGATTTAAAAGATAATTAGAGTTTTGGGTTATTTACCGTTATTCATTCATGTGTTATAGTGGAATCAGTGTCTTGGTTATTCTCTCATATCTTGAATCAATTTTTTGTTAAATTTTCTTTATTATTAATTTTTATAAGTCTAAAAATCCATTGCTTTCACAAGTCTCAACGAACCTTTTTACTACAACATTATTGAGTCACATCACATATCGGGTGCAAGTGGCAATGCCTGGCTGCAAGTGGTGCGAGGCATGTGCCAATAGAACGTGTGGCATGCCTTGGTTGCAAGTGGCACATCGGGTGCTAGTGGCAATGCCAGGATGCAAGTGGCAAGTGGCATGTGCCAAGGGAATATGCGACATGCTTTGGTCGCAGGTTGCACATCGGTTGCAAGTGGCAATGCCAGGCTGCAAGTGGCGCGTGGCATGTGCCAATGGCCTGTGTGGCATGCCTTGTTCACAGGTTGCCCATCGGGTGCAAGTGGCAATGCCAGGCTGCAAGTGGCGCGTGGCATGTGCCAACTGCGTGACTGGCAGCTTTAGCCCAAGGTTTGGACAGTTTAGCACGCTAGGTTCCAAGCGGCACTTGGCATGTGCCAATGGAGCATATGGCGGCTTGGGCCTAGGTTTGCACGGCTTGGCATGCTAGGTTTGCAAGCGGCACTTGGCATGTGCCAATGGCGCGTGTGGCGGCTTATGCCTAGGTTTGCACGGTTTGGCATGCTAGGTTTGCAAGCGGCACTTGGCATCTGCCAATGGCGCGTGTGGCGGCTTGGGGCTAGGTTTGCACGGTTTGGCATGCTAGATTTGCAAGCGTCGCTTGGCATGTGCCAATGGCGCATGTGGCGGCTTGGCCCTAGGTTTACACAGCTTGGCATGCTAGGTTGCAAGCGTCGCTTGGCATGTGCCAATGGTGCGTGTGGCGGATTGGCCCTACGTTTGCACGGCTTGGCATGCTAGCTTGCAAACGTCGCTTGGCATGTGCCAATGGCGTGTGTGGCGGAATTATTGTGCAGCTCGGATTTGGCACGGTTGCCGTGAAGCGCAATGATTGTGCGGCTCAGATTTGGCACCGTTGCTGTGAAGCGTAATGATCGTGCGGATCCGATTTGGCACAGTTTCCGTGAAGTGCAATGATTGTGCGGCTCGGATTTCACACAGTTGCCATGTTGCGCAGCGATTGTGCGGCTTTGGTTCTGGCATAGTTGCCAACGATTGTGCGGCTTTGGTTTTTGCATAGTTGCCATGGTGCGCAGCGATTGTGCGGTTTTGGTTTTGGCATAGTTGCAATGGTGTGCAGCGATTATGCGGCTTTAATTTTGGCATAGTTTCCAGGTGCGTAGCGATTGTGTGGCTTTGGTTTTGGCATAGTCGCCATGGTGCGCAGCGATTGTGCGGCTTTGGTTTTGGCATAGTTGCCATGGTGCGCAGCGATTGTGCGGCTTTGGTTTTGGCGTAGTTGCCATGGTGCGCAGCGATTGTGCGGCTTTTGTTTTTGCATAGTTGCCATGGTGCGCAGCGATTGTGCGGCTTTGGTTTTGTGTGTCGAAACCCTAGTTTAGCATTTGAAAAAAGATACCCCGGTAATTTTTTACATAAGTGCATTAAATGTTTTGATAAATGTACTTAGAGTCACCGGTGACGTCATGCTATGCTTAAGGTTTTATGTTTTTACCCCTTGTCTAAAAACCACCATCAACACATGGAAACCACTCCCCCTTACGCAATGATCCAAAAACCATATGTATTTGTAGTGTGAACTACAATAATTCTGCCCCTTTTTTATCAATGGAATTGGCAAAGATACAAGATGGGATCATAATGAAATTTCCATAAGAGACATTTCATGACCAAAAGAAAGACAACACATAAACTTAATTTATATGCAATCTTATAGCCGAAGCTAACAACATTCATCAAGGAGTTTATTAAGATACAAGTTAATCCCTACAAAATTCCACATCCATACTCCCCGCAAGATATTACCATTAAGCACAAGTTCAAAAGAACTCTCCCCCATTTGATGTCATTCTCGAAAGAACAATAAGAGCGACCTTATTCCAGAGATAAGGATTTATTGGATTTTAGAAAATCCTACAAGGAGGTACGATTTAAGAACAAACTTGTATAAACAAGAATTGATATGCTTAGAAGGAGGAATAAACTTTTCCACAAGGGTTTACACCAAAGAATGGTTACCATAAGAGTATGAAAAAGTTTCTTTGACAATAAAAACCAACATCCATGGCTTTGATAATTGCTTCTAACCTGTCATATTTAAGAAGTTCAATCACAAATCAAGTTAGGTAATTAAGACTCATACATGTGGTATCTAGCTGTATGATCACTTTCATATAACCATATTCTTCTTCACCATAACTAGTTCAATTGAATCAAACGAACTAGTTAGAGAGTGCTCAATTGCTATGAGATATTATGTAACTATACAAGACACAATTGAATCAAAGATGATACGATTCGATTGAATCGGCTCATGAACATTATAGCCACGGTTTGCATTAAGCATTCCTTAGTAATTTAATATTTATGTTCAGAGCACATTTTTAGATCATAACCTCTTAAGTTCACAAACAAGTTCGCAGACTTAAGCTTAATCGGTTGAGTTTTCCAAACTTAGCAGAAATTCTCGGGTCGAGAACTTCCGCCAGTTCGCGGACTGAGCACGCAAACGAATTAGTTGAAAAACCCAGCATAAATTTTCTGTTTGAAAACTTCCGCCAGTTCGCGGACTGAGTCGGCGGACTGGGTTCGCAGAATTGGCAAGCGAATTCCACGATCCACCCGATTCTTCTTGCTCAAAAAAGTTCGAAAACTTCGGTTCAAGGGATACATGGTTATGTTATCTAAACTCTCATTTCAATCATTGAGACATTCTCAGAGGACATTATCCCAACCTTTATTCACATATCGTATTCACATCAGAGAAATTCTCAAATAGTGATTGAAAGCTTACCACACATGTTTTGAGGAATATATAAGCGAGTTAAACTCAGCTTGAAACAATAAATTGTTCCATATATTCATAAATTTCCCAACTTAATATGTGCACCCCAATTTTTTGCAATCCTCACCGCATTTAGTAGGGCTTCTAGGTGAGGATGCACTTTCAACACAATCAGGTTGTGTTGAGGTGAGCAAGGTCTTTCTCACAACAAGTATTTGAAATAATATCAAACATGAAATCTAGGAATTCAACAACTTCCTTGAAACTTTCAATAAATGTTCTATACCTTTTTAAGATGTTATCCCTTGCCAAACTCTTGTCTGGAAGATCCTTCTTTATAGAACTCGTTGCTTTATTGGTCTTCTTTGTTACCCATTTCTGAGCAGCTTTTGGAGCAACGTATTTCTTTTTCTCCCCAATATAATTGTGAAACTTCTTTGGGGGAATACTGAATGAACTGATATTATGAGACTCAGTTTTTCTCCAGTTTGGAACATCAAATCTTGTCATCCTAACGGAATCATATCTGGTTTTATCTCGTTTAAGAAATCTACAATTCCTCTGCAAGTGACATGGTTTTCCACAATAAAAACAATGTTTAGTATAATGGAAAAAGTTATGTTTAGTATTACCTGAATGTATGTGCTTTCTTTGGAGCTTGGCAGGATTTCTTCATTTCGTCATCGGCAGTTGGTAAAGATACTTCACTTTTGTCAACCGTGGAAGGTTTTGGTTTAGAAGAATCTTTAGCTTTGACAAATTTTACCTCTTTACAAATACAAGGAGCGTATGTTCCTTTATAGCCCAATCCTCGTGTATCACGATGAATTCTACATGCTCCCAATATCGAGGTTAATTTATCTGAGCTGCTATTTTTAGACAAACTATCTTTTAGACTCGAGTTTTCTTCTTCCAAACTTTTAACCTTTGCAAGCGCAATACCTAGATCATTCTTGGATGATTCACATTGAACTTTGAGATCTTCTTGTTCTGAATTGAATAACAAGTTCATCTCAATATTTTCCAAGTTAACTAGTTTTGCTTGGAGAAAAATTTCCCGATCACGACATTCGGAAATTTCTTCTTTAAGCTTTCGTATTTCGTTGAGATAATCTCCGGCACCAATAGAATCAAGTAGGTCTTGAAAGTCTTTATTCTTAATACAAAGTCTGTCATATTTAACTTTCTCACTGAAGATGATGCTTTCAGCTTTCGAGAGTTTCCGATGCCTTTCTTTAAGAAGATTATTGGCTACTGGATCATCATCGAACACTTCTTCTTCAGAATCAGAATTAGTATCAGAAAGAATTTTCCAGAAGCTAATGCAACCTCGACTATGAGATTTTGAGGATTATAATATTCAGGTCCATCATCAAGTGTAGGCAAATATGCTGCATATGCCGATTGTCTACGGCTCTAGCTAGGACAAACTGCAGAAAGATGCCCGAAACCACAACAGTTATAGCATTGTACATCATCAGGAGATGTTGTAACTTTAGAAAAGCTCTTTTTTATGTCTCTCAAGAATTTTCTAAATTTTCGTGGAGTAACATTCTTAGTATCCGGCGAACCAGATTTATCCTTAGGAGCTTCAGAATTGTTTGCAGCTTTAAGAGAAATCACGTATTTTCTTGCGTGTTCATAATCAAAGATCTTTAACTTTCCAACAAGAGTGTTTATGGAGAGTGTAGAAAGATCATTTGCTTCTTCAATGGAATGTTTCTTAGAGTCGTATCAAGATGGCAACTATATGAGAATTTTCATCACAATGTCCTTTTCAGGAATAGTCTTACCCAATGCAAAAGATGCATTAACAATTTCAGACACTTTGTGATTAAACTCATCAAATGTTTCATCATTAGACATGCAAAGGTTTTCCCAATCAGAAGCTAGATATTGAATCCTTTCTTATTTCTCAGTGGTATTCCCTTCGAATACGGTTTCTAAGATATCCCAAGCATATTTAGACTTATTGCACGTAGTCACGTGGTGCTGAAGATCGGGGATAATGGCATGGATAATAGCATTCGAACCATCGGAATTTTTCTTTGCATCAAGTATCTCAGCAGGGCTATATTCACCAATAGGTTTGGGAACGTTCACGTCTCCTACTGCCACAATGGGAGCATCATAGCCATTAACAATATATACCCATGTTTGAAAATCACGTGCCTGAAGAAAAGATCGCATAACAATTTTCCACCATAAGTAGTTCGTGCCATTGAAGACTGACGGTACGTTTATAGAGATAACACCTATGTCCATAAAATCAGATTGCTACAAACACAGACTTATGAGGTCTTAGTGTGTTTTTCTGCTCTGATACCAATTGAAAAAACAGGGGTCTAAGAACACCACCCAATATTTCGTTTGGCAATCTGAATAGACAAACTCCAATATACTTTCTAGATAATCAACTAGACAGTCAGACTCAATCCTGAGTAAAGTATATCAAAGAGTTTAATACCTCTATTTCAACAAAGTCAAAGTTAAACAAAAACAAGTTTGTAAACCTGATCTTAGTGTGAAGCTCTTGAAATAAAGTATTTTGTTCTAATCACAACCTATTCAATATCCACCGTGTATAAACCTCTTTAAGCAACAATCACTAAAGGTATATTTCAACACAGTGTCCACTTTAAATAGGGTTAGTCCAGAATGGTCTAACAATGTAACAAAATCAATTGTTCAAGATCAATCAAGTCTTATCCAACAAACAAGGTCGGATTTAACAACTATGATTGATTAACGTACAACCTGTATTATTTCAATTATATAAATAAAATATAATGCGGAAAATAAATTACACAGACACCAGATTTTTTGAACGAGGAAACTGCAAATGCAGAAAAACCCCGGGACCTAGTCCAGAATAAACACACACTGATTATAAGCTGTTACACCAAATTTCTACTACCTTTTCGGACTAGGTGTAATACCTCTTCAGATACTTGTATAACTCCTAGTAGAATATCGATTCTCTTTAGAAATCCTTTACACAAATCTTCTAGCAGAACCCGAGGCTCTCTTTAGAAAATACCACAACACGATTAATACGATTCGATATTTTGTTTGCACAAAACACCGGTTTGATTTCCCTTTAGATATAAATAAAGGTTTTGGAAATCTTGTAGATTAGGGTTTTAACTTACAATCAGGATACATAAACACAAGGAGTCCGTGAGCTTGATTTTCGTAAGTGAATTCGGACAATACCAAAGACCAATATCCATGTTAGAAAAACCCTAACAAATCTACAACAAGAACAACTAGAATATATCTAGAAATATCTTGTTTAAAACTTCTCAAGGATTTTTACGAGATTCCTCAAAAGAAGTTTTTCTTTGTAGTCACCGATTTCGACTAACAAGTGTTGGTATACGATCGGAAACTGAAATCTATAAAAACCTAAGGTTTATAATCAACAACTCTTGAATGGTTTTATATCTGAAAAAAAAAAACTTAGAATAGACAAGAGGTGAAAAACCTAGATTACAAGTTGTATGATTAATCACGAAAATTAAATCCAACTTGAATTTGTGATCCCTAATACAAAGACTTTTATCTGACTCTTGTTCACGAAGAACAGAAGACGTGGAAAACAACCTGCGGAGCTTACGCCAATTTTCCAAAGAGATGAAAAACGTGTAAACTCGCGAACCCTTTATTTATAGTGAACAATTACTTGGAAGCTAAGTAAAGCTATTTTCCTTTTACAAGATTCTCCTAAATATGGGAGTCTCTCCCAAGTTAAAACTCTTGCCAAAATAATTAAATAAATAACTTATTTAGCAAAAATTATATTTATGTGAATAAATCACATTTTAACTTAGCAAGAATCGAAAACACTTTAATATGGTAATCAAAAGTGTTTGGACCAATAGCTAACTTGCCTATATAAGGAAACATCACCAACATGACCGAAAATCCCTTTTGGTCACGTATTGGGCCCAAGTTCACGGACTCGAAGGCCCATGGAATGTTTCCTACTAATGAACTTGAATCACTCATAACTTGGTAATTACAACTCGAAATTGAGTGAATATTGGCTCATTGGATTCGCAAGCTCATTCACTATAACATGAGATCATTTCCAAGGACAAAGGTTATTGCCACAAAGGTCGTGTCTCAAATAACCTCAAGTATATATACATAAATGTACATTTACCGTCATCGGAATTGTTCCATAGAGTGAGCATATATGTTGATAGATTAGAAAGGTGGAATTGAATAAGAATGCAAATGAAATCAATCACATACCTTTGATGATGAAGTACTTGTTGATGTCTTCTTGTAGTCTTCAATCTTCAATCTTCAATCTTCAACCTTTAAGGATAGCTTCAATTCACCTTCTTAGACCTAATCTAGTCCGAAACTATCTTTAGTATGCTAAATAAATAATGCATTTTGGAAACCAAAATTGACAACTAACTTGACATACCAACGCTAGTGGGTTCAACCGAACACTGCTCTAACAGAGATGAAGATTATCAAAGAAAGAAGAAGATTATTTGCAGCTTAATTAGCACTTGATAATGATTTTCTCTATAGTTCGGGGTTTTTGTTTTTTTGTCAGAAATCTTAATCAGGGTAATAGACATAGTGCACTGATGTTAAACTGTTAACTGTCAGTGATAGTACTCAGTCATGAGCAGAAGACTCTCAACTATCTCCTCAGACTACGGAAGTCGTTTCTCAAGAGTCAAGTGATCAACAGATCACTCAGACTATTGTCTAGGATCTTACTTGTATTTCTATTTTATCAGTTTCTCTGAATAATGTACTTGAAAACAATATAAATACAAGTGATCAATCTTCAAATTAACTGTGAAAGATTTCCTACCTAAATATCCCATTCTAGCTTGGTATCAGCCTTTCGATCCAAGTCTAGCTTCCGTAACTATCTGTTTATGGGTGAAAATCGTTTCTGCTGATTTTGGTAATTTTGGTGGGTGAGTGAGAAATAGATCTAAAACTTACAAAAATGTACTGCACGGGAGTACTTTAGATTCGAGAGATCAATCTATACAAATCTGGACTAAACTAGGAAATGGTCGTTCCGGATTTGCTTCGGTCACAAAGAGGATGGGAAGGGCTAGTTTAGGGAGGGAAGCGAAGAGAGTGTTGAGAGCAGAGCAGTTCTGGAAGAGTAGTACTTGTCTTGTATCAGAAGGTTAAAGCTTTGAGAAACCTAGCAAGAGTTGCCTTTCTGAGTGTTGTATTTCTCCGTGACCAAAAACTTGTGTTTTGGTGGAAATAGGTAAGACCTATTTATACAAGTCTAAGTGAAACGTACTCTGGTCTCGTAAGAAAAGAAACGGATAAGTTAAATGGGAAGAGGTGGTAATGCCTGGTATTGATGGAATTTGATGAAATTGATGTTCCATAATGTAGGAGCGTTTCACCATTACTTCCTACATTTACTAACCGTTTTATTCTTATGACATTATCTTGGAACGAGCATTTGTGTATGCCGCACGCTGTAAACCTCCAAACCAACACCCTAATGAGCATCCCCCAGTTTGTGACATACGTTTTTGATGTCTCGAGTGTTTTCGTGGAAAACATGTAGCATGTCGCTAGTGTTTGATAAGTTGAGCTTGAGAGACGTGCCGGCTCAGTGGCGACCTTCGACGGTCGAGATTTTGCATCTTAAGAGGAATCATTGCCTTTGATGTAGGCGAGACATGCCAAAGTGCAAGGGTTGAACGGCATGTTCTAATGGCATGTGTGGAATGCCCTGGTCGTAGGTTGCACATCGCGTGCAAGTGGCGATGCCAAAGTTCAAGTGTTGCACGGCATGTGCTAATGGCATGGGTGGCGGGCATGTGCCAATGGCGCATGTGGTGGCTTTGGCCTTGGTTTGCACGGCTTGGCATGCCAGGTTGCAAGAGTTGCTTGGCATGTGACAATGACGCGTGTGGCGTCTTTGGCCTTGTTTGCACGGCTTGGCATGCCAGGTTGTAAGAGTTTTTTGGCATGTGCCAATGGCGCGTGTGGCGACTTTGGCCTTGGTTTGCACGACTTGGCATGTCAGGTTACAAGAGTTTCTTGGCATGTGCTAATGGCGCGTGTGGCGGCTTTGGCCTTGGTTTGCACGGCTTGGCATGCCAGGTTGCAAGAGTTGCTTGGCATGTGCCAATAGCGCATGTGGCGGCTTTGGCCTTGGTTTGCACGACTTAGAATGCCAGGTTGCAAGAGTTGCTTGGCATGTGCCAATGGCGCGTGTGGCGGCTTTGTCCTTGGTTTGCACGGTTTGTCATGCCAGGTTGCAAGAGTTGCTTGGCATGTGCCAATGGTGCGTGTGGCAATGATTACGCGTTTGGGATTTTGGCATGGTTTCCATATATAGCGCAATGATTGCACGTTTGGGAATTTGACATGGTTGCCATATATAGCGCAATGATTGCGCGTCTCGGGATTTGGGTTGCCATGTAGCGCAATGATTGCGCGTCTCGGATTTTTTACATGGTTGCCATGTAACGCAATGATTGTGCGTCTCGGATTTTTGGCATGGTTTCCATGTAGCGCAATGATTACGCGTCTCGGATTTTGGCATGGTTGCCATGCTTTTTTGGCAATGATTGAACGGTACGTGCAATTGCTATGTATTGCGTGATGGTTGCACGGTACGTGGGTTTTGGCATGCTTGCCATGCTTTTGCGCAGTGATTGCGCGGTATGTGTGAGTGGCATGACTGCCATGCTTTTGCACAATGATTGCACTGTACGTTTAATTGCTATGTATTGCGCGATGATTGCACGGTACGTGCATTTGGCATTTTTTTCATGCTTTTGCATAATGGTTGTGCGGTAGACGTAGACTTAGGGTTTTGTGTATCGAAACCCTAATTCAGTGTTTGAAATAGGGTACCCTGGTAGTTTTTACATAAGTGCGTTAAATGCTCTATTAAATGTGTTTAGTCTCACCGGTGACGTCATGCTATACGTAAGGTTTTATGGTTTTACCCCTTGTCCTAAAACCACCATCAACATTAAGTCCTCTGCTTAGCTTGGAACAGGGGCCTTGTTGCGAGGTAAGCATAAGATGGTTACGAACAAGGATAAAACTGAGTAAGTCGTGAAAGAGGGCTGAGGAGACTTGTTTGATCTTTTTCGAGATGTAAGTAGAATCCGCAATCCTTGCATCTGGTAGCTTTGCACAAATCCAAGTATGGCTAGGTGTCTTTGGGGCTTGGTTTTTGGAACGCGAGGCGGAGCTGCTAGCATAGACTTGGTGTGGAAGGAACTTGTGAGCATCAATGATCTTGGAATGGGTGTGGTCCTTCTGGTAGAGCATGGCGTTGGCAAGGAAGGTATGGATGGCACGGATTGGCGCTGGAAGGGAGAGCATGGCTGGAACGGGTTGGCGCTGGAAAGGAGGCGCTTGGTAGGGCCGGTGCTAGTAAGGTAGGTGCTCACGATTTTGGGAAGTGGCAAAGCTTCCTATTGCAGGCCCGACTGCCTTTCTCTATGCACGGATTTGAAAAGGGAGTCTTTCCCTTATTCGGAGTCCCCTAATATCAGGCCTATAAAAGGGGTTGTTGTTAGAGCATAGCTCGGTCGAAATCGCATGCGTTGCTATATCAATCATGTTTGTCAATGTTAGTGATCAAAACTATAAAGTCTTGATTTCTAGCCTATTAGCAAGTCTCGGACTAGGAAAGGAAAAGTGTAGTTGAGCTCAAGGACTTCATGGAGATTCAACGACAACGACGAAGATCTATACCAAGGAACCGTAGAACTTCATCAACAAAAAGTTACGTGAAGACTTGAACTTATCTATCACTCAAAAGTCTATCTATTTTATCTCCTACTTCTTATGAGACAAAAGTTGTATGCTATATAGACTAGATCAAACACATTTGATATTTCAAGCTCAGTATTCAATGCTTATCTTTTTCTCGAAATTCATGTGTTGGTAAAGCTTATCGCTTTGATCGGGTTTATCTTCATCTTTCAATCACTAGTTGAGAATTGCTCTGGCGAGAAGACGATCTATGAATAACGGGATGGATAGCGTCCTCTGAGAATGTATCGATGATTGGAATGAGAGTTAGATTACATAACCATGTATTTCTTGATCCGAAGTTCTTTCAACTTTATTGAGCAAGAGAGATCGGTAGGATTGTACAATTAGCTTGCCAAGTCCACGAACCCAGTCCGCAGACTCAGTCCGCGAACTGACGGAAGTTCTCGACCGAGAATTTCTGCTGGGATTTTCGAAACTCATTTGTGTGACCAAGTCCGCGAACTGGCGGAAGTTCTCGACCCGAGAATTTCTGTTGAGTTTTAGAAAACTCAAACCGATGCTTAAGTCCGCGAACTTGTTTGTGAACTTAAGAGGTTATGATCTAAAGATGTGCTATGATCATAAACATTAAATTAACAAGGAAAGCTTAATGCAAACTGTGGCTATAATGTTCATTGAGCCGATTCAATCGAATCAAAATCATCTTGAGTTCAATTGTGTATTGTGTAGTTACATAAGATCCCATAGCAATTGAATGACTCTCTAACTAGTTCGTTTGAGTCAAGTAAACTAGTTATGATGAATGGGGAACCAGGTAAATATGAGAAGCTCATATGGTTGCCTTTTGGTTACTATGTTGAACCAACATGAACGTACACGTTTGGACCGGTTTTAACGAACCAGGAAAACGTTTACAACAAGTGTGTTTGACAAGCCTTGTTTTTCGATCCAACGGTTGAGAAATATTAGCTTGGACCTAAATCAGGTTTCATCTAATGGTGAATATAGTTTGCTTAAATCCTAAGCAAAAAATCTGGTTTGAAAGGCTATATATAGGAGACATATAGTGATAAGTGCATATTTCACATATATTTGGTGTCAATTCTATGCTAGTATTTGTTGGTTTTCTTGCAAATTATTGTATATTACGCTTGTTTTCTCTTATTTGTGTTTTATTAGGTGAATCATCCAAAAGAAGTGAATTAGGCACTTAATTGTGCAATAAAAGAAACTAGCTACAAGTTGAGAAGGGTCAAAGAACAAGTGGAGCTTGTTCAAGTACAAGATTTCTACTTTTCATCTTGAAGAGGAAGAGAAGACGAAGCCAACGGCAAAAGAATGAAGTCATTCCGAGCCCGTATGAGAAAGTTATGAGCAAAATAAGTATTGGAAAGAAAAGGGCAAGATGGTCATTTTAGTGGTGAATGCTATTGCCACCCCATCGTTCGTTAAGGGGCATCCACTTTGTTAAGGGGATATGATTTCTCAAGGGAAATGCTAAGCACAGTCCCGTATTCAAAGGGGGAAGCTCAAATTCAAACTGTGTTAAAAGCAGACGCTTTATTACTCGGGGCTGCTATCTGCATCTTCATTATTCAAAACTGAAAATCCCGCGTGCAGTTTCTTCTGCATGGATATCTGTTGCAGCGTTACTCGAGCTGCTACGATGGGCAGTGATTGATGGAAGACGAGTAGAGAAGAAGACCTCAAGCTGGCAGTGAACGTTGCTGCCATTGTTGGTGACGGGAATGGCCTGAACTGTGGTTGCTGCCATGGATGGGTGAGTTACAGACTTCTTTTGGAAGTGATGGTGCTGGTAACTCATGATGCATTGTTGCTGTTGAACTCAAAGTACGAGTCAAGGAAGAGGTGGAGAAATCGACAGGGTGTTTGCTGTCATGTCTTGGCAGAAGACAGTGACGCTGATGATCAGAAGTATGTAACGGAGCTGCTGGTTGCTCAGAAGAGCTTAGCAGAGAAAGAAATGGCATGCTGCCATTGTTGTCGGAGAATAGCTCTTGCTGGAAACAGAGCTTGGTTGCTGTTGCTGATGGAGTTTAGATGGTGATTTTGAGTGTAACGTTGCTGCCATCAGTGATGAGCATTGATGATGAAGTGTGAGAAGAACTCGAGATGCAGCTGATAATGGTGATCGTAATGCAAGGTCAGGGACGTAATTGGAGCTGTGACAGTGATGACGCATTGGTGGTGGTGGTTGGCCGGACATGGTGATAAAGGTTGCTGCCATTCAAGGTGCAGTTCGACTAAGAAGATGGAGTAGATACTCGGGATTGTGATGCTGTTGTCAAATGCTTCCATTGGCAGTGATGAACTTCTGCCATTTCCGAGAAAAGAAGATGGGTCACTGGTAAAACAAATTAAGAAGGAGACTGCCAGTATTAATGATCTGATGGAGCTGCCGTTGGCATGGAGGAGTTTTGCTTGAGAACAAAACACAGAAGATGCTGCTCGAGAATATCAATGGAAGTGGTGCTCGAGTTTGCTTCGATGATCAGAGATGGCCAATGAGTTTTGTTGACGTGTTTATTGTGGCAAAGATAAAGTAGAATCATTGGTACGCGATTGTGGAGGTTAGGTTGGTGTTGAAAACAGCCACCGACTAGAGCTTTTGCCGTCGATTTTCAAGATGAACGGCTGGGGATTAATATGAGTTTAGGGTTTGTATCGGCTAAGGAGAGCTTGTAGGTTATCAGATTCGAATTTCCAGGGAATGAAAACTATAAATAGAGGCTCAAATCGTGAGCAGAAGAGACCTTCTCACCCTAGTTTTCACGCCCATTACCTGTTCGCAGAAATTCCTCAGAGAAAGACAGAAGCTTAAGAAGTTTTATGCACCAATAGCTGAAGTTTCTGGCAGCAGCAGTGGCTCAAGCTCGTCTTCGTTTGTAGTTTGGTTTCTATCTTTTCTCTGAATTGATTATTGTGAACTTCAAATATGAGTAGCTAATTCTTTTAATTGGTTAGAGATGTAACCTAAAATCACAAACATGTTATTTGATTAATGCATCGATTTTTCATTCACTCTCTTGTTCATCATTCAAGTTTTACTAAGCATAATAATTATATGATTTTGTTCATGTAATATGAGTAGTTGTTGTGCATATTTAAGTCGCGAATTAAATATCATAATAACTTATCTATCACTAATTAGAAGTCTTAGGTAATTTTATCAAGATTCTAATAATTAGTAGTAATTTGTGATCATTAGCGGTGTGAATCGTGAAGGAAGTCACAAGTAAAACTTGTCATAGGTTGAATATATCACGATTGTGTTTGTATTGCCTATGAATAACTCGTTTCATAGATTTTAAAGCTTTCCTCAAATTGAATCTTCTAGCGATAAGCATTAGGTTATTTGTAGGAAAAGAATTCATATAATTGCGATTGCGTTATTTGTTGATTTGTGGAGACGTAACGAAGTATATGCACCGATTGGGGATACTTTAGGGTTTTTGGTGAATGAGTGTGTGAATGATGCTTGATTGATTAACATGTGTGGTGATGGACGGCGAATTCCTTAACCAGCTTTTTCCTCTGATATTTTCTTAAAACACTTTTATCTTTTATTTTTATTTTGAATTAATCTTAAACAACAAAATCCCCCCAGTTTACTCAAGTTTTCAAATACAAATAACAACCCATATCTCCCTGTGGAACGAATCTGTTCTTATAACTATACTATCATTTATAATTGTGAAGTGAAGGAACTTAAATTATTTTTGCGTCGGCTGACAATCGACCATATAGCTAGAGAAAAACTTAATCCCCACAAACCTTTCTTGTGTGATGCTAGTGCGCTCGCTAAAGTCGATCTCCATTAACCCTTGAGTTTATTCTCTAAATTCAGGTTAACGACTTAAAGACTTCATTGGGATTGTGAATCCAGACCGATACTACTTTTATTGTAGTTGGTGATTTGATCTTACTTTTCTATCGTACGAGTACAATCGTTTTTGATTGGCTTGAGAACTTGTTTCTCCCATAGGTAAGATAAAGAAGTCACGAACATCTTCGTCTCACTGTTCGTGAATCCTCATTACTCTTCTTGTGTATTCAAAATTGAGTATTGAGATGTGATTGATTTATCTAGGCTATTCTTCGGGAATATAAGACCGGATTAATCAATTGGTTCTTGTGCTACCTTGATTATATCAAAAAACAGAACAAAACAAGGGTTTATCCGTGGGAGACATATTTATCCTTTGAATAGACTTTTTTGTGCGATACAGATTTATTTATTATCAAAGCCTGCGATTTTGGGTCGTAGCAACTCTTTGTTGTGGGTGAGATCAGCAAAGGAAATCAAGTGCGTGGTATCCTACTGGGATCAGAGGTGTAGGGTGCAACTGTACCTTGTATCAGTGGGAGACTGATAGGGGTTCAACTATAGTGCAGTCCGAAGTTAATTGGTAGTAGCCTAGTGTTGTAGCGGCTTAATACAGTGTGTATCTAATCTTGACTAGGTCCCGGGGTTTTTCTGCATTTGCGTTTTCCTCGTTAACAAAATCTCTGGTGTCTGTGTTATTTCTTTTCCACATTAATTGGAAATCCAACCTTTGGTTGTTGATTGATATTGATTGATCCTTGGACATTGGTCTTTGCCGTCCAAGTTATCTCTCTTTGATAAAGACTCGCTATTGATTTTAGCTTGAGTAAAAATAAAATCGAGAGATTGAGATAATTACTTCTTGAGATACTTATTATCTAGATTGAGTCTGACTGTCTAGTTGATTATCTAGTAAACTGTTTCGGAGTTTATCTATACAGATTGCTAATCGAAATATTGGTTGGTGTTGATAGACCCCCGCTTTTTCAGTTGTCTACCTTTTATTTTGCACCTTTGTTTCTTCATATCTTTGTGTTAACAAAGTGGTAAGGCGAGTTAGCATTCTAGGTATGTCTTTCAGCGCTCCTTCTTAAGTTAGTTCTTCCTTGTTTTTTTTTGTGTCGTGCAAACCCTAGCCGTGTGCATGCTTCACTTGAACCCGTAAAAAATATTATTTTTTCGTGTCTTCTTAGAAGTTAGTCATAGGTATGAACCTGTAGACTTCCATCATAAATACTGTGGCAGTGTACTTGTGAAAACCTAGTTGCTTAGGGTTTTCTCTTATTTTGGTGTATCCGTGTGCGGGTGAAAATTTCTTCTCGTCTTGCCCCCCCTCCCATTTTTTTTGGTGTAGGTATCTTGTTAATGGACACAAGAAACTCCGACAAGATGTCACCTGAGAAAATTCTTGTTTCACCAAAAGACGTTGGTAGATCTAAGACAAACACGGATGATGACTTCTTCACTAAACCTCTTGCCATAGCCCGGAAAAATCATCCCAATTTCACGCTGATCCTCCTGACCAGCTTGGAGGATGAAAGGAAGACTTGTTCAGTTCGACCAGAAAGTGTGATACGGTTTTGTCTGCACAGAGGAGAGTACTCCGCTTCCCATATTGACTTCAGAATGTGTAAAAGCGCGTTGCGTTCTTTTGATAAGTGGATTGAGTTTATGGTGAGCCATGAACATATAAGCGCTAATTTTACCCAAGCACAGATCATTGATGTTGTTAGAGCTTCTACAAATCTTCAAATTAGGAAGGACATCCCTGGTTTAGTTGCTTTCATCTCCAGATGGTGCCCGGACACTCATACAGTCGTATGTAGGTGGGGTGAAATGACCTTCTCCTTAGAAAGCGTGGCCCTTCTGTTGAACCTTCCCGTAACAGTAAACCTTAATATCCAACTGTCAGAAGATGAAGAAAAGATGCGTGCCACTCTTGTTGCGAAGTCGAAAGATTTTGTTCGGAGATAGAATGAAAAGTGTTTCTACAGCTGGTGGGTGTCTCAATGGTTCCCGAATGAGCTAGAACCGAGCCAAAAGAGTAGTATACTTCATGTTGCGGCATTCTTGGCTCACTGGTTGTCCAGGGACGTTTTTGATGATGGTTCCGGCAGGAAAGAGATAAGACAAGGGCTCCTGATGATTTCCATAAAGTTAGCGAAAGGCGTACTTCTCTCTATTGGTAGCATGTTCCTCGGTTCTCTGTATACGCATCTGGATCACCTAGGAACATGCGTGTTTCGAACGGTTATATGAAAGTGGACTCGTATGTTCATGTTGCTTTCCTTCAAGCGTGGTTGTGGGAGCATTTTAAGAAGTACGCTCTGAAGCCATTCCCTTCACTTCCCGCGAGCTGGGGTGGCTCCAGAATACTATGATGGGTGAACAGGCGTCCAAGAGTCGGCTTGAACTTGGTTGGGTTCCTTGATAAGTTGCATGAAGTCGATTTTAGCCCATGGGTACTGGTGCATGCGTCTGTAGTTCGGGTTAATACCTTTTTTTCTGTTCCGAATATGTCTTTGGTTTCCGAAGGTAACCTGTATGTTGGTGATAACTTGTTCATGCGGAGTTGCATGCCTGGTTGTATGCCGTCTTTCTTTAAGGGTTCTTTCCAAGTAACCTCCTATAATATCGATCGTGCTGCTCATCACATGGGTTTCGACCAAGGGATCTCTCTTGCTCGTCAGCTGGCTGCCAGTCGTTCTCAATGCCAGTTTTCTTGAACCAGGTATGCGTCTACCTTTCTTGCCTTCGGAAAGAAGCCCTTTGACGACCTTCAAGTAGAATGAGTTCTGGCAAGATGAGTTCTTTACTATCCGTGGTTTTGTAAAACGCCCATTGTAGACCCACCCCTGAGGTTTTGGCACAACATCTAATGTTGAGAAATCCTCCTGTAACTAAGCGAAAGCTACCTGGGAATGTGGACTGTCCCCAGGTGAAGGAACAGAGGTCGAAGGACCGTGCTGGTGGATTTCGGTCGGTTTCGACAGACCCGGCGACCCCTGTATCTTTCAATTCGTCCAATATTTAGGTACGTATCGCCTCTTTTGCTGGTTCAATTAAAACGTGTAAACTTTCATTTCATTTCTGAATATTTGTATCTTGTTTCCGCCAGGGCTTCGGTAGTGTTAACACCTTTACTGCACTTGCTCGCCGTCAGGAGACAAAAAATCTTTCGAAAGAGGCCGATAGTGTCGATCCCTCTTGTGATAGGGAAGAGTTAGAGAAAGAGAAGAGTTCATAAGACGAAGGTAGATCTTCTGGCAGCAACACTGGATCTTCTTCGGGAAGTGGTTCGGTGAGTCTTTTGCATATATTTCTTTTTTTTCTTCTTTCTTCTTTCTTGGAAACGTCTAACTCAAGATTGCAGGGAGGATCCGATTCTGGAGACAATTCTAAGATAGAGGTTTGCGAGGATTTGCCTTCAGTTGTGACAACTGCTACTGGCGCCTTGGAGATGGAAGTTGATCAAACGAAAGATATGGGCAAGACTCGAACAATGGAGGATGCTCTGACGACTGTTGATGCAAGCGTGGTAGAGAACCCTTTGCCATTCGCAGGTCTGGTTCCAGGCGCCACTTTTGATCCTCCGTACCTGGTCCCTTATCCAGGTCATGTGCTGGTTGGTGGATTTAGCGTGCTGGCTAAGTACGAGGTGTTGTATACCAAGATCTGGGAAATATATGAACACATCGCCACGTCTAGGAAGATCACCAGTCGATTCGTGCTGGTCAAACGTGTGGAAGAAGCCCTGTCTTCAGTCGAAGATATGTGTGAAGTGACTGGCCATACTGTTTCTGATGATGTCATCATCAGTTGGAAGTATCATCGTGATATGTGCGTAGAAAATGAGTTCAACGCTTCGTGGTTCGTCAAAGGCTTTGCTGAGATCCAGAAGTTGAAAGATGTAGCAGTCAAAAGCCTTTCTGCAGATGAAATTGCACGGCAGGAGGCAGAAGTTGAAGAATTTTCCAAAACATTGACTCTGAAAAGAGCGGCTCTCGAAGATGCAATGGAGGCTTTCTCCAATAAGAGTAGACACTGTTGGATAATTATCCTTAAGTGTTTCTCTGTTTTTTCCAAACTTTTGCTCAGGTTCTCTTTTTCTTTTGTTTGAAAGGCACACTGGGTGTCTAGTTTAGAGTTTGACTGGTTTTGATAGACGGTGGGTATTTTATGAGGAGATTGGGTTATTTTGAAATGAATGGTTTTAATAGTATTGCTCTGATTATATCTTGCGAATAGGATATTGATTTCATGAAAGCGTGTGTCGCTAATTAGCATAATATGAAATAGGATGATGGTTTTATCGAAAACCTAAAAGAATAAATTGTATATTTCGTCCAGTCTAGCTTCCGTAACTATCTATTTATGGGTGAAAATCGTTTCTGCTGATTTTGGTAATTTCGGTGGGTGAGTGAGAAATAGATCTAAACCCTAAACAAATGTACTACACCGGAGTATTTTAGATTCGAGAGATCAATCTATACAAATCTGGCCTAAACCAAGAAATGGTCGTTCCGGATTTACTTTGGTCACAACGAGGAGGAGAAGGGCTGGTTTAGGGAGGGAAGCGAAGAAAGTGTTGAGACCTGAGCAGTTCTGGAAGAGTAGTGCTTGACTTGTATCAGAAGCTGAAATCTTTGAGAAAGCTAGCAAGAGTTTCCTTTCTGAGTGTTGTGTTTTTCCTTGACCAAAAACTTGTGTTTTGGTGGAAATAGGTAAGACCTATTTATACAAGTCTAAGTGAAACGTACTTTGGCCTCGTAAGAAAAGAAACAAATGAGTTAAATGAGAAGAGGTGGTAACGCGTGGTATTGATGAAATTTGATGGAATTGATGTTCCATAATGTAGGAGCGTTTCACCATTACTTCCTACATTTACTAACCGTTTTATTTTTATGACACTATCTTGAAATGTGCATTTACGTATGACGCACGCTGTATACCGCCAAACCAATACCCTAATGAGCATCCTTTAGTTTGTGACATACGTTTTTTATTTCCTGAGTATTTTCGTGGAAAGCATGTAGCATGTCGCTGGTGTTTGATAAGTTAAGCTTGAGAGACGTGCTGGCTCAGTGGCGACCTTCGACGATCGAGATTTTGCATCTTAATAGGAATCGTGGCCTTTGATGTAGGCGCGACAAGCCAAAGTGCAAGGGTTGCACGGCATGTGCCAATGGCATGTGTGGAATGCCTTGGCCATAGGTTGCACATCGGGTACAACTGGCAATGCCAAAGTGCAAGTGTTGCACGACATGTGCCAATGGCATGGGTGGCGTGCCTTGGCCGTAGGTTGCACATCGGGTGCAAGTGGCAATGCCAAAGTGCAAGTGTTGCACATCATGTGCCAATGGCGCGTGTGGCGGCTTTGGCCTTGGGTTTGCACGGCTTGGCATGCGAGGTTGCAAGGGTTGCATGGCATGTTCCAATGACGCGTGTGGCGGCCTTGGCCTTGGTTCGCACGACTCGACATGCTAGGTTGCAAGGGTTGCATGGCATGTGCCAATGCCGCGTGTGGCGGCTTTGGCCTTGGTTTACACGGCTTGGCATGGCAGGTTGCAAGAGTTGCTTTGCATGTGCCAATGGCGCTTGTGGCGGCTTTGGCCTTGGTTTGCAAGGCTTGACATGCCAGGTTGCAAGAGTTGCTTGGCATGTGCCAATGGCGCGTATGGCGGCTTTGGCCTTGGTTTGCACGGCTTGGCATGCCCGGTTGCCAGAGTTGCATGGCATGTGCCAATGGAGCGTGTGGCGGCTTTGGCCTTGGTTTGCACGGCTTAGCATGCCACGTTGCATGAGTTGCTTGGCATGTCCCAATGGCGCATGTGGCGGCTTTGGCCTTGGTTTGCACGGATTGGAATGCCAGGTTGCAAGAGTTGCTTGGAATGTGCCAATGGCGCGTGTGGCTGCTTTGGCCTTGGTTTGCACGACTTGGCATGCCAGGTTGCAAGAGTTGCTTGGCATGTGTGGCAATGATTGCGCGTTTAAGATTTTGGCATGGTTGCCATATATAGCGCAATGATTGCACGTTTGGGATTTTGGCATGGTTTCCATATATAGTGCAATGATGGCGCGTCTCGGGATTTGGCATGGTTGTCATGTAGTGTAATGATTATGCGTCTCGGATTTTTGGCATGGTTGCTATGTAGCACAATGATTGCGCGTCTCGGATTTTTGGCATGGTTTCCATGTAACGCAATGATTACGCGTCTCGGATTTTGGCATGGTTTCCTTGCTTTTTGCGCAATGATTGCATGATACATGCAATTGCTATGTATTGCTTGATGGTTGCACAGTACGTGCGTTCTGGCATGCTTGCCATGCTTTTGCGCAGTGATTGCGCGGTATGTGTGAGTGGCATGATTGCCATGCTTTTGCGCAACGATCGCACGATACGTGCAATTGCTATGTATTGCGTGATGATTGCACGGTACATGGATTTGGCATGTTTGCCATGCTTTTGCACAATGGTTGTGCGGTATGCGTAGACTTACGGTTTTGTGTATCGAAACCCTAATTCAGTGTTTGAAAAAGTATGTTTATATTCCAAATCATATCCTTTTGATGTTGGCTTTGACCCTCAGAAGATCTTTCAAAACCCTACCTTTTTACTTGGCCAAACCTTTGATTTCCATCCAAAAGCTCTCTTCTTTATTCCTTTCATGTTAAACCCTTGTTATGTAATCATTATTTGTTTTTGGCTGTTTTTCTTTCCTTTAGTTTTGGTGTTCTTGTTGCTAGTTGTGTCCTTGTTTTTGGAATCGTTTGTTTGTTGTTTTCTGGCCTTGTATCACTAGTGGAAAATGGGTTTTTTAAGTCTGTTTGGGTTTTATAAAAATGACTTCCAAGGATGCTCTTTATAAAAATGGGCTTCACAGGAAGACGTTTTGGTAAAAAAATCACTAAGAATATAATCGAGCTACTTCGGAAGACGTAATATAAGGGGGTATTTTAGTAAATAAGTAGAGCTTCTAGAAGGATTTTAGTTAAGACTGCGGTGGGAAATAGTTTTTATCGTCCGACGAGATTCAGTTTCCTTATCTCAACTATCTCTCTCGCTTTTCCCCTTCTTCGTAAACTCGCGCCTCTCTCTTTCTTCTTTTCTCCTTTTAATCTTTTTGCAGATTTTCCCCAGCTTTCCGATTTCAATCTTTCAATGATTTCAATCGTACTTTTAGGAGAGAGTTGTTGAGTTTTCTTCCTCTTCAAAGTTTATATCATTTGAATACTATCAAACCTTATCCTCGAATCACTCAAACCCACACAATTTTACCCGTTTCATTATCTTCTGAACCCCTAACTGTTCAGATTAACATTATAACAAACCCCAATTATCCTACCTTCTGAAACCCTAATTTCATTTTGTTTTTCCTAATTAGATGGTAATCTTCTTCGAACCTTGAACTTTACATTTTTCCATTTATTCTTTATTATTGTCAAGTTCTTCACTACTTGTTCTTTAATTTTTCTTCAACATTTTAGCCTTAGATGTTATTTAGATCTCACCGATACTTAATGATTTTTATGCTTGCAGATGTTTATTAGAAATTGATGGTGTTTCTTAGGTTAGTTTGAGAGAATTTACTAATGGGTTTTATTTATATTCTGTTTTTTTTTTAATTCAATTTGGGTTTTAGGGGTTTTCTGTTCATTATTACATGATGTTGTTTCAGATTGGATGGTTGTGAGAATGGGTTTCGAGTTTCTTTTTTTTTCCCTGAAGAAGAAGAATGTCGATTCCTGCTATCAAGAGGTTTTATTCTCCAACTTTACTCTAATGGCTTCTCAAATTGTACCTGTTTTTCGTTTAGACTAACCCCTATTGATGTTTTGATATGGTTTCTATATGAGTAATGTTGTTTAATCTGTGTATATTGATGAGTTATTATAAAATGGGGTTTTGATTAACTTTTGGTTTGGATCAGAAAATATGGGATGAATACAAGGCTGATTTGCACGAGTCTCTGGTTGAGGCAGATTCTGAAGTTGTTAATAGAAGGTAATGATATTTTCATAAGTGCAGTTCACTGTTAGAGTTTAAGTGAAAGAAGATACTTCATGTTTCAAAAATTCAAAGTTTCTATTGATGCTGTTTTACAGGAACCATCTTGGTTTGAGGCTTCACTGGGTCTCAGAGTCCGTAGACAGCTTACCAAAACTGCTGGATTTTCCGGGTTGTTGGTTCAAAATGTTGGCCCTTGATTTCAAGGTACAGGGCATGTTGCTCTTAATTTAAGGTACAAGGACAGGCTAGTGAAGAACCTCATATTTGCATTGCATATTTGCATGGCTCAATAGCAATAAGTAAGCACTTTCATGTGGGTGTTTTATTGATCTCTTTGGTATGATTTCAGGAAATTTAGTGAATTGAAGTACAACCATTTTTAGGTATCATTGCCGATTCATCATGCCTTTACATGTTTGTGAATGATTGCCTGATGCACTATCCTCTGTATTGACTGGTTTAGATCTTAGACTTATATTTACTACATTCACATTTTCATCTCCTGGTGATGGTCCAATTGTTTTGGTATTGGCCCCAACTCGTGAACTTGCTGTCCAGATACAACAAGAAGTTTCAAAGTTGGGGCATCCTCAAAGATCAAGAGCACCTGTATATATGGAGGGTTCCAAAGGGACCTCAAGTTTGAGGTCTTCAAAAAGGTAAAAGTTGGTGAAGTTTGTTACGAGTCATCTTTAGCCTTGAATTTGATGAATTGGGTATCCTTGACTAGAGATTCTTACTTGTTTTCTCTTGTTGGTTTAAGTGTTGAAATTGTTATCGCCACTCTTGGAAGGCTTATTGATATGTTAGAATCTCATCATACGAACTTGAGATACCTTGTGTTGGATGAGGCAGATCGAATGCTAGACATGGGTTTTGAACCTCAGATGAAGAAGATTGTTGCTCAGGTATGCTTATGCTTTGTTCCCTTTATTCATGGTATTGTCATAATCTTTCTTACTTGATCAGTGCATATCTTTTGTATGTATTTTGAGTTAACCATACATATGAAACATGTTAAGTATACATATGAAGCATGTTATCTATCAATTTTGTTACCCCGAAGGACAGCCACATAGTTCTTTATCTTTTTATTAAACTCGACTAATATTTTGTGTTAAACTTATAATTTGAGGTTACTAAATGATGGTCTCTCGTATAGTTTCAGTTGATATCTTTGCAGTTAACTCCAACTACGCCCAAACTGATTTTTCCCACCTGAATAATGAAAGTAGGATCATGTTCCATTACCAAAGCATTAACAGTTGCCTCAATAAATGATTTCACATTTAACTATGGAAAAAGAGGCGCTTGTTCTACATGTAATGAGGTAGACTCGTTCCAGATCCTTTTGCTTCGAAAGGCATAGTTAGAGGTTCATTATGCTGCTTTCAGACATGATTAATTGTTTTTATCTGCATGTTTCTAGATTCCTTCCACATTGGCTTCTGTTGATGCCCTTGAAAGGTACGCCCAACTTTCCAGCGTTACCCTACGCAAAACTAGCAAACATGGCAGTTTGTTCGTTGATATATATATCCATCCATCCAAGGTACAACTTTGTGCTTCCCTAGTGCCATGGTATTATGATTGCATTAGTAACTCTGTTTATGGACCTTAACTAATGTCTTGTACGCGTGACTATAATTTGAACCACATTATATGATAACATCGTTGCTCTGTTGCATCTCTGTTGGGGTTGTGTTTCATTTTAATAATTTTATTTATTAAATTAAGAGTTAACCAATGTAAGATAACTCTTTAGGCAGCCAACTTCCTTTTTTCTCAGCTTGTACTCTTACATCTCTGCCATAGTTCTACAAAAAAAAAAATCTCCTGGTATTTGACTCTCATAGGTTGTCTTCTTTTCTTGGCAGAATGGCTCTCTTGCTCGTCGCACTCTCAAGCCCCACTGACTTCTAAAAGGTAATGGTGTTGTTAAATATATCAAAGCTACTTTTAAATAAATGTCGGTCATCGTTTCGTATTTCAATTTTGTTTGTTGTTGTGGCATGTGGTGCCTCCCCCAACTTGTTTGGGAATGAAAGCTTGGTTATTGTTATTTGGAAAGGGTTGATACTTGCTGAGATAATGAACTATTTTGCAGTCACTACATTAGTTGACGCCTATGAGATAGTCATGCTATTTTGCAGTCATTACAATAGTTTATTTGCATTTAGTTATTTCTTCGTTACTCACTACAAGTCCCTATTTAATCTTTATTAGTTTGCATCTAGTTGTTTCTTTGTTAATCTTCACTGTATATTTATGAGTTGTTTTGTGCTTTCAGGGATCTGAAAATAGCAAGCTATTAGTGTCTGACATGAAACCAAGTGCAGAAGCTTCATATTTCAAGTGTTGCAGATTCCTATTTTTCAAAGACACCACCTGACAAGAACTGGAACTATGGAGAGGAAGCATTATGGTTACGTGAAATTTCGCTCATGTTGCCTTGGTAGTTTTTCTATAGTGATTTGCTTTTTAGATTTCTGTATGTTTTGTAAATTATTTTCAGATTTGGAATTGATTGTAGTTTGTTTCTGTAAAATGAACTCCATGTGTATAGTGAATTTTTTGCAGATTTTGAACTTGACTAATTGTATTTTGTTGGGGGTTGTACAATGAATTTAGTGAATATAAATTTGATTTAATTTCACTTTCTTGTTTTGTTTCAATCGTGTTTTATTTCAGCTAAAGATTCAGTTGAACCAATTATATTTTTTTTTTTGTATTATAAATCAATGAAACGTCTGCTTCCACCAGTTTGCATTTATGGGCTGTTAAAGGAAGTCCTAATTTGAAAAAATCAAAGAATTCCAAAAGCAGACGTTTTGAGAAATAAGACTACAGTTTTAGGGCTCCCCGTAGCAGTCTTTTTAGAGGTTTTAAGTGTTTTTCTGGCAGACTTTTTTTTTTTGCATTTTCCACTAGTGTATGCCTCTCTTTTGTTTTGTTATTTTTATTTGTAAGGCTTAGTTTCTTTTGCCATGTTTCGGCTACCTTGATTTATGTCCTGAAAAATTGTATTGGTTTTTCTTTGAGGCATGATAATTTAATCTTCTTTTTGGGTTTAAGGATTTTCATGATTTGGTCTTAGTAACTAAGAGGGGCTTTGGATCTGTGTCTGGCAGACTTCTAAAGTTACAAAGTTGGCAACCATTTTTCTTTTTCTCTAATCTTCAATTAGTATCTAGGACGAATTACTGAAATATCTTTAACATAAGTCTATTAGAGAATTATGATTTTGTTCTTACCATTAAGTGCATGCCATCTGTTGGAGATCTTTCAACCAAATAGGAACCCTAAAACCAAACGACAATGTTATAACAGCCGTTGGATCTGTTTAACAGCTGTTATAACAGCCGACAATGTTATCTCGAACCCTCCTTATAGAAACCCTAAAACCAAACGACAATGTTTGTTATCTCGAACCCTCCTTATAGAAACCCTAAAACCAAACGACAATGTTATAACATCCGTTGGATCTGTTTAACAGCTGTATATTTAGATTTCAGTGAAAATGAATTATTTTATTTATTTGTTAACCATGAATTCGATATCTATTTCCTTTTCAGTCCTCTGTATGTATTGAAAAGCAATTCATTCATTCTACTACAGATGCCGTGATGGATCAAACTTTTCATGAGTTATGTCGTATAGCACTAATCCAAATAAATTGTTTGGTGATGGTAGTGATATTTCTACATTACCAAAAATTGATTGATTATTTCTTTCAAGGCAGGAAATTAAAAACTGCAAATTAATCCCCATGATTATCATCCGCATTCAAATAAAATTAAAATACAGAGTTCTGATGATTCGAATAGAAGGAAGAGGGGTTTATGATCCAAATGTAACTAATTCAAATACGGATTAACATTATAAATGCTCCAACCACAATCGAAGTCTTCGAACCGCAAGCGTTCCATTTAGCTGATGATAAACAAATTGGATGGATTCAAAATATATGAATGACTTTGAAAACCCTTTTGACTACGTTAGTTCTCCGACCTTTCTGTATTAAGTTTTATTCGCTAATCTTTCACAACCAAATTGGAGAAGATAATACTGACTGGTGGAGAAGAGGGTTTACTTCAAATTAATCAAAAGTATAGCGGTGTTTAATTAATAAAATTCTAAGAAAAGAATAAAATATATTTATGCCTAAATCTCAAAATCATCAGATGTATCCAACGGTGGCTAGGCGCGGGTTCATTTGTGCTTTCACGCGAACGCGCGCGCGACAGTAGGTCTCTTTTTTAGAAACCTTGAAGGCAAACAACAATGGTAGTCATAAAATACGATTTCAGGCGTTAGATCAAATATGAAAGTCGAAATCAACGATAACTAGTTGATGGGCAGATCTCAAACCCTCCTTATAAGTAGTAAGTGGTAGTTTTGTTCCAGCGCATCCAATTGCGCCTCCCTCGTCTGAGAGAAAGAAAGAAACCCTAATACTCTCTCTCTCTATATCTAATTCTCATCGACGGCAGCCACAAAATCCATATCTGATTCTCATATGGCAGCCACAAAATCATGGCAGAAAAGTAGAGGCTTAACAGCATCACCACCACCAACATCAAGCATTATGATATGTCCTCTCAAAATCTTAATTTTCACTAGTACAAATATGGGCTTTGGTGACAGTTCACAATAAAAAACCATGACAGTTTAGGAATGAACTGTCACAAAAGAATAGGCTATGAGTTATATGTAACAGTTTTGTACTAAAACTCACATCAATAGTGAAGAACAATCGTGACAGTCTTTTAACTGTTACTGAACAATTATAAACTGACAGTTCTTATTGAAAAATATTACTGTGACATCACTTTCTATCTTACATCTACTGTGATGGCCTTATATACGGACATCCATATTACAAAATTCAGGAGGGTACAACCAAATGAGCTTAAGTTTAAAGGTGGAGAAAAAATATGTCTTATGGTTCCATAACTTGGAGCAATGGTGTATACAATATTTGGAGTTTCATAGGATTAAATATGCCTTCAGTTAAGTGGCTAGAATTTTATGATCCAGCATATTCTGAATTCCTATTATGCTAAATTGGTGTTCATAGTTGATTTCAAGTTGAGGTCAATGGTATTTTTTTTTTTAATTTCAGTGGAGGTATTCTTGCGGAAAAGAACACTAGTTCCTTCTTTTGGGTAGAAGACTTCACTCATTTGTATAGTTTTATTTTAATAGTAGAGTGAAGTCGACATCAATTATCATCTCAAATACTCTCTTTGGTTCAGGCCTCAATTTTGGAGGTATAAATGTTGATCCAGTCCCTTGGGGCACTAATAATGTCAAGAAGAATCTCGTTTGCCTGCTCAGTTATAACAAAATCAAGTTTTAAACTTTTTTACTTTTCCATATATATTCTTATGTTTACTACTTGCTCAACTTATATTTTATATGCAAATTGCTTTCCAAGGTTCCCACTGGTGATATGAAGGTACACTGTTGTTACTATGAACTATTGGTTGTAGAATTTATACGCAAATATTGACATCTACTTCTGCTGATATAAAAATTAAGGGAGAGGAAGAACCACACGTCCTTGTTCATCAGAGAATAGGAGACTACATAGTTAATAAAAGTGAATTCTGCTCTTGGGCTTATGAAGCAGCAACTTCTTTTTGGCCAACAAAGAAGACTAATCAGGTATAAATTAGGAAAATTATATTCTTTTCTTTGGATATCACTTCGAATATGGTGTTGGTTTTACTGGCTCTTGTAGGAACTGAGACATTCGTTAGGAACAACAAAAGCGGGAAGTGCGGTCTATGCAAATGAAGTACGACGAGTAATAGTATGAGGCAATCCTAGAGGAAAATAGTAATATTTACACTAGGAAATGCTTCTTTAGGTTTTGGAATGTAGACAAATTGGTAATATACAAAATCAAGTTTCAAATGCGTAAGTTGCAATAAGATATTATCTTCATCCTCCCTCTCGTATTCAATATTCAATTTCTTTTCAACTTTCAGTCATTTGCCGCATCTCGCCCCAATCTATCTCAGACAACTATTTCTGAATCGTCAAGAAATCTCAAAACTAAAAAGGTATTGTTTCCACATTATGATTCTTTTATTTCTTTCTTTTGTTTCTCAAAATTTAAATCTTTTTGGGAGCAAACTAAGTTATTTTTCAAGAAATCTGTTACTTCTCTACTACACAGAGTTCTGAAGTTGAAATGGCTTGTCACATAACATATCCAATACGTAAAATGAACCGTGTATATATATTTGAGTAGTTTTTCGTTGTTTATGAAATTTTAGCAATCATTTCATTATTGATTTATTTCTTTAATTTTAAATATAACAATTCATGTTTTCAGATAGGCTACTTCATTACTAAATGCAAATGTACCTAAGAGGAAGACATCGGTAATGATATTTTGCTGAAGTCTTAGCATAATAGGAAGTTCAAGTACGATAAAGCTGAGGTCATGCAAGACGAACAAACTGGGAAGTGAAACATGAAATCGGATCAACTTTACGAATAATGGATATGGTTTCCAAATTTCATTTTTTTACTTCTTTTTGTCAGTACGTTTTCAGCACTAAGGATTAAGATTAGATGAAATCTATTGAATTTTTTATGTTGTACATTAACTTGAAATAAAACTTTAGCTCATTTTAGTTCCCTACTGAATCAATTGAAACATTAACTTTTTATTTTAATATAATTTTTGTTACCATTTGATATTAATAATCATCTCACTGAGCATATCACCAATCTTTAACGTGAAGCCACTATAAACAAGGTATATGATGACAGTTTGACAAATAAAGTGTCACATAATAGGATTTATGATGACAGTTTCTTCAATATGTTCACTACCATGACAGGTTCATGAGAAACCTGTTATCTTGGCACGAAAAAATTAAGTGCTCGGTGACAGTTTTATTTAAAATGTGTCACTGTAACTTGTCAACGATAACAGTTTATGAATATACCGTTGCATTATTACAAGAAATTGAATTTTTGATGACAGTTTAATTTAGGAACTGTCACCATAAGTTGTCAACAATGACATTTTCATCATTAAACTGTGACCTTATAATCATGATTACATAACAGTTTCTTATAGACCTTTCGTAACAGCAGCTTTGGTGACAGTGCAATATTTTTTGAAAACTGTTACATAAGTATTTTGGTGACAGTTTTTGACTGTCACCTAAGCCCATTTTTGTACTAGTGTTTTACATTCTCTTCCATCGGAATTCACATCTGAAGCTCTTTTTTTTACTGCGATTTTACAGTATTTTTTCTAATCAGGGTACAATTCTGCTTTTTGTACATCTATCAAATCAGAAATACACCGGATCTGATGTTGCTGTCTTGATCATCATCGTATGTGAACTAATTAATTAAGAGATCTGATATGACTAGTTCTATTTTACTTGTAATGAATGAAATTATGTTGTTATGCATGTATAATGTTTCGTCTCATCTAGATGTATGTGAACCGATTATCAAAAAATAAAAAAGATTACCATAATATCATATTAGTAATATCATACTTAAAACAACCAATTTTGGTATCATTGAGTTTCTACATGTATGTCGGTAAAGCACCAAAATGTCGGTAGTTCTTCAATTGAAATCTACCGCAAAGAGATTAGAAACTCTCTATTCTCCCTCTCCATCCACGGGCGATTTCTGGGCTCTAGAAGTGTTGATTTCCTGTTCTTTAATATTTTTAATACAATAGAAGGTTAGGGTTTAGATTTTCTTTTAATTTCTTTAATATTAATCCATATCTTCAAGAGGTGTTTTGTTCTTTTGATATTTATTTTGTTATTAAAGTGTAAAAAAAATATTTAGATGCACAATGGACCGCAGAATAAATTTACAGGCAGACCTTTGGGCACCCCAAACACAGTGGTGGTGAAGGTATGAGCCGGTTAACTACTTGTATACAAAGGATTAAAAAAAGGAGAGGTTGTGAGCTGGTCGGTGATGAAATGTTGAGAAGGTGAGTTGCAGGTGACATGTGAGGAATAAGGACCGGTGGTAAAGTTGTTGAGTAGGGTTTAGTGTATAAGCAGTTGCTGTAGGAGCTATAGTTGCATCTATGATTAACAGGAAGCAAAGTTTTGGCAGCAAACAGTTCTGCGTCAAAAACAGTTCCGCGTTGTTTGCTGTATAGAAATAGTTCGGTATTGCTTGGTGATCTATAGGAAAAGTTTGTTGCTTGGTGTATAGCAAAATTTGTAGCGAGATACTACATAATTCCCTGTATCAGAAAAGAAAAAAAAAATACACATAATTTTCATGAGCATTTGCGAATCGAAAATGATTTACTTATGGAAGAATTTGCACTGCATTCTCATCTTGTGAGAGGGTGTGAGAGATGGGTGGCGCCCACTTCTACCCCCACCATGTCCCAATGCACCGAACGTTACCCTGGTCCTTGAGATCTCCCTCGGTACATTTAAGGTTCTAATTCTTCGGTGGGCCTAGCAAGACACTTTACTAATAGCCATGAGTAGTGAGATTTAACACATAACTCTGATTTTAGTTACTTAGTAAAGATAATTTTTTTATAAACTGAAATGTAAGACCCACAAAAAACAGTTCGAAATTGTTCAGAAAGATAAAAATATCCCCCAAAGGCCCAGAATTTAGAAACCCATAAAGGAGTACGACATGGAAACCCTATCAAAAAGGATAAATCAGTTAGGAACCATTTTTTTGGGACCATGGTTTTTTTAAGGGACCATGGTCTTATTAGGCCACCTTTCCTATAGTTATAAAGGGTGTCCTAAAGTGTGGAATTGACTAGCCTACCCTTAACCTAATTTAATTTAAAACTAACCTAATAACCACCTATATATATAACAACCACCTCCTCCCACCACCACCGCCGCCCACCACTACCACCTCCGACTACCACCACCACCAACCACCACCACCTCTATATATATAACTTAATTTAAATCATTAACATATTTACCCTTTTACCTAATTAAAATTATAACTAATCTACAACTTCTTCTTCCTCTATTCTACAATTTTTCTTCTTCTCTTCTTCATCAATTTATGATCATCTAACCCTGCTCATATACAAATCTAATCAAAATCATCAAATTTTTAGCCTGGTCGATTCATTGAATTTTCATCATCGATTAATCAATCTATTATAAAAACCTATCCATAAGTATTTTCCCACAAACCCATTACTTCTAATTCATTTTTGATTGAAATTTTGAGCAGTAGTCATTGAAATATGGTTTAAATGGAAGTTACAGTGGCATATTCGGTTACGAATAGTTTAACAAAAAAACTAGTTTGCTCACCGAACATTCTGAAACCAAGAACACGAAGAACACTTCGGTTATCACGAATTAATTTTTTCTTAACCGAACTCGCAGTTCTATTGGTTCGCAAAGAAGGCTAAAAATATTTTCTAACCGAACTTTACCAATATTAAAAAAAAAAAAAAAAAAAACAATCAAATGTAACCGAACTGTGCTATTTTTCCCACTATGTTGATTTGATTTAACCAAACTTTGCCCACTATGTTCGGTTGGTTCGCAAAGAAGGATAACACTATTTCTTAACCGAACTTTACCAATATTACAAAAAAAAAAAAAAAAAAAAAAAAAAAAAAATCCAATGTAACCGAACTGTGCTATTTTGCCCACTATGTTGAGTTTCAATTTAACCGAACTTGTCCCACTATGTTCGGTTTGTTCGCAAAAAACCTTGACAAACCGAACTCTTAACTAAGTGTGTGTAGTTCGGTTAGATATTGGTTGGTATGAAGTTTGCGAAACAACCAAACTTTGTACACTTATGTGCAATCTTATTTTACATAAGTTCGGTTAGCTATTGGTTGCAAACTAACCGAACTTATAGACCCTAAAGTTCGGTTACATTTCGGCCAAACCGAACATAACACTGTAATCCTATTTACAAAGTTCGGTAACATGTCCGTTAACCGAACTTCAAAAACCTCCATTATTGGAGAGTTCGGTAACCTGCGTGTTTAGAAAAAGTAACCGAACTACACTTTCAGATGAGTTTGGTTACATGTTCTTCACACAAGGTAACCGAACAAGCCCAAATATACTTAACAAATTCACATTTTTTTGAAAATTTGGACCAATTCAACCAACATTATCTAAGTTTAGAGCATACCTGGGTACCCAAATAGTCTTCCTCGGGTTGTGGTTGGTAAAATCCATCGTTTTCATCTTGAGATTGCCTTTGGGAAAGAATACATTCACCATCTAAGAAATAACTCATCACTTGAATAGTCTAGAACTCAATTTTTTTTTCCATGTTTTTCTTCTTCATCTTCTCTAACTTTTCTCTCTCAATAATTCTACTTCTTTTTTAAAAATCTGATTTTTTAAGAACCTACAATTGGGGGATATGAAAACTAATTGGGGGATATAGCTACAAGACAAAATAGGAGTCCCAATAGCAATTCTGGGTCACCCCTTATGTAATATTTTTTTAATTCCTAATTTATCCCTCACTAATTAGGTTTAGTATAATTAGTAAAAATCTTAAGTATTTGGGGGATAGATTAGTGAGTATTTTTATTTGTGTTTGGGTGAGAGTAGAAGGAGGGAAAAAAATATTTGAGAGGAATTTCTTTTTTTGAAAATGGAAGATAATTGTGATGAAAGAATTACCGCTAATAAGAGGTTGAAAAATTGATTTTTTTCTTTTGAATCCACCATTGTTGCAGCTGAAAAAGCTTGGTAGGGACACTGTTGAACTTAGAGGGTAAGACGAAGGATAACTTGAACGCTCGGGAAGATTTGAAATTATTGGGTATACGGGGACCACTTCACCCTCAACCTTTGGGGAACAACAAATTCTACCTTCCTCCAGCAAAGTATACCATGTCTTTGGCGGAGAGGAGGAAAATCTGTCAATTCTTCCGTGACCTAAAGGTTCCCGATAGTTATTCATCGAATATTTCACGGCGCGTTCAGGTACAAGAATGCAAGATTCCTGGGCTAAAGAGTCATGACTGGCATGTTCTCATGCAACAACTTTTCCCTGTTGCGGTGCGTGGTATCTTACACGATGATGTGACCAGAGTTTTAGTTGAGTTTTCTGATTTCTATAGTCAATTATGCTCCAAGACATTGAGAATCGAAGATTCGGAGACGCTTGAAAAGAAAATGTATCTTACATTATGCAAAATGGAGATGATATTCCCTCCTTCATTTTTTGATATTATGACTCACTTGCCTATTCATCTAGCAAGAGAAGCTATGATAGCTGGACCTGTTCATTACCGGTGGATGTATCCTATCGAAAGGTTAGTACATAATGTTTAATAATGAGTAATGTATGATTCAAGTGTTATCTTTTTACAGGTATCTAAATTTTTCCTGTGTTTGTCAGGTACTTGTACACCTTAAAAAAATATGTACGAAATAAAAGTCGACCAGAGGGTTCGATTGCACAAGGGTACCTTATTGATGAATGTGTGACATTTTGCTCCAGATACTTAAGTGCTGAGATTAATACAAATTTCAACCAGATAGGCCGAAATAGTGATGATGATGGTGCAGCAACATCTAATGATGATCTGCCTATCTTTGAAGTAGCGGGTCGTTCTTTAGGGAAAGAATACTTCCGAACTTTATCTGATGATGAGTGGACGGAAGCTCGAATGTATGTGTTAAGTAATTGTGATAAAATTCAGCCGTTCATAGAGTAAGTCATCTAATTTTTATGATGGATAAACATCATAATGATTTAATTTATATATACTTACAGTAGATTGAATCATCCATGCAGGAAACACAAGCAAACAATTCCTGATGAATGTAGAGGGAATCTTCGTGACAACCAAGTGGAGCATTTGCATGCCAAAACTTTCGGTAGTTGGTTTGAAAACCATGTAAGTACTTCTATCTTATGAACTGAATCTGAGCCTCAGACTAGAAGAGCTTACTTTAGTATCATCAAAACTACGTATTGCATACCATTTTTTTTTAATTTTATTTTTATTATTAGGTTCGTCAAATGAAGGAAAATGGTCAAATGGTGAATAAGGATATTGAAATCCTATCCTCAACTAAAAGATCAGTTAGTTGTCATAAAGGGTATATTGTAAATGGGTTTAGGTTTCACATAACAGAACATGAGAAGAACAAGACCACACAGAATAGTGGTGTTTGCGTTAATGTAGCGACTTCAGATACAGATAGTATTGATTATTACGGTAGATTAGATGAAGTTGTGGTGTTACAATATCGTGATGGAAACCAAGTTGTTTTGTTCAAATGTCATTGGTGGGATATCACCGAGTCAAGAAAGAAGCAGCGAGATGCATTTGGGTTTACATCATTGAATTTTTCAAGAACTATAGCCAAAACTCAACCTTTTATCCTAGCATCGCAAGCACATCAAGTTTTCTATCTCCAGGACAATAAGGACAAGAACCGCCGAATTGTACTTAAAATGCAGGCAAGGGACCACTATAGTTTGGGGACAACGGAAGTTGAGCCCATTCAAGATGATTTATCCCGCATAGATAATCATGCAACCATTGCAGCTGAAACTGACCAAGATTTCGTGAGCTGGACTCGAAAAGAAATTGAAGGAGAACAGGTTATTAGAAGTACAACAAACGCTGATAAAGACGTTCGAGATGATGATGACAGTGATAGTGATCACAGTGATTATTTAAGTGATTGTGAACGCGATGATCTCGTCCGACATGTAGTGAAAGTTAATATTGAACCCTATTGTTTATTTGATGTTTTTCCTATTTTATTTTATGTTTGATTGGAAGGAATATTATTAGGAAATTCAGACTTTGAATGAACATATGCAGGTTAATTTAAGTGATTGAGAATAAGATACAGAACATTCAATTATATAGGTCGCATTACTTTAAATTCTCCAATTAATTTTTATTTTCTTTCAATTTTCCTATCAAGTTTCGAGTGAATTTACTTTCAATTTCCGATCACGATCAAGAAAATTAACAATTTTCCGGGTTACAAGTGGATTTACTTTCATTTTTCACGATTCCGATGAATCGGTATATTTAAATTCTAGAAGAGATAACTCGAGAATTGAGTAAACGAGCTTTGTGAACAATTTACTTTCAATTTCCGATCACGACCAAGAAAATTAACAATTTTCTGGGTTACAAGTGGATTTACTTTCATTTTTCACGATTCCGATAAATCAGTATATTTAAATTCTAGAAGAGATAACTCGAGAATTGATTAAACGAGCTTTGTGAACAATTTACTTTCAATTTCCGATCACGACCAAGAAAATTAACAATTTTCTGGGTTACAAGTGGATTTACTTTTATTTTTCACGATTATGATGAATCGGTATATTTAAATTCTAGAAGAGATAACTCGAGAATTGATTAAACGAGCTTTGTGAACAATTTACTTTCGATTTTTGATCACGACCAAGAAAATTAACAATTTTCTTGTTACAAGTGGATTTACTTCCAGTTTTCACGATTCCGATGAATCGGTTTATTTAAATTCTAGAAGAGATAACTCTAGAATTGATAAACGAGCTTTGTAAAAAATTTACTTTCAATTTCTGATCATGATCAAGAAAATTAACAATTTTCCGGGTTACAAGTGGATTTACTTCCAGTTTTCAAAATTTCGATGAATCGATATATTTAAATTTTATAAGAGATAATAACTCGAGAATTGATTAAACGAGATTGGTAAACTATGGTTTACAATTCCGATGATTTAGTAAATCGAAATCCTCAAAATGATATGTCGAAAATTGATTAAATTATGTTTGTTAACTATGGCTCCGAACACGCTTAATTTCAATTGGATAATTTTGCAGTCAAGATCAGCTAGCTCTTTTGGACTGATGAAAACTAGAAATCGGCATTGAAGAATAAACTTTTATTAGTACGACCGTTGGGACGGTGGGAGGGACGACCGAAGAAGAGTATGTAGATGGAGTTTGTCCACGATTACTTTCGTCCCGTTTCAGAAAAGGTAATACTTTCACCTCGTTTCAGAAAAAGTGACATTTTTGCCTGTTTCAGAAAAAGTTATACTTTCTCCCCATTTCGGAAAAACTAATACTTTCACCCCGTTTCGGAAAAACTGACACTTTCACCCCGTTTCGAAAAAAGTGATACTTTCTCTCCGTTTTGGAAAAACTGATACTTTCACCCCGTTTCGGAAAAAATGATACTTTTTCTGAAATGAAGCGAAAGTATCATTTTTTCCCGAAACCGAACAAAAGTATCACTTTTCCCGAAACGGAGCGAAAGTATCACTTTTTCCCGAAACGGAGTGATAGTATCATTTTCCGTCGCTTCGCTCGGTCGGTCCAATTATAAATTGGTGATTAGTTATTTACGGTCCAAATTGTTTATCAAAAAAAAAATTACGGTCCAATTATAAATTGGTGATTAGTTATTTACGGTCCAAATTGTTTATCAAAAAAAAAAATTACGGTCCAAATTATTGTATTAATCCCTTAGACCGTTCAACATAAATGTGCTTTTTGGTTCCAAAAAAAAAAAAAGAAACTTACTTCTTGAAAATATATCATGTAAAACAACCTGGCGAGATTGGGGTATACCCAAACTAATTGGGGTATACCCAATGAGACAAAATAGGGTCATTTTGAAGTAAAAGAGGTCACCCCTTAACCAAATACTTTCAAAATGGCAAAATTGCCCTCGTTTAATTAACACTAAAAGTTTGATTAGATTAATTAATTAAGTTTAAATTGATTGAATAGATTAAAACTTATGAATTTTAAGTTATGAAATTTTGTTTTTGATTGACTTTTGTGGGATGATTTTTGATGATTTTTTTTTTTTTTTTGAGAATATCTCTTGCAACGAAAATGAAGCACACAACCAAAATACTTCTAAAAAGGGGATTGCAAATCTGTTATATGAAATCATACTCAAAATCAAAGAATAAATCAACACTTTTAGTTCTGAAAGTATGAAAAGTCGGCAAGGTCGACTAATGAAGATCATGCCGGCCAAAAGTGGCCGGCAAGATCTTCATCGTCGACCTCGCCGGCCAAAAGTGGCCGGCAAGGTCTTCATCGCCGACCTCGCCGGCCAAAAGTGGCCGGCATGATCTTCATCGTCGACCTTGCCGACTTTTGTTTTTTGACATACAGAGATGACATAAAAAATTATCGGGCCGGCAAGGTATTCAAGAAATACCCTTCCTATTGTTTTTGGCCGGCAAGGTATTCAAAAAATACCCTTCCTACCTGTATTGGCGGCAAGGTCTTCAAAAATACCCGCCAATTTGTTGAAATTTTTCATCGCCGCCATGGCTGTTATGAAAAGTCGGCAAGATATTCATGTCACGACCTTGCCGTACCAAGACACGAAATCATAAATTTCGATTTCTAACTCCGATATAACAATCAAATCACACAACACAATGATGGGTTTAAGTTTAAACATCATTTATAGTCTTCTTTTCATTTGGTAGAGTCAACATTTTTTTTGGAAAATCAAAGTTGAGATTTTTATATGGGTTTGGTTGATGGAAGATGAAGAAGAAGAAGAAGAGAAGATTAAGAGTTGGTTAGTTTTTTAATTTTTATGGTTAATGAAATTAAGAAATGAATTTATTTTTAAGATTTAATTATTTCAAGGGTATTAAAGTAAAATCACACTTTTTAATAATGACACACCATGTCCCCTTCTCATTGGGTATACCCCAATTAGTTTGGGTATACCCCAATCTCGCCAGGTAAAACAAGTCACATAATAAAGCAAGTCAAAAATAAAAAATCAACGTGATACAAGGGGTGGTGTTCTACGTGTCCGTTTTTCTTTTGATAAAATGGGGTGGTGTTCCACGTGGTTCCTTATGGTTAACAAAACAAAAAACGTGAACTTATCTTCTCAACACCCAAACCCCAAATTCCAGTATTTTTTTTCATCTCCCAGCTCTGCAACTTAACCCTTGAACTTTGTTTACATAATCTAGCGCCAGAACTTCCCTCTAAAATTTTCGTGAAAATCAAATTCCCACTAAAATCCCCCAAAGTTCGCTCAATCCCCCAAAGTTTTCGCATCTTCTCAAATAAAACAGATACAGTTTTTCTCCAAAATGGAAGAAAAAATAAAATCTCTCCAAACCCTAAAAAAAAATCCATCTTCTGCTCGAAATTAAAGAAAAACTCGTTCTCTCGAATCTGCACAGAGCAGGTCAATTTTTCACATCTCATAGCTGGTCTATTCCATCTTTTGTCTAGAGATCTACAGAACACTCCTGACTAATTTTGGGTTTTGTTTTCGTCACTCTCCAATCTCATAGCAGGTCAATTTTTCACATCTCCCTAAAGTTTCAATTCGGGGTTTCCTTAATTTGAGTTTTGATGTTTTTAATTTTTGTTTTGTAGGTTTTTTTTTTTTCATTCGATCTGAAGATGCAATCTGAAGAAGGGTAATTTTTCAATTAATCCCTATTTTTTTTTGTTTTTGTTCTTTTCTTGTAGGTGAAATTCACATCTGAGGTCTAATTAGATTCTTTAAACTCTTACCATCTTCATTAACTTGTATGGATTTTGTTCTAATCTTGCCGTTATGTATACCCAGATGCTCAAAATACTTAATTTTTGCCAACCCACCTTAGTTCTTCTACCAAGTACTGAAGAGATTTTTAGTAAATGATGTATGTAATTGAAACCCATGATTCTTCTGATGATTACTGTCTTCATTTCCTAATTTGTTCTTAGTTAATTAACAGAATCAGTTTTGAAATTCTTGTGAAGTGTTTTTTCTTCTTTTGCTCGTGATGATTAGTACTAGTCCCATCTGACTCCATATGTATAAGAATAGGCCTGGTTCCTTTTTGTTGATCGTCTAACTTTTGAGCAAGTTCTGTTCGAGCTTATTTCAATGGCACTCGGTACTTTTCACCTATTTTTAAAATCCCTATTTTATTTGGTTTATTTGGCTAAGGGGGTATTTTTAATTTGGTATCCCCAATTGTGCCTTCTAAATTAACGGATGTAGAAAATCAATCAATTTATTCACCCATTTTCATCGGTTAATTTGATTTGTAAGGCCAAGAGAATTTGATATAGAGTGGGGAGAGTTTAGAATTTGAAAGGGAATGGGAAATATTTGGGTTTCAAAGCTCTACCACTAAATAAGATTAATAAGAAGTGGAGATGGAAATGGGGGATATGATTTTGTTTTTTGATTTTAAGTTTTTGATTTTTATTTTGTGGGAAGGGTATTTTAGTATTTTCATAACCAATGGTCACCCCTTAGCCGAGATCATGGGTTGGGGGAAGTAATTCATATCCCCCGATTAATTCCCATATCCCCCAATTAATTATTCTTTTTTAATCTCAAATCTTTATTCAAAATCATTTCACTAATCAGACTAACTATTATTAACACTAACTAATCATTAACCAAAAATAATCAGAAGGTAATTTAGGTATTATCATAAATATCTAGATAAGGGGTGACCTAGATTTACTTCTAATATCTTACCCAAAATAAAAGAATGGTCCCAAAAAAAAAAGGCTGGTCCCCAGAAAAATGGTTCTTAGTTAATTACTTAATCCAACACATATTCATATATTAACCCTACCTGAACCCGAAAGCTGAGCCCATGCCAAAAGCCAAATTCTCACGAACCCTGGAAACGACCACTATGAGCATTGCCACTGCATAATCCTGCCTGAAAAAGTTGCCGCCGCCGCGTTCCCAACTAAGGTCAAAAGAGCTTAATCTTTCAAGATCGAGAACCAAAACAATCGCACTGCCCTTTTACTGAAGCTGAAGCTTGAATACCTCTATCGATTACCGTCATTTGTGCCACTAACTTCAACCATCACCACATATTGCAACCGATCTTTATACCATTAAAGAGGGAAATTTTTAAGCAAGGTTTGACAGACTGAAAGATGCATACAAAGAAGACCCAACAAGATGTAAATTTGAGTGCAACACCACTTTAAGATTTTCAATTGAAATTCGAACTAGGCGAGGAGAAATAAAGGAGATAATAAAAATATAGACATGGATTAAGAGATCTATAATATGAAAGACGGAGGGAGTCCACCAAGCTTCCGTAAACACCCCCACTTTCATTTACAACGCCACTTCTAACCACCACTATCAATGAGTTGTTAATACATCTTGTTCCCCAATGATCCTTTTTCAATCAAGAATTCCCACAAACAAGGTGAATACCAGATCAGAAAGTAACTAGAAGAGAGATGGTATAAATCATTGATACCATCATCAAACAGTTTTAACTGAGTTGCCAGAAGAAGTAATGGTCATACCTTGTCCACTTGCTGTTGCAATAACTTAAGAGCCATCATAAGGAGAAGAATGAGCCAGTGAAGTACCATCAGAGGTAATGTGATTATTAGCTCCAGAATCAACATACCAGTAAGATTCATCATCATGAATTGAGGCAGCAACAAGCATGGCATTAATGTTCTTTGGTGGTGCACGACCTTGATAAGTGAAATTCATTCTGTGAGTACATTCAAGTGCACTATGACCTGGTTGAATGCATATCTGACAAGGAAGATCATCTGAGGCATGTGAAGTAACAGCAGGAGGAGAATAGTAGTTGGTCCTGGGAAAGAAATTTGAGAAACTTCTACCACCACATCCTCCACGATGATTATAACCTCTACCACCATGATAATAGCCAGTTGAAGAAGAGGATGAAGATCTCATGGCTGCAAATGCTTTGGCTTCATTTTCAATCTTGTCAGATGCAATACGTTGATTGATTACCAATTCCTCACTAATAAGTAGATTATGCAACTCAGTGCTGGTAACAAGTGGATTACGAATGCGAATTGAAGTTGCAAACGAAGCATAATCATTGGATAAAGCTGATAGGATGATAACAACCATTTCTGTATTGGAAATTTGAGATCCAGCAGCAGCTAATTCATCTTCAATTTTCTTGAGGTCAGCAAGCAAAGTAGAGATTGAGTTTGTACCTTGTTTAATAGGTTGAAGATGAGTTCGAAGTTGAATCGCATGAGTCGTAGATACTTTGGAGAAGCGACGTTCAATGTTGCTCTAACTCATGAGAAGTAGAGGCTCCGGCAACATATCCAATAACAGAATCAAATATGGTTGATTGAATCCATAAAAGAATTGTAGAGTCGTCCTATTCCCATTCTGTGTATTGAGGATTGATAATATTGCGATTTTCATTAACTCTGGATATGAATTTGATAGGACAAGGAAATGATCCATCAAGATACTTCTGAACTTGAAATTTTCGAAATAAAGGTGTGATTAAGGCTTTCCAGACAAGATAATTATCATTCTTGAGTTTAAGTGGAATGATATTAGAGATTGTATTTAAAGGCAGAGACGAAATTCTTAAAGGTTCCATGAAAACAAATTGAAGACAGATCTAGAAAATGAACTAAGAGATTGATGAAGAAACTTAGCAAAGATTGACAAAAAAAAAATTGGAACACAATAACTGAAGAACAACTCAGATTGAAGAAGAGATGATATCAAGTAAATCTGTAAATCCAAAAATCGTAAAGCAAAGATCGGAACAGAGAGACGAAGAAGCAGCAGAAAAACAGGATCAAAAGAAAAGAAAAGAGAAGATCTCTTCACCCGAATGATACCATAGTAACATTGAACAACATCTCTTCATTAATCAAAGTAAATCTGAGTTTCTTTCATTCTCTGAGTTTTCAGATAAGAGAGAGAGAAAAGATAAAACAAACAAACTAAAATTCAAATTAAAATTACATAGTAGAACTAACAAAGACAGCTATTTAAAGATGCCACCACAAGTGTTTCACACAAGCTGAATTTGGTTTAAAGCACCCTGAGTGAGTTACTCAGTACCACCATCATTTGAATTGTCAGGCTGTGCACATTCTTGTGTAGAGTCTTCTAATGTCATAGTAGATATTCCATTAGATGAGGATGAATACAGATCTATAGATCAGTAGTTAGCGGCTGAATCTTAGATTTTAGTTTCTATCTTTCTCAACACAGAGGGAAAGACAACTATTCTTCTTATATTGCATAGAAATCTGGCCATTCAGATTAGGGTTTAATTATGACGGCATAGACGGCTGTGATTGAGTGTTTGATATACGTGGAGGGCTTAGAAAGGTTTAATTTAGAGCTTATCTAGTTTGAGTTGCGCTATATTTTCCAATTCATATGATGCAAGACTAATTTAGAGCTTTATTTTCTAATTCATATGTTGCTCTGTATTTAGAGCTTATCTAGTTTAAGTTTAATTTAGAGGAAAAATCATTTAGTTTGAGTTGCACTGTATTTTCCAATTCATACCTGTTGATTTTCAACCATTGGTTCTTCACTTTGTTGATAACTTGTTTCATTCATTTTGGTTGAGTGAATCAAAATCTAGGTTTTGAAATAAATCTCTAAAATTTTTCTTTTTTCTCCTCCCTAGTTTTTCTTCCCACAAAAACTTTGTCCCAGAATTCACTAAGTATATAACAAAATTCATTAATTTAATAATTATGTAATTAAATTAAATTAAAATTAAATAAATAAGGGTTATTTGGTCATTACAAAATTATTTGAGATAAAGGGTTTTTGATACTCCCTTTGTCCTAAAATTTCTGTCCTCTATTCTATTTTCTTCTGTCCTAAAATACTGTCCAGCTTCTGTTTATAGTAATACTTTTTAGTCAAACTCTCAAATATATCCTTCAAACTTTTACAATTATATAATTATTTTAGATATCACCAATCTAAATATTAAATGACATCTTCCTCAATAGGAAACAAATCTACTAAAGCAATCCATAAAGATTTTTATTTTTATCTTCTATTTAAATATTTTTATAAATATTATAATTACCAATGTATTTTTCTTACATACTCCATATGTTCCTTTTAATTTTGGTTATAATATATCATATAATAGGGGTAGTTTTGTACACTCCTCCGATCTCCTTAATATCTTGACTTAGTCAAAGCGGACTAATAATTTAGGACGGAGGGTGTATTACTTATGGGTGACCGTTTTTATCCTATTAGGTGTAGCCCCCTCTAATGGAATGTGACGCCCAATAATAGCCTTCATATAATAAGAGACTTTTGTATACTGCAGTGAAAAAATTTGTTGCTGCAGAAATTCAATGGCTAAACTAATCCTCTCCAAGACATACCAATTTATTAATATGCAGAATACCCCATCTCTAAACCATTCTAATTTTTTTGAGAGGAAATACCATTATGCTAAAACATTTTGCCGCTGATCTTACTCTTAAAAGAATTTTACAAGTTTGGGGAAAACTTTTCTTTCTTAGATCATCTCCAATGGAGTATGGGTTTTAGAAAATATTGGTTCCACCTAGGATTTTAAAAACTCTCAACAAAAAAAACCTCTCCAGTGGTGGTTGGATAATCAAAATTTAATATGACGTGGAAGTTTGAGTTTGGAAGAGAGTTTGGGTTTTTGGAGACTCCCATCCATACCCACGTCATCAATTTTTATTATTTTAATTAATTTTTTTGATTATCTTTCTATAAATAAGCCACAAATATATATCAAAATAGATATGGATACAACTACCACTGGAGATGCTTATCAAAACAAGATTTGTATTTGGATTCTATGTTGTTAAATACTTTTTTTTAGGTCTCCAGATATGATAAATACTCATACTCCATTGGAGATGCTCTTATAAAGCGTACAAGATCTTAGATTTTATACTTCAGGGTTAATTTCTAATCATTGGTTTATTATTGGCACATAATCTAACGGACGATATGTATGATCCCACGGATTGTATCTGCTGACAGACAACATATCTATCGTAGAACCGGTGGGCTTTAAATGTTTTGTGTTGATTTGGTTGAGTAAAGTTGAACCTGAAATGTGGTTCCCTGTGTGGTGTCAAGAATCTTGGCCTGAAGAATCTTTTGGTTCCGTGCTTTCCAGATGGCCCACAAGATGCAACTTCCTAGAGGTGTAAATTGGGCTGTGCCAGCACGAGCACAGCCCAATTTACAAAGACATGAGTCGGTTGCATTATTTCTTGCAAAGACATGAGCGCTGCGACTTGCCGTTGAATGGTGGGTTGTTTACTTGGTCAAATATGGAAACTAATCCAATACTATGCAGGCCGGACAGATTTGTTATTAGTGGTAAGTGGGAGAACAAATTCCCTTTAATGGCGCAGTGTGTTCTTACAAGGACGGCGTTGGATCACTCTCTTTTGTCTCTAAGAATTGGTGGTATATATTGTTTTTGGCCCTTTTCATTTAAGGTTGAAATTTTCTGATATGAGCTTCCTTGTTTGAATCTTTCAGCTTTTCTGATCTAAGTATCCCAAAGGTGATAGAAGAAACGGAAGAGCAGGATTCTGTTACGAATATGGAAGATGATGATAAAAATTTCTTACCTAAAAAAATGAAATTGTGGAAGATCTGTTATGAATCTGTTGTTATTAGTTTTATTTTATGAATGATTTCATTTTGAAAAAGGTCCATTCCTTCGTGTTTACATATTGAAATAATAAATATTTGAGATCTACTGGATTGCGACTTTAAACTTCAAAGAATAGGTTAATCCAGTAAGCGAATGGCCACCAGTGTAATAAGTAGTATAGTTCTTTTCTACAAGTGCATAATCTCAATCTGTTGTCACACAAAACCGTATTTAGATTATTAAGACTAGTCTTCTTTCAGTTTGTATGTCTAGTGGGCCAGTAAATTCACACCTCTCTCTCAAGTCGTACGTTCACATCAAATGAAGTGATTAAATCTTGCTGAGGAACATGGATGACCAATTGTGCATTAAGTGCCAATTTGGAGTCTCACTTCTCATAATTGCCCACTATGTTGAGTTTCAATTTAACCGAACTTGTCCCACTATGTTCGGTTTGTTAACAAAAAACCTTGACGAACCGAACTCTTCGCTAATTGTATGTAGTTCGGTTAGATATTGGTTGGTATGAAGTTTGCGAAACAACCGAACTTTGTACACTTGGTAAAATATTAATCAACGCGAAGTTAGGTTACATATAGGTTGCGAACCAACCGAACTTCTAGATCCTAAAGTTCGGCAACATTGCGGGAAAACCGAACATTACTCTGTAAATCCTATAAACAAAGTTTGGTAACCTGCGTGTTAACCGAACGACTAAAAACCTCCATTAAGAGCGAGTTCGGTAACCTGCGTGTTTGGAAAAAGTAACCGAACTACACTTTCAGATGTGTTCGGTACCTGTTCTTCACATAAGGTAACCGAGCAAGCCCAAATCTACTTAAAAAAATTTCATTTTTTTGAAATTTTGGATCAATTCAACCAACATTATCTAAGTTTGAAGCATACCTGGGTACCCAAATACTCTTCCTCCGGTTGTGGTTGGTAAAATCCATGTTTTGCTTCTTCATCTTCTCTAACTTTACTCTCTCAATAATTCTACTTCTTTTCAAAAAAAAAAAAAAACCCATCTGATTTTTTAATCTCACTAATTATCTTTAACTTAATCAGTTCACTAATCAGTACACTAACTATTATTAACACTAACTAATCATTACCCAAAATTAATCAGGAGGGTAATTTAGGTATTAATAGAAATATCTAGATAAGGGGTGACCTAGATTTACTTCTAAATGCCTTACTAAAAATAGAACCATGGTCCCCAAAAAATGGTTCCTCTCTCAAGTCTTACGTTCACATCAAATGAAGTGATTAAATCTTGCTGAGGAACATGGATGACCAATTGAGCATTAAGTGCCAATTTGGAGTCTCTCACTTCTCATAATTGTCCGATATATACGACATGACACCAAATTCAAATGCATCACCACATACTAAGAATTGACAAGAAATAATGAAGTGCTCTTTTGGTTCTGTTGAGGCCATTTTTATGCTATTTATTTGAGAGCCTTAGACCCAGACTTCAACTATCTTCTTCTCACACTAGTCTTCTCGTGAAGTGCGATTAAGGTTTTTTTGACGGGTGGTAAAACAATCATCGGAGTGTCATTAAGTTTATTTGATGCCGAATATAAATCATCAAATCTAAAAACTAGCCATGACACAACAGGTCTAAAGCACCAAGAAATTAATGAGATTACTTGATGAGGTTGTGATAGTTGGAGCATGCGCAGTTCTTGCCTGCGCAGAAATCAGTAGAGGACTGCAATGAAAAAAAAAAAAAAAAAACTGGAAGACGAACCAAGATTCATAGAGGCTAATAAAGTTGCTTGTCAAATTGAGCTTAACTCAAAGGGGGCAAGTTTTTTTTTTTATTAACCTTCAACTATCACCTAATTCTTGATTTGCGCCATCAATTTTTTAAAATACACTGTCCTCTTTACTTGGGTTGATTTGTTAACCATGAAGGTAAAAGAACCAAGAGTTTTTAATACTGTAATCTATCTCAATGCATTATTTAATTTTGTTGTCAAGAAAGAGAGCTAGCTTATTGCATCAATATGGATGTTAAATTTAGAATTTGGATGTTAAATTTAGAATTTGGATGTTAATAAATGCTTGGGAAATTCATTTTCCTGCTGAGTATATTGTGTTACACTTTTTACCTACTGTATTATCTCGTTTAAAATAATCTGTACGTAGAACCAAATTGAATCAACTCAAATGCTGCTGATGTTTTGTAAATCCAAATGCAAACCCCATAAATAATCTGTACGCTATTTTAAGGGCTATTTTGCGTTTCCTCCCCTTTAAAGATACCTAATTAGCGTTTCCTCCCCAAATAGATTGAAATTAGCGTTTCCTCCCATCGTTAGGAATTCCGTCCATTGCGCTGTTAGTTGAGTCAGCTGTTGTGCACGCGTGGCATAAAGTGTACACGTGTAAATAGAAGTACCTGAAATACCCTCTCATACTAATGTAATCTAACGGTGGTTGATAAAATGTAATAGTGAATGGCAGAGATTTAGTATCGACCGCACTATCTCTGTTTTCAGAAAACCCTGTAAAATCATACCGAATCTATCGATGATTCCAGATAGATTAACCAATTGGTTTCGATGAACTTAATATGGGTATTCAATAAGTTCTTGAACTCATCTTCTAATCTTTCCATGGCTATTTCGATTGAAAATTTCAAGTTATTCCGGTCACCGGAAGAAGATGAAGAATCAACAGTGGTACATGACTATAAACTCCATTGAATCTCATCTACAGCTCTGCTATTCTCGTTTGATCTTCATCCCTGTACAAAGAATCGCATTCACTGCATATTTACCTTCCCCTGTCTTAGCATACATCTATGACAACAGCATCTTGGACCTGCACTCCATTTTGATCCCACCTAAATACCATCAGTGCAAACCTCCAAGAACTAAAACACCAATAGCAGTTGCTCCTCTGATTCTTAGCACAAACAAAATCCTTTCCTTGTTGTTGTTCTCAATCCCATCGATTCATAGCTTCAAACAATTAAAGAAACAAACCCTAAATTCCAGAAACGGCCACCATCTCAACTGTTCAGGTAAGAACCAGATCCAATCAATATCACCTGTTGATTTCTCGAATTTAACTTAAACCCATTGACAAGAACCACCAATTCAAGAACCCTAGACTCCATTTGTCTCAATTTTTTCAAAAACCCAATTTCTTCTCGATCTGATTTCTTCATCAACAAAAACCATGGTCTCTCTAGCTTTTTCAGTCGGCTCTTCTTTTTCCCTTGCATATTAGGTGATTGCACATGGTGGTAAGATATCTGGTTCTGATCGGAAGAAGTCATTTTGAAGATATTACTTCAATTCGTCGAATTTGGCCCGAAATTGATTCAAATTGCTATTTGATAAAAAAAGGAAGATGAAGACCAGAAGTCAATAATTGTGATGCATGAGGTTATTTTGGGTAGTTTACTAAAAAACAATTTTTTTTTGACACACGTGCACAAGTGTTGACTCAGCTAACCGAGCCATGGACGGAATTCCTAACGATGAGAGGAAACACTAATTTGAATCTATTTGGGGAGGAAACGCTAATTCGGTATTTTTAAAGGGGAGGAAACGCAAAATAGCCCCTATTTTAACTGCATTTGTTTCTTTAGAAGCAAACCAAAAACAAACCCCCAAATCCAAATGCAAACCCCATGGAAACAATAGCGTTCAGCTATTTTTCTTTTTCTTTTTTTCTTCATTTTTTTCTTCTTCTTCTTTCTTCTCTTCTTCTTCTTTTTCGTTGGGAAACCCTGGGCTAGCTGGATGTTGCGTGGTATTTCAGAATAGTAATTCTGTAGTAGTTGGGAGCTTAGCTCAGTCCATCGGTGTGGATAACTCTGTTTCTGCTGAATTTTGGGGAGCCATTTTTGCTTTCAGGATCGCATGTTCCAGAGGCATGAGACGTATTTGGTTTGAATGTGATTCCATGCATGTCATTGGTGCTTTATCTGATCATTTTTTGGTGCCATGGAATTTAGCTGTTCATTGGGCAAATTGTATGGAGTTTCTATCGACACTTCAGTTCAGGTACTCTCATATCTATAGAGAGGGTATTACTGTAGCAGATTTACTAGCTAAGTGGGGAGCATCTACAGGCTCGTAATGGTGGAATGAGCCTCCGCATTTTATTCGATCAGCTGTGGGTAGTGACAGATCAAGTCTGTCAGTTTATCGTTTTAGATAATTTGTATCATGTTCTTTTTCTTTTGTTTTGTCTTCTCTTCTCCTGTCTTTGAGGTTTTGGCTTAGTCCCCTCATTCTTTTTGTTTTCCTTTTGAATAAATGCTCCAAGTGAGTTTTGCGAAAAAAAAAAAGAAAAAGCTATTTTTCTTTTCTGGATAGTATTCATCAACTTTACTTAAAGGACGGGTATCACTGAAAAGAATTTCATTCAGTAAGCAAAACCATCCAAATTCAACATATTAAAGTGGCTTCCTTTTGGAATCATGTCGCTCAAATTAGAGCCACGTGGATGAACAAACACGCTTTTACGCTATAGTAAATCAGAGGATCAACAAATTTGGTTTTTTAGGGTCCCACTATTTTTTCTTTTTAATATAAAGTTTAAAAATGTTGGATTTAAATGAGATAAAATAGGATAAAATGACATAAAGAATAGTAAAATAATGTTTGGGAAACAAAGTTTGAAGTTAGCGGTTTTGGTAGACCTGCCGGGGAGGGGGAAGAAATCCTCCCGCGGATTCTCTTGGTCCGTGCGAATTTTGTAGGCCTGCGCCATCATATATTGAACACACATTAATCAAACCATCAAATTTATTGATTTGACCATTTTTTCATGTTTGGTGAGTCCATAGTGGGAGCAAAATGAACAAACTCCAAGTTTATTCATTTCATAGGAAAAGCTCTTAGGCTTAGTCCTATAGGCTAGATATTTAGCTGCTAGATTGGCCATCCACGTCAGATAGGACAACCTCCTAACCCATATGGGAAGGCCAATCTAACAGCGAAACGCCTAACCATTCGGCGTTAAACGCCTAACCATTCGGCTTTAAACGCCTAACCATTCGGCGTTACCAATTCTCTCTCATTCTTTTCCTCTTTTACTTCTCTCTCTCTTTTTCTTCTCTCTCTCCTTATTTTCCTCCCTCTCTACGCTTCTCTCTCCCTCTTTTTCTTCTCTCTCCTTCTTTTACTCTTTCTCTCTCCCTCTTTTCCTCCTCTCTCCAGAAAAAATCATCAAACGCTGAACCATTCGGCGTTGATACAACTTTTTGAGCGCCGCACCATTCAGCGTTTCAATCTCACCGATAGTGCGACTGCGAGCAACTGCTAGGAAAGAGAAGTAGCCACATTGAGTGTTAACTTTTTTCCCACACTTTTTTCATGATTTGCTACACTTTTTGGCCAATCTAGCAGTCCAATCTAGCCCATATGACTTAGCCTTAGTACCTGGAGATTTTTTATGAACTCTCTTATCCATTTTGTAGATGATGATGTGGGTGCAATATGCCGCACAACCAATAAGAGTGCGAAAAGATGGTTTTGGTAACAGGCGAATACAACGTGCCCATCATGCTATCACTGAACCAGAATAGTAATACTTTGATTCATTTAACAAGCTTTTTATTTGATAAGAACAAAATAGTGATACTTTGAGACATTGAATGATTGCAACATTAATAACTTCAAGAACCAGAATAAGAAAAAAGACTTAAATGTTTCGGTTCTTCAAGAAGAAACGAAATTTGAGAGGATAAGTCATTAGGACAAAAAGAAAAGAAATGAAATTTGAGACTATTAAAATTTAAATGTGCAGATCCAATTAAACGCACACATATAGACTGGGGAAGCGGACACATGTGATTATAAGACTTCTATACCTTCATCAGGACTCTCGACTTGAAACATGACAGATCTCAAAGCTAGCGAGCGACATATTATTAGTAGCAAATATGATCTCCAAAATTGCAGGTTTTGGAATGCTAGGATTTTAAAGGTGAATGAGAATCAAGACGGTGTAAGACTCGTTTCTAGAACTTTGTAATTCTTCAACGGCTACTCATAAACCATATCACTCTATATCTGTATACGAACATGTTAATGTTGATTACATTATAAGAAATTATCTATTTGATACTGGATATGGAATCGGACGGTGGATGTATATGGCTCTTGAGTATGCAATGCTAGGTAAATTATCCAAGAAATCAGACGTGTTAACTATGCGGCAAGAGAAGTAACTCATTCATAAAAACATGCCGAGAGCATCTTTAGCCTATCTAGAAAATTAACTTGAGTGCAACAGTGGTAAAATTTCCAGGATAATTTGAGTGGTGCCAAGCTAAGAAGTCTAATAGTGAAGCAAGTCTGCCTTACTGCTGTGATTCTTGGACTTTGGTTTCCAAGAAATAAAGTGGTATATGATGGTATTCGCCATAACAACTTTAAGGCCAGAGTTCTTCAGCAATTTTATGAAAGGGGGGTTTATACAGTGAAGAATATATAGATAACAACGTGAGCGTCTATGACAGAATCCAAAGCTGAGTATGAGAGTTCAAGGACAAATGTTGATTGGTCTTGATAATTTTCCTTGATTCTTTGAAGAGAAAATGGGTCATTTGTCCAAAAAAAATTAAAACACGGTTCAAATGGACGAGTAAAAAAAAGTACGGGTGAAATAGCCAAAAAAAAAAATAGCAAGGATGAAACTGGATTCATCCTGGCTTATACTTACAAAATAAGAAGGATGCATCCTGTGTAAAAATAAACATAAGAAAAAATATTTGAAAATGGACAGGATGAAACTGGTTACATCCTGCCTATTTTTAAATTTTTGACCATTTAAACAATATCTTTTTAATTTTTGGCTATTTAAACAGAGATCAAAACCTAAGTGTCTTTTTTCACCTAGGAATTGTTGATTTTGGTCTTTTTGACCAATTTTCCTTGATTCTTTGAATTGAATCATGCCATGTGTGGACTACAATTAAAAAATGAACACACGATTTCTGAAAGTTGTTTTCAGCTAGAGGATTAAATGAAGAATTGCTAACAATCATCCCAAATCAATATGCTAACCCATTCGACTTTATTAATAGCTATTACTGTACTACATGTAATGTAGTTCCATTTCACTTTATTGATAAAAATAGCAGATTAAACGAAGAACATTCCTAATACCATTTTCAAATACAATTACTTTAAAAGTGCACAGACATGTGATCATAATGATGTATTCAAACAAGCTAGTCTCGCTGAGCACAAGTCAAAATGAAGTGATCGCTCGGGTAAATTTCTGATCCAATCGTCTGCCTCCTTACCCAATCATATATATATATATATATATACATGTCCCTTTTTTAAATAAAAAACAAAATTGACACAGCCCGCTGGATCATATATGTCTTATGGTAGCTTTTACCTCATAATTTCACAAAGAAAATGAAAATAAGACTAGATAACTCGCCATAACAACTTTAAGGCCAGAGTTCTTCAGCAATTTTATGAAGAACCATTTTTTGGGACCATGGTTTTTTTGAGGGGACCATGGTCTTATTAGGCCACCTTCCCTCTAGTTATAAGGGGTGTCCTAATGCGTTGAAATTACTAATCTACCCTTAACCTAATTTAATTTAAAACCAACCTAATAACCACCTCTCTCTCAATCTATATATAACCACCACCTCCTCCGACCACCACCACCGCCCATCACCGCCGATTACTACCACCACCACCACCACCACCACCTCCGACCATCACCACCGCCAACCACCGCCGATTACCACCACCACCACCTCCTCCCACCACCACCGCCGATTACCACCACCACCACCACCACCTCTGATTATCACCACCACCAACCACCGATTACCACCACCACCTCTATATATATATAGCTTAATTTAAATCTTTAGCAAAGATATTCTCACAAACCCATTACTTGTCGTTTGTTTTTGGTTGAAAAAATGAGAAGTAATCATCAAAATGAGTTGAAAATGGAAGGTGTGGAGAGGTTTAATGGAGGTTAAAGTGTTGAGTTCGATTACTTGTTCATCTCACAAGGCAACCGAACTACACATTCAGATAAGTTTGGTTACTTGTTCATCCTCACAAAGCAACCGAACTACACCTTCAGATGAGTTCGGTTCTATATGCTTTATAACTATGTTACCGAACTGACGAGTTCGGTTGTTTCACATGAATGTATAAAACTGCCATGTAACCGAACTCTAGGGTTAAAAACATAAGAAAAAAAGTTGCCATGTAACCGAACCTTACTGTGTTTCCCATTATTTTTATTTCTCTTATAACCGAACTCTATCAACTTTGTTCGGTTATTTCGCAAAAATCTTAAAACTGCCATGTAACCGAACTCTACGGTTAAAAACATAAGAAATTTTTGTTTGTTAAGTTCGGTTGGTTGTTCAATTGATCTCAAGTTTGCGAAACAACCGAACTTATTAAACTTAGTTCGGTTTGGACTTACGTTAAAAAACCTGGACAACTGGTTCAATAAATTGCCCCATTTCTACACTCAGTTAGCAAGAATCGTATAGAATACAAATTTGGGACCGATTATTAATTCGAAAGAGTGTCCTTTCAGTTACCTACCGGTACATGTTTTGTAGATTAGGACATGTTTTGTGGCCGGCGGGTTATGTGGTTACAAAGAATCGGTTAGGCTTGCCAATGAAAGTGCATGTTCAATTTTTTCAGTTTGATTATAGCCAAAGAATAGATAGCAACAAATTCTTTGAAAAGAATAAACAGGATTTTGGATATAATCATAACTGATTTTTTTCAGAGCAAAGAATAAACATGCCAGAATCCTCAATTTTTTCAGTTTGATTCCTCCATGGTGCAAATAATCAGAGCAAAGAAGAAGTGAAAAAAAAATGGAGGAATCATGTGGAAAGATAGGAACTACGTTTGCAATCACACATTGACAAGTATATGGCTTTTCAGTATGCAAAGATAGGAACTACGTTTCTTTGGATCATGATGAGGATGAATACAAATCTATAGATCAGTAGTTAGCGGCTGAATCTTAGGTTTTAGTTTCTATCTTTATCAACACAGATTTGGGAGGGAAAGACAACTATTCTTCTTATATTGCATAGAAATATGGCCATTCAGATTAGGGTTTAATTATGACGGCATAGACGGTTGTGATTGAGTGTTTGATATACGTGGAGGGCTTAGAAAGTTTTAATTTAGAGCTTATCTAGTTTGAGTTGTTTTCCAATTCATATGATGCAAGACTAATTTAGAGCTGTGTTTCTAATTCATATGTTGCTCTGTATTTCTAGGTTGAGTTTAATTTAGAGGAAAAATCATTTAGTTTGAGTTGCAATGTAACTCATCTACTTTTTACAGAACTCGAGGAAATGACTCTAGGATGAGTACACCCAACAATTGGTTAACTGCACCCCTTAACAGCTAATATAGAGTATGCATACTGAACTATGCATACTGAACTGTGTGGTACATGACAAAAGGCTTCACCAAAAATAAGGCTTCACCAAACAATTACCTCTTTTCTTTATATTAGTATATATATAAGAATATTAGTAAGATAAGGGACCCAAAGTCGCCACATGTCGACTCTATAATTATTCTTTATTGGTGAAGCCACGTCAACACTTCCTTGCCCTGTCAACATAATCTGACTGGCTAATCTAACAATCACTCTTACATTAGAAGCAATCCAGTTGGCAAATTCAAGATTCACTAAATCCAAATTCAATATAACACACAACCATTAACCACTTGATGCATGGGATTATCACATAAGAAAAGAGTCACCCTTTTTATGTTATCAAGAGTCACTTTTTTTATGGTATCTGTGGTTTTTATGAAACCACATTATCCATGTCATCATTCTTGGCTCCTCCAATAAGACGCAACTAAGTTGGCAACCCTAAAGGTCATGGACACTAAAAAAGACACATCTGTATTCCGCACCTTTTGATAGTTGTTTCTTTTGTCCAATACAAACACGCACACCAATAAAGTGTAGTTTCCTATTGATATTATTCAATCGATTGGAGAGTTTTTCTTTTATTTGAGTTTTGTTGTCTTAGCTATCTTAAATTTTGATATGTAGATCAAATTCAAGATGGATATCATTGATATTAGACAAATAATAAAATCAAATCAATGATAAAATAAAACAATCAAGAAGAGACAAATCTACATACCAAAATAATAATGGAGACGATGTTTAACGTGGTTCGGTCAACTCGACCTACGTCCACAAGCAACCCCGTAGGGTGAATAATAATATTGATCATCAGAACATTCTGAGATGATTTACAATTACATTATGACTCTTTATTTATAGAGTATGAATAATTAATATAGGATATTATATTATTGTCTATAATATATATCCTAATTAACTAGAATATGAATACTAGGAAATTAGCTAGATATTTGACTTGTCTAGAAAATTACCTAAATTACACAAGATCTTTTTATTCTTGGAAACTTAACTGATCTCCGTCAATCTTCTGTGTTGTTTGATCTCCGTCGATTCTTGAGTCTTGATCACTTCATCTTGACTTTGACTTCAATTTGAATATTATATTGTCTTCACTTCACGTGCCATTATATCATGGTCACTTGACTTAACCTTCACTTCACGTGCCTGACTACACGGTTACTTGATTTAGTCTTCACTTCACCATACGGTTGCCTCGGTCATTTTCTGCACCTCGGCTACTTGTTACCTGCTATATATTCTAATACCCCCCCTCAAGTTGGACACGTAGGAAAACGTAGTGTGCAACTTGGACAATTGAAGAAAACTTGTGACAAACAATATGTACTTCACTTTCGAACACGACACTTGATCTTCGGTTGCGGCGCTTGAAAGTTGAAACAAACTCAGTAACACTGCAGAATATACATTTTGGCTTCTGTTGAAAATTGGCTTGACTTGACTTGGCTAAGTTTGGTGAGGGTCCACGATCCATGCACGTAATTTTTGAGAATCGACTCGCTTGGCCAACGGATTTGGTTAGTTTAATACTAACCATACGAAAAACTTCATATTGCATCAACATTGAAAAATATTGGTAGACATCTGGGAGACTTTTCAAATGAAAAAGATTCTCCTGAAGGAAACTATTGTGAGAAATCGTAATTATGATTATTACTAAAAAATATGATCGAAAACAGGAAATATTTTCGTAAATAAAAGATGAGATATTTTACTGAATATCATTTTATGATATAAAGATCTCGCCAAGATTGGCAATTAAAGTAATTCACCACTTTTAGCGTCCTTAAATGTAAGGAGATATTTTACGTGGTAAAGATATAAAAATAATCCAAAATAAAGATGGAAATATTTTGTATTGATTTTCGAAAATACATAAAATATTTTCAAAATAACCCAGAAACGGGAGATTTCGTCCTTAAATGTAAGGAGATATTTTTATTCCATAAAAAAATACGAGGTGTGCAGTAATTCTAAAAATATACCACAAAATATGGAATTATTTTTAGCTGCAATAATCATAAAAATATACCACCAATGCGGAAATATTTTTGGTGAAAGGGAGACATACTTTTGCACAATATCCAAGAAAAATATTTCAGAAAAGAAATATCATTGGATATATTATAAATGAATATCTTTCGGATACAAAGATACTTTGGAAAGTAAATCAATTTCCAAAATAGGATATACGAAAATAAAAATATTTTCAAAATTGATAGTGAGTTCAGTTTTACACCTTTTGGGTAGAAACCAAAACTGAAAGCGCATAGACGATCTCTGATGCGAGATGTAATAAATACACCCAACATGTACAAAGACTCTTTTTGGGTCTGAATGAGTTATCGGTCAACTAAATAAATGTTGACGTTGGAAAAAAGTGATGTAAATGCATCATTATCTTTGAAAAGAAATTTGAAGAATATGTTAGCTCATAATAATCAGAGCTAAGAATATAATGGATATACTGAAGCATATTTTACTATTTTTTCAAACAAATAAATTTCTATTATCATGTGAGATAATAAATGATAACAATGATCTTTGATATCGAAGACAATATATAATATCTTAAATTTTGATATGTAGATCAAATTCAAGATGGATATCATTGATATTAGACAAATAATAAAATCAAATCAATGATAAAATAAAACAATCAAGAAGAGACAAATCTACATACCAAAATAATAATGGAGACGATGTTTAACGTGGTTCGGTCAAACTCGACCTACGTCCACAAGCAACCCCGTAGGGTGAATAATAATATTGATCATCAGAACATTCTGAGATGATTTACAATTACATTATGACTCTTTATTTATAGAGTATGAATAATTAATATAGGATATTATATTATTGTCTATAATATATATCCTAATTAACTAGAATATGAATACTAGGAAATTAGCTAGATATTTGACTTGTCTAGAAAATTACCTAAATTACACAAGATCTTTTTATTCTTGGAAACTTAACTGATCTCCGTCAATCTTCTGTGTTGTTTGATCTCCGTCGATTCTTGAGTCTTGATCACTTCATCTTGACTTTGACTTCAGTTTGAATATTATATTGTCTTCACTTCATGTGCCATTATATCATGGTCACTTGACTTAACCTTCACTTCACGTGCCTGACTACACGGTTACTTGATTTAGTCTGCACTTCACCATACGGTTGCCTCGGTCATTTTCTGCACCTCGGCTACTTGTTACCTGCTATATATTCTAATAAGCTATTTCTTGTTTTAATGTGGGTACGTACACAACTACCTAGAGCGGCATAATTTCTAAAGTGAAGAGTAGCTGGCTGGTGACTATGTACGTCAATATGTTTCGAGATGAAATTTTGTTCTCAAATTTATCTCCTCAGGCAGTAGTTAAAATATTTATGTTTTCGTCGTGATGCAAAACTACCCCGCATCTCATATATCTAAGAGCAACTGCAGTGGGACGAGTAAAACTAAAGACTAAAAACCAAAAAAAAGTAAAAGAAATGGGTTTAGTCCGTGGTGAGACGCTACGTTGGTGGAGTAAATTTGGTGGAGCGGAGTCACAGAGGTTCGTCTGAAATGGGGCATAGATGTTAAATGCGTTTGGGTTGGACGTAATTTTAATGTACGCCTGATGTCGGGCGGAGTCTAAAGTTGCGTTTGGTGTGGAACGTAATTTTTAAAACCGCCCCATGGAGAGACGTAATCCAAAACTACGCCTGACGGGGCGCAAACACAAAATACGCCTGGTGGACGCAATTATTACATTACGCCTGATGGGGCGTAACTCGGAACTATGCTTGATGGGTAGCACTCTTCGTGGGGGAGAAGGAGTTGCATAGTTATTTAGATTTCCATGCTAATATTGTATTACACATAAGTTCGTTCCTACTAACACTAATCTTCATCTCTCTCAACTTTCCATCTCTCAACCAATTTCTTCGCTTTGTTTGCTGCAACTATTACTGAAGGTGGTGATCATCATCAACTACAAGAAACAGTAAGACAGCTTATTGCTGAATCTGAACAATCGATGCTTCGTAGGATAGAACCAAGTACGGAGATGCTCTATAAACTTGTCGAGTCTCAAGCACACATTCAACATCAATTGTTGGAGACTTTAACAACTAGGAACAATTGACAGACTCATGTAGTAACATACGGACATTAAATATACGCCTCATGTAGTAACTAGTCAGGCGGACTTTAAATGTACGCCTGGTCAGACTAACTTGTAACTACGCCTGGATGAGGCGTAATATAAAAATACCGGTTGGTATCAGGAGCAAATGTAAACTACGTCCCATCAGGCGTAGATTAAAGTTGTGTTTCAAGCAGGCGTAGATTAAACTTGCGTACATGCCAGCTACACTTAGCCCAAGCTAGCCGCACCTCCGTGCTAATGGCAAATCATGCCAGCCACACTTAGCCCAAGCTAGCCGCGCCATGCCAAACGCACTCTGCCTTGGCCCTAGCTATGCTAGTCACACCAAACGTGCCAAAGCATGCCAACCATGCCAGCCGCACCTCTGTGCCAATGGTAAATCATGCCATCCACACCTAGCCCAAGCTAGCCGCGCCATGCCAAACGCACTCTGCCTTGGACCTAGCTATGCTAGTCACACCAAACGCGCAAAAGCATGCCAACCATGCTAGCCGCACCTCTGTGCCAATGGAAAATCATGCCAGCCACACCTAGCCCAAGCTAGCCGCGCCATGCCAAACGCACTCTACCTTGGCCCTAGCTATGCTAGTCACACCAAACGCGCCAAAAGCATGCCAACCATGCTAGCCGCACCTCCGTGCCAATGGCAAAACATGCCAGCCACACTTAGCCCGAGCTAGCCTCGCCATGCCAAACGCACTCTGCCTTGGCCCTAGCTACGCTAGTCACGCCACGCCAAGCCAAGCACCCTGACCTTGTCCCTAGCAATGCCATGCCAAAATGACGCCCGCGCCTAGGCTTGCAAACCGTGCAACCTTGGCAAAATTGCCCACGCATGCCATTGGCACATGCCAACACGCTCGCTGTTATCTTTTCGTACCAGGCCATGGCCCTAATGGCCGAGCATGCCATTGGCACATGCCAACACGCATCCTTGGTAGCTTTTCCTACCAGTCTGTGACCCAAATTGGCCACGCATGCCATTGGCACATGCCAACACGCATCGCTGGTAGCCTTTCCTACCAGGCCGTGACCCCAATTGGCCACGCATGCCATTGGCACATGCCAATACGCATCGCTGGTAGCTTTTCTTACCAGGCCATGGCCCTAATGGCCGAGCATGCCATTGGCACATGCCAACACGCATCGCTAGTAGCTTTTCTTACCAGGTCGTGGCCCTAATGGCCAAGCATGCCATTGGCACACGCCAACACTCTTGCTGGTATCTTTCGTTACCTAGTCGTTGCCTTAATGGCCATGCGTGCCATTGACATATGCCAAAATCCACTCTGGTAGCTTAACTTGCAAACCGTGCAACCTACCACCAAGGCATTCCGCACCTGCCATTGGCACATGCCACACACGCCACTAGCAGCTCTGGCATTGCCACTTGCACTCAAGGTGCAACCCACAACAAAGGCATTCCACACATGCCACACGAGCCACTAGCAGCTCTACTTGCACTCAAGGTGCAATCAACACTCGATACATCAACACAAACTGGGGGATGCTTTCTAGGGTTTTGGTTTGGCGGTCACAGCATGCAGCGTACACTACGCTCACATTAAGAAAGCGTAAATAGGAATAAAGCGGTCAAATAAATGAGGAAATAATGGTGAAAACGTTTTCACCCATAAACACCATGCGGTTACCGCCTCATCCCATTATTTCACCCTTTACTCTCTTCCTTCATGAGGCCAGGGTACGTTTCAATCTCGACTTGTATAAATAGGTCTTACGGTCTTACCTATTCCACCAGACAACAAGTCTCGGTCAGGAGAAAAATACAATACTCTCAGAAAAGAAAACTTTGCAAGCTCTCCAAAAAAGTTTTCATCTCTTGCAAGCTTCCGAATCTTTCAGTTTCTGATACAAGTCGAGATACTACTCTCCTAGAATTATTCTGGTCTCAACACCTTTCTTTGCTTCCCTCCTCAAATCAACCCTTCTCCTCCACTTTGTGACCGAAGCAAGTCTGGAACGACCATTTCTTGGTTTAGTCCGGAATTGTACATATTGATCTCTCGAATCTAAAACGTGCTCACGTGCAGTACATTTTTGTAGGGTTTAAACCAGTTTCTCACTCGCCTACCAAATTTACCGAAATCGGCGGAAACGATTTTTACCCATAAACAACGGGTTAAAAGAAGAGATTCGTACAGTTGTGCAGATGTTCAGATGTTCAAGCCTGAGAATACTGCAACAGATTTTTATTTGGCTAGGCTGCAGCAAGCTTCTCTACATCACCAGCCAAAACAAACTAAATCCTTCTCTAGACCATTTACAGCTTCACAACTCTCTGTCTCCCACCCACCATCTGCCATCAAACCTTTTTTCTCTCCATCCTCTACCCTTACTAAGAATAATACATCTTCATCATTCCCCATTGTAACTCACCCTCCTACTCCCAAAAAAAACTCACCAGACAATTCTCTTCCGTTAAAAGACTCACCCATGCACAAATGCAGGTTAGGAAAGACAAAGGACTTTGTTATAACTGTGATGACTTTTACAGACAAGGCCATAAATGTAAAACTCAACAGCTATTCATGTTAATTGCTGATGATGATGTAGAGGAAAATTGGTCCTTATCTACTGAAGAACTCTCTAATGCATCTCCTTCAACTTCAGATCCTACTATTGAGATTTCCTTACATGCCTTGACATGGAATATTGCTCCTGACACTATTAGAATTTCTTGTCATCTTAATAAGCATCCTATGGTTGTGCTTATTGATATAGGCAGTACTCATAGTTTCATTGATGTTGCTCTAACCTCCAAACTAGGCCTTCATGTTTCACTAACTGGCAAATGCTTGTCACCATTGCTAATGGAGATATCACTATCAGCAAGGGTATTTTCCAACACCTCAAATGGGAAATGCAAGGACATCAATTCTCTGAAAATTTACGAGCTCTCCCTCTAGGTGGTTGTGATATTGTTTTGGGAGCTGACTGGTTGCGCAAACTTGGTGATGTTACTTTTAACTTCAGTCTGCTGAGTATTTCTTTTGTATATCAGGGAACACCTATCACCCTTCAAGGTACTTCTTTTAAACCTTCCTTGAGCCTTCTCAGTGCTTATTCTCTTAAGAAATTTTTAAAGAGTAACACCCCTACACTCATTGGCCAGTTTTTCTCCATTTCTACTACCCCTATACTCCCACCACCACCTGCGGTATCCACCCTTCTAGACAGTTTTTCAGATGTTTTCGCAGAACCTAAAGGACTTCCTCATTCTAGATCAGTTGACCATAAAATTCCCCTCAAAACTGGTTCTGACCCAACTTCTCAAAGGCCATACAAATGCCCTTATGTTCATAAGTCTGTGGTCGAATCCTTAGTCTCTGAAATGCTCTCCTCTGGGGTGATACAACCCAGTCATAGCCTATTTGCTGCTCCTATTCTCCTTGTGAAGAAGAAGGATGGAAATTGGCGTTTTTGTATTGATTATCGTAAACTCAATGACATAACTGTTAAAGACAAATTTCCAATTCCACTTATTGAGGAATTACTTGATGAGTTGAATGGTTCTATGGTATTCTCAAAGATTGATCTTCGTTCTGGCTACTACCAAATTCGAGTTTATGCACCTGACATTCACAAGATGGCTTTTCACACCCATCATGTCCATTATGAATTCAGAGTAATGCCTATTGGGCTTACTAACGCTCCTGCAACTTTTCAGGCTCAAATGAATGAGGTGTTTCAACCATATCTGCGTAAATTCGTGCTGGTATTCTTTGATGATATATCTTAGTTTACAGTCCATCCATGAAAGCTCATATGGAGCATTTACAACTTACATTGGCTCTGCTGAGGAAGCACTCTCTGTTTGCCAAGTTATCCAAATGTGCTTTTGCTCAGCCACAACTCGAGTACCTTGGACACATTATCAATGTTAATGGTGTTTCCGCAGAACCTGACAAAGTTGCAGCCATGGTTACTTGTCCATAGCCGCAAACACTGAAGCAACTCAGGGATTTCTTAGGGATTATAGGTTACTATCGCAAGTTCATAAAAAACTATGGAAATATCTATAAATCCCTCACAGACCCAATCAAAAAGGATTCTTTTACATGGTCTGATGCTGCAACTCAAGCTTTCTATGCCATCAAAACTTCAATGACTTCAGCACCAGTTTTGGCTTTACCAGATTTTTCTCTGCCATTCACCTTGGAGACTGATGCATGTTCAATAGGGATTGGTGTTGTACTAATGCAGAATAGTAAACCAATTGCCTTTCTAAGCAAACCATTAGGTCCTAAGGCATTGGCCTTGTCTACTTATGAGAAAGAATTTTTGGCCATAGTCATGGCTGTTCAGAAGTGGAAGGACTACCTGTGCAGTCCACATTTCATCATACACAATGACCATCAGAGTTTGAAGTATCTCATGGATCAGAAATTGTCAACTGCCTTGCAGCAAAAATGGTTAGTCAAATTAATGGGTCTTGACTATGTTATTAAATACAAAAAATGGTCAGGGAATCAGGTTGCAGATGCCTTATCCAGATTGCCCTCTGCTTCTTGTTCATCATTGTTAGTATCTCAACCTCAATGGGTACAGGACATTATCTCAAGCTATGAGTCAGACTCCACTGCACTTCAACTTATTACTCAACTGACTGTCACTCCAAAACAAGGAAACTATTCTTATGCACAGGGCATCTTGAGGTTCAAAGGGAGACTCTACATTGGCTCAGGTACTGACCTAAGATCTTCTATATTACATTCCTTACATGCCTCAGCAGTTGGAGGCCATTCTGGCATCAATGGCACCTACCACAGAGCTAAAACTTCTTTTTTTTGGCCCAACATGAAGACTGATATTATTCAGCTTGTCACCACTTGTGATGTGTGCCAATGAAACAAGGGAGACAACTCCTTTCCAGGGGGTCTCCTCCAACCACTTCCCATACCTGATACTGCTTGGCAACACATATCATTAGATTTTATAGAAGGCGTTCCAATGTCATTTAAAAAGAATGTCATCCTAGTGGTTGTAGATAGATTGACAAAGTATAGACACTTCATTCCTCTTGGACATCCATTCACTGCCATGACAGTTGCTAAGGAGTTTCTTTCTCACGTGTTTAAACTTCATGGACTTCCTAGTTCAATTGTGAGTGATAGAGATAAGATTTTCATTAGCCAATTCTGGCAAGCTCTATTCAAATCATCGGGCACCACTCTGAAGCTCAGTTCTGCCTACAGTCCTCAAACTGATGGGCAAACTGAAAGAACTAATGCATGTGTTGAGCAGTACTTGAGGTGCATGACAAGTTCTCACCCCAAACAGTGGTTGCAATGGTTAGCTTTAGCTGAGTGGTGGTTTAACACTAACTACCACTCCAGCCTAAAAATGTCTCCCTTTTAGGTATTATATGGATATGCTCCTCCACATTTGGTTTTTCCAATCCCCTCTTCTACTTCTGTTGCTACTGTGGAGAATTACTTACAGGAAAGAGACATTATGTTACAACTGTTGAAGGAAGAATTGTCCAAGGCACAAAGAAGAATGAAATTTTTTGCAAATAAAAAGAGGTCTGACAGAAACTTTGAAGTGGGTGACTTAGTTTTCTTGAATCTACAGCCTTATAGGCAAACATCAGTTGTTGTGAGAAAGAACTTCAAGCTCTCTGCCAAATACTTTGGGCCTTTTGAAGTCTTACAAAGAATTGGAGTTGTTGCCTATAAACTCAGGCTCCCTATGGGGTCATGAATCCATCCAGTCTTTCATGTCTCACAATTGAAGAAGAAGATTGGATTGCAAGCTGTTTCATCACCTCAACTTCCCCTAGTGGACCATGAAGGTCAGTTTGTCATTGAACCCATTGCTATGTTGGACACTAGAGTTACTGTCAGAGGCACAGCTCAAATTCCACAAGTCTTGGTGCAATGGTGCAACTCAGACCCTGCTGACTCAACATGGGAGGATGCTGCTCATATTCAAGCTCAGTTTCCAGACTTCATCCTTGAGGACAAGGATCTCTAAATGGGAGGGGCAGTGTCATGTACCACACAGTTCAGTATGCATACTCTATATTAGTTGTTAAGGGGTGCAGTTAACCAATTGTTGGGTGTACTCATCCTAGAGTCATTTCCTCGAGTTCTATAATGAGTAGATGAGTTACTAGCCGTTGAGTTTGTTAGTGAAGGTTGGTATATTAAAGACCAATCATTCTTTCTCCTGAAACATGTAATCAAAACCTAATTAAACTTCAATTGAAGTCCAGGCTCTGTTTATCAGAGAGAAGGTAGCTTGCTACCATTTTTTATCCAATTTCTCCTTGTAGTTGTACTAGATACACTACACCTTTTCACATGACAATAATACCCCCATTAACTAAGCTTTTAGTTAATATTTGTATATTTATAGGGATGCCATTGTTTTAAAAATAGATAAAAAAAAATAATTAAAACTTAGATATCTTTAAAAATACACATCGGATTTTTACAAAATTAATATATTTGGAAAGCTCTTTAAATTATTCAAGTACAAACAAGGAATCCAATTCAAAGAATCCAATTATTATCAAATTTGGTGTTGTTAAAAGAATCCAATTCAAGCATGTGCATAGCACATGTGGCCTTACTAGTTATAAAGAAAGATAAGTAGTAGAGTTATCTTCTAGCAGAGAGTAGATCCAATGTGTGTGACATCTCTTTCGTCTGTGGTGAGAATCAAGAGAAGAACAATTCTCTCATCTATAATCATGGCAGATGCTTCTTCAATACATAGCATCATCAGCATCAAAATATATTGGTCATTATGACTTCTCCTCTCAAAAATCTCAAATCTTGTGTTTTCTATAGAGCCGCCAACGAACTTCCAGAAGTCCATCATACCACACGAGCCAAAAAAATGCAAGAAGTGTGGGAAATTGTTAGAAGCTGAAGTTCTTTCTCTGATGTTAACTTGGGTAGTATTAGAATCAAAACTTAAACTTTTCATAACGAGATCTACTTTTTCCTTTGTTGTTCGAAATAGATTTATTAATTTGTATTCTGTTTTGTTCTTTAAGATTCAAATTCTTCATATTACCAAACCCATCTTAGCTAGTATCTCAATTTGTGGCAGTTGATGGTGAGATTAAAGTGAATAGCCTTGGTTTGTGATGAATGTTGCAACACTAGTCTTGTGTTAGTAGCACAAATACACATAAAACTGAAGAAATAGTAGGGAGATCTGAGTTTATATCACAATTGGATTTGGCCAAAATTTGAAGATATTTAGCTTTGATGTGAATAAAGAATTAGAGGAAAGAAGAAAGTGAAAATTTTCCAAATTGTGAGGCAGTGCATTTTTCCCAACTCGGAAACTTCAACGTATTTTTTGTTTACATAGCAGTCTCCTTTTAAAATGTCATGTGACAGTGTGCACAAAATGGGAATCTATGTTTTGAAAGGGCATGTCAAGAATTGTTGTAAGGGAAAATTATCTGGCGCACCAAATACTTAGGATGTTTTTGATTGATACTTGAACCTAGATTTGTTAATGGCTAAATTTTGTGTCATAGAACAAATTGATGGAGTGATTACGGATTTTTTCTATGGAATGATTATGAAAGTAACAAAAATTCCATATGATCAACTAGGATTTAGTGGTCTGTGATTATGTGCTAATAGCTCTAATTACATTAGACGACCATTAAGCTGGGAGATAACTACTAAACCCGACTAATAACTAGAAAACCAAGATACCATCATCGTTTGATTATTTCAAAAATGATCCGTAATCAAAAGTTCTAATTATCATCTAACAGCCATGGAAGAACTTCTCTGAGAAAAATCAACCATCGTCATAATATTTTTCTTAGCTTCAAAACTTCCGGTGGTCAACCACAGCAACTTCCTTTGACTATTGTTGCCTCCAATTGTTAACTTCTTCTTCTTGAATGGTTTCCAATCTTCTTTTCAATGGCCCCATTGTTCTTATAAATCCTCTATAGTAAAACGAATGAAGCTAGCTCATCAGTTTGGTTGGCCATTGGCTACAACTATTTTTGTCAGTAGTGTTTTCCCAGTACTACCAGATTGCAAGCTTCTCAACCACATCCTACTAATAATGCATGCATCAAACTCATGAATGGTCACCGGTATAGTGAAATACATGCGCCAAAACTAAAAACACTAGTCAGTAGGCTACAAGCCTACAAGTCAACCCACGCACCTGATGTGCCTTACTCTAAATTGTCCCGGATTTATATATACTCCGGTGATACCTTACAAAAAGATCCTATCCTTTAAGAACTTCTATGTGTATCGGGCAATATCACAGCCGTTGTTATAAATATTTTAGGCCAGAAATTACGATCTATTAAATATATGGAGCAGCCGTTAGATCAAGACATCAAACGATGATAACTAAACCATAATCATGCTTCAAAAAAAAAAAAAAAACTAAACCTTAACCTAAAGGGGCAGATTCTAACACATATAAGAAGTATAGTTCTCTTCTACAGCCGTTAGTCAGTTAATAATCTTGGTTTGTGATAATGATCATGAAAGTAATCAAGGATAGAGTGTTTTAAAATTTTATTTCAGTTAATTATTTTTAGTAAAATTTTTAGTAAAATAAAAGCTCTAATTACATTAGATCATTCACAGTTTATTTCATCTAGCAGCCATGTATATATGGTAGAACCATTTCTCAGACAAATCAACCATCATATGATTCTACTTAGCTTGAAAACCTCCGGCCGTCGTCACAACTTCCTTTCATAATTATTGCATCAGTTTGGTTAACCGTTGGCACAAACTTTTTTAGCCAGTAGTGTTTTCCGGGCAGATAATATATTCCGAGGATCTCTTCCGAATCTTTCCAATCTCCTCCGTTAAACTCATGCGCATAACTAAACACTAGTTGTCATCCGGCAGCAAATCCAAAACCGACACACCTGATGTGCCCAATTAAAATGTTTCGTGGGCCTTTGGATTTTTGCGTACCAAATTGATTAAGATTCATAACATCTTACAAAAAGATCCTACCCACTAAAATCTTCCATGTGTATCAAACACGTATAATAACCGTGCATAACACATAGTGTCGGTCAGGATTTCCGGTCAGTGAAATATATAGATGAGCCGTTGGATGAAATATAAAAACTGAAATTAGGGTAATGAGTAAACCCTAAATTAAAGGGGCAGCTTTTAACCCGTATATATATAGAGAGTAGATCTAATATATGCCCACCTCTCTCGTCTAGAGAAAGAAGGGAAGAGAAGAAAAGAAATCAAAATCTAACCCTAAACAAACAACAACTCTGTCATCTCATCCATGATTCTTTGTCAACGGCAACCAAACAATATGATGGCAGAAAGAAACATCAACAACAAAATCCATTAGCATTCTGATTTCTCCTCTCAAATATCCCAATTCTCAAATCTGGCTAATACCCAGAGAGCACAGGAGGAGATCCAACAAATAAAGCAAAGATATACAAAAAGTTAGGGGAAACTAGAGGTGTAAATTGGTCTGTGCTAGCACGAGCACAAATGACAAAGACAAAGACGCTAAAAGTTGAGCACAAATTTCAGCCAAAGACGTGACTTAGCCCGGACGGCACAAAGACGTTAGTTAAATGGGACGTCTTTGGGTTTGACTAATTGGCACAAAGAGCCCAAAGACAAAGACGTGGCACGGATTAGCACGTGGCACGACACAGCACAGCACGTTAAGAAAGCACGTCATAATATGAATAAAATGCTACAATACATGGCATAATACATCACATTTTGTGTTTATTTCACAAAAAAAAGCATTTATTGTAGCCAATTATTGACATTATATTATCGTTATGTTAATTTATTTCCATAATAACACATATAATACCTAAATATTTGGAAAACATTTATATCGGAAAATATAAAATAAGTGTGCTCGGCACAAGACAAAGACGCAAGACAAAGACGTTTATTTTTCTCGCATACAAATTTCACATTTCAAAGACACAGACTTCTAGCAGCACGGACAAAGACATCATGTCATAATGGCTTGGACAAAGACAAAGACGGCACATAGCACGCTAAGCACGTGATTTCATGGGCTATGCTGTGCTGGGCCGGCACGTTTTACACCTCTAGGGGAAACCGTAAAACTGCTGACAATTTCTTGTTTTGAATGTTACCTTCTTTTGCTTATTTGAACAATCTGGTCGTCTCGAAATGAAGTAAATGCATTCGTGAAGATAATAACCATGTATTATTATGTGTAATTAATGTTCAAATTAAATTTCTTAATTTGTATTCTATTGTGTTGTCTAAGTTTCAATATTTTGAGATTATCTAACCCATATCTTAGCTAGTATCTCGGTTTGTTGCAATTTAAGGCGAGAGTCAAGGAGTATGCTGTAAGCCTCCAGGGTCAGTATAAGCATAACCTTAGGTCCTTTTGAAATCTGAGTTTATATTAAAATTGGATTTTGCGACAATTTGACGAAATTTAGCTTTGATGTGAATAAGGAATTAGAAAAAAGTAAAATTTTTGCTAATTGTGAACTACAACGCAGTGCATTTTTCCAGGTTGGACCCCTTTACAATCGTATTCCTTGTTCACATAGAAGTCTCCTGCACAAAATCAGAATCTGACGTTTTGACATCTCTTAATTTCTCACCGCATGTGAAGAATTGTTGTGTGAAAGGGAAAATTATCTGACGCACCAATACTTAGGACGTTTTTGAGTGATATGTGAACCTAAATTTGCGTTTCAAGCCGGTGTTAATGGCTCTTCTCATTTGATGGAGAGTGGTTAGAGATATTTTCTATGGAATGAAATAAAAGTAACAGAAATTCCATAGGAGTTTCTACTCAAGTATCCAGTTTCTCAATCATTAAATCATTGTTTTAGTTTCTGAACTTGTTCATTCTTATCTTATGAAGGAACTCACATAATCGATGGTAAGCCTGGTAATTTCCCAACTCTCTTTTTTTTCTATTGTATTTTTGTTTGGTTGCTTGAGTCTTAAATTAGGTTTAGGGATTGATTTCATCTTATAGATTAGTAATCCTAATCTCATGCATTCTCAAAGTGTTTGGTCTATACGGGTTCTGTATAAATTAGGATTGTGTACTTTAGTCATTTGTGGAAATTCCCGCTGGAGGAGGACTTGTATTACCTGCCAGGTACAGTCAACTTATTACACTCGTAAATACCAACTACCATCATCAAGCCTTATTTCTTTCTCGGATCACCGCGCGCGACGGACCATCTAGTGGATATGCACTATATCAGACTCCACTCTACTCAGCCATCCGGTGGTATATGCTATTAATTTGTGTTGTTACCTTTAAGATTTCATTCGTCTTTAAAAGGGTGAGGCGAGGCTTGTTGCTCGATCAATAATTGGTAAAAAAGAGAACAAGGGATACTCTGGTAGAAAAACATAACACTGGTACTTGTTTCTTGTAACTTTGTAAAATGAATCGGAAATTAATTAATCAGCCAAATTTGGGGGAACTTACGAACTATTATAGGAGTACTGTTTTTCTTCAACTCTGCTAGCAAATAGCAATTCTTTTGTATTTTTGAGTGACATGAATATGCATCACTATGACAATTTGATCTAAGAATCTCACCGAAATACTTATATCTTGGAGTAGCTACTAATTATGGTTCTTCGCAGTAATTTTGGATTAGTCTCACTTTACTGCTTTCTAGGTATCCACAAATGAAGTGCATTAAGCAATTCATCCCCCATATTTGTTGGAAACAACAGTATATTGTTAGAGAAAATGAGAGTGCCAAAAAAGAACATTATGTACGGTTTTGATATTATGACCTCCGATGTACAGTTTTGCTATTAGGTAATCTTTTCTGTTCGCCAATGCCCATATATTTGTTTTTTCAAGCCCCCCCCCCATCTTGAATCCTGGTTCTGCCACTGCATAGGACCAAGTAAGATGTGGTGGTCTGTGACTCATGAATGACCATCAGTATAGAGTAGAGAAATGCATGCGCCATGAGGCAACCAAACCCCAAAGCACCTGGTGTGCCTAGCTTGCTCACTGCTGCTTAACAGTGACCCAACTAAAAATGTTTTGGGGACTTAGGGATGTATCAAAATGTCCAAGATCCATAAACAGATGACACCCTACGCAAAGATCCTACCCTTTTGAATCCTCAATTGTATAAAGCACCTGCCACAGCGGTTTATAACATCATATAAAGGTCAGTAGTTAGGGGCAGTCAAATTCATGGATAAAAAATGAAAATAAAGTCGAGGGTAATAACTTAACCCTAAATAAAACTAGTCGTTTATTAGAACATAAAGCCGTTTATAGCATTAAATGAAGGTCAGCAGTTAAGGGCAGTTAAATACATGGATGAGCCGTTAGATGAAAAAACATATAAGTAGTATAATTCTCTCTTCCACTGCTAGAGTAGATCCAATTTGTTCCGGCCTCTCGTGCAAGAAGAGAAGACAGAAATCAAAATCCAAACCCTAAACAAACAGCAACTCTCTCATTTCATCTATGATTCTTTATCACGTTAGATGCTTCTTCAATAGAATCATCAACTACAAAATCTATTAGCATAATGATTTCTCATCTCAAATATCTCAAATAAAGTATTTTCAATCTTCGTGCGGGAAAGAAGTGAAAATACCTGGAGGAACTACTTCCACTATTGATTTAATGTTCATTGATTTATTAATATGTCTCTTCCGTTTTCTTCAATAGGTGATGGACAAACGAGTAATTGGTACCGATTCATAGCTGGGACAAAATCAGATCATGCAAAGATATGCAATTGAAGTACAGCGGCAAAAGTTGTATGAGAAGCCAATCACATTATGAATTTTCCTCTCAAAACTTAGGCCTTTGTTTTTTGGTAAAGCTTGTAAAATACCCTCTTTGGGATGGAAGCAAATGTAATTGCATTACTGGAATTGAATCATCTTTTGTTTCTTTATTTGTTGAGTAATTGTTGATGGTGGTTTTTAGACAAAGGGTAAAATCGTAAAACCCCGAATAACCTAATGTCACCGGCGACACATTTATTAGAGAAAATACTATGGGTAGTGTCACTCTTTCATTTGAAGGAGTGCACTACCAATTAGACCAAAATACAGTCTTTTATTGGTAGTCTTTTGGTCCCTTTTCAGCCAAAGACTACCATGCACTCGCTCGATCGAGTGAGTGGTCGGGAGTGTCACACTAGACGGGGGACTATCTCCCGTCAGAGAAAAAAACAACAAACGGGAGTCTATCTCCCGTTAGTTGAAAAATTTATGTCCAAATGGGGGACTGTGTCCCGTTTCATTTTAATTTCTCATCCTTACGGGGGACTGTTTCCTGTTTACGTTTTTTTTAAGAAACAAACGGGAGATTATCTCCCGTTTGATATTTGAATTGTTTTTCCATAATGGCTACATTTAAGCCTATAAAACCAACCACTCCAACTCTATTCTCTTCATTCCACTCCAACCCCAACTCTCATTCTACTCTATTTTTGTGTTTCTTGCTTTCAATTCAACACTCTCCATCCATGTCTTCTCCACCAACTGCAACTACTTCAACTCAAAAATCTCGTAGGAAGCAACAAATTAAGTTTACTACGGATGAAGATGTAGCTCTTTGTGAAGCACATATAGCAATAACGGGTGATGGTAGTGTTGGTGTGCATCAAGGAAAAACCAAATATTGGAATCGAATTATTCCATTATTTATCGAGAAAATGAAAGGTAACCCAAATGATAGAGACAAAACTAGTTTAGAAAACCGAATATGTACTATAAAGAAAGACATTAAGCTATTTGTCGTCGTTCTTGGAAAACTACATCGTGGAGGACGAATTAGTGGTTACGGAGCCGAGCATGTGGTAAGTATTTTTGTTTCATACATATTGCTCATTATGTTTGTAAATGAATACTAATATGATAAGTTTACAATGTAGATGATACGTGGTCGGTGTGATTTCCACAAGATACATGGAAGACCCTTCATCCTTGATGAGTGCTACGAGATATACAAGAGTGAACCCGGTTATGATTACACCAAATATGTCGATATACCCCCGCTACCCACACCACCCGTGGTCCAAGTTGTTGATGATATTGGTGTTGAGCGTGTCCATGTGGCCGACGGTGTCGAGGAGGAAGAGACGGGAGTCGATTGTAATACGGGTGACGCTCAAGCAAAAAAGAAAAGGGGTCCAGGGAAGAAAGCTCTTAAAGCTCTTAAACAAGCACAATAAGGTACTTTAAGTGATTCCATTGAATCCAACTTTAGTGAAACCAATGAGAGAATGTTAAGTTATTTGAAAGAGCAAGAAGAACAACTAAAATAGGAGAAAAGAAAAAGGCACATGTAGAAAGAATCATGATGGCGGATATTTCTAAGCTATCTAGTACCGGCCAAGTTTGGCTTGAACGTAAACAAAACAAGATACTACAGAAAAATAACTTGATGGAGCAATCAAGTAGCGAGGATGAGTAATGGGTAATATGGTATCAAGTATTTTTAGTTGTAATTTCCTTTCAATTACGATTGTTTTCTTAGTTGTAATTTCCTTTCAATTAAAAGATTGTTATCATGAACAATATGCAATGCAATGTTGATGGAACAAATTTAAGATAACAAGTATTTTTCCGAACAACAAAAGTATCAATGTTATGTCATTTAGTCTTCCAAGTTAACCAAAATAAACACATTGTCCAAACAACCAAAATAAACACATTGTCCAAACTAACTTGTATTACCTTGTTCTTTACGGTCCATCCATTTGTTGTGCTTCCACCGCTTGTTCGTTACCAAACATCTCCCAAACATGATTGGTCAATCTTAGTCGAAGATCATTATACAAGGGTTCATGTGTTAACTCATGATAGTTAACGGCTTCCCGAGGTACAATATCACGGTAAACCCTATAGTCTTCATCTCCAAAGGTTCTCCATGCCCCATCTCGCCTCTCATTTTGAATTATCATGTTATGCAATATCACACAAGCCAACATTATGAATTTTAAATCTTCTTCATCCCAATATTCAACCGGACCTCTCACTATATGCCATTTTGCTTGTAGAACCCCAAATGCACGCTCAACATCTTTCCGACATGATTCTTGCATCTTGGTAAAACATCTTTGACTTTCATTTGTTGGATTTTTATAAGCTTGCACAATAGTGCATAAATTAGGATAGATCCCATCGGCCAAGTAGTAACCCATATCAAATCTTCCACCACCTGCTTGAAAATCAACTTTTGGAGTTGTTTTATCGAAGATGCCATCGAACAATGGAGATGTGTTAAGTACATTAAGATCATTGTTTGATCCGGGACTCCCAAAATATGCATGCCAAAACCACATATCATAAGTAGCAACCCCCTCCAACACTATCGTCGGTTCACCTTTGTAAGATGCATAATATCCCACCCAAGACGAAGGACAATTCTTCCAAGGCCAATGCATGCAATCCACACTCCCAAGCATACCCGGAAAACCCCTAGCTCTATTTTCGGCTAAAAATGCGATTAATGTCATCTTGGTTTGGCTGGCGCAAGTACTCCTTACTATAACGCCTAACTATGTTTCTAACAAATCTCTTCAAGTATATATATATAGGGTTGTTTTACACATTCTTACATAATCATCTATGGAGTCGGCCGACTGCCCCTTAGCAAGTAACCTAAGACAAGATAGAGTTTTTCTATTTCTATTTCTATTTCCCATAGAGAGAAGAGAGACTTCAAGAGAAAACCAGAAGAAGAAGAAGCAGAAGAAGATGGCGGAACCGCCGGAACATCTAGCACCGTCGCTCTTAGGTGAGTTACCTCAGGGTAACAACGTCGGTTTCATGTGGAGTTCTGTCCAGGTCTTCTACAACCATGAGTATGATATTGGACAACCGTTCAACAACGGAGAACCCTATTCTGTTTTTCATTATGTTGATTTTTACCAAAATGTTTTACAGTTGAAAAATGCAATTTCAGCATATTCAGGGGTTCCTAGCCATGAATTAGTGCTTTACAGTTATGATGGTAAAGTCATGAATGATGCCAGCTTTGTAAGAAGATATCAAGCTCTTCCACTTTCGGACATGTATGTTTCTCGAGTAGATCCAGGTCTCCATGCTGGTTTGCAGCCACTACAAATAGTCCCAAATCCAAATCAGGGACACGAGTCTGACTCTGACGCTGACTCTGGTATTAGTGATGAGCCTAATCAGATTCCTGCTCATATGGATGCTGAAGACGATCGCTAGAGAGATTTGGAAGAAATTGGGAGTGGAAAAGACAGAGTTTCAGGGGTAATTTAGTTTCTAGTTATTTCGTATTTGCAATCTTTTGGGTAGAGAGAAAAACTTATTAAGCAATTTGTTAGTAGATTGTTTCAGGAAATCCTTTGTTTAAGTATAATGTGTTTGTTAAAAAAATTATGAATGTGTGTGTTTTGTGTTAATAATCGCTTGGTTCTTGTTTTTATTCTCCTTTTCCGGTGAAATTATCTCTTGGATGAGGGTTGAAATTCTTTAATTCAAGAGATCTTCAGCAAAACCCAGAATTTAGCCATTGCTATGGTGAGTTCAATATGTACCAGTACCCATCTGTATGAAAACTTTACTACCAAAATTGGTTGGTGACAACGAAATCAGTCACGCTATTCTATCACAGATTTTTCAGAGGGTCAGGTGGTCTCTTTTGCTAGTCATCGGGTTGACAAGCTCAAGCTAGTATGGATGAGTCTCCCATGCGTTGTAAGAATGAGTTTTCTCCTAGCCAATGTAAATCTTAGATTGTATATATGGAAGTTTAAGAAAATGATGAAACAAAATGGAGGGTTGGGAATTCCTAGTCTAAGAGATACAAATGAAGCTCTTTGGCCAAATGGGTATGGAGGGCGTGGAGAAATAGCAGCTATGGTGCCAGATTGTTGAAGAAAAAGTATGGGAATTCATGTTCTACTAGTCATCAGCATCCATATGAGCAGGAATATTGTTACTACTAGTCATGCTGTTTCCTGTTGTCGTAATATTGTTTCTGTATCATACTTGGTGAGGGAAAATTCTACATTCACAATTACTTCAGGCAATCATATTTCATTTTGGTGCGATATATGGATTGGAAGCAACCTTCGAAGTCAATTATATTGCCCCGCCGTCTTTATACTAGGTCTTGAATATGTTTGTATTCTGTTTGGGCTTGTCCCATTTTTCTTGCCCAACAGTCTATTAGTATCTTTGTACAAGGATCAATCAAATGCTTGCTTGAGTAGTATATCATCTTCTGGTATTAGTCTCCTTTTTCTTTTCATTCTACAAATGGTGAGATGTAGATTAGTAAAGTGGTTTCATATGGGAATGTGGTGGTGGAGGAATCCCTTTGAATCCAAGCAGCATTATGGTATCTCCTCTCAAAAACATCCTGTTAAGTGATATAATGATGGGTTCCAAGTTTATACAGTGGCTGCCTGGTCATCTTGGTAAACCCTAAGACCTAACCTGTTAAAACCCGAGACTTCCAAGCCTAATATTACCTAGTAACTATTAATTAGCCCGAGTAGTTCATATAGAACTCGACGGACTTCCATCACCGTTTACCGACCGGAAATGTTAGTAGAATGATCACCAAATCTTATCTGATCTGAACTCCACAAAGAAAGGGCCAAGGAAAGTATCTGGAATTGTTACATCCCACGTTGAGAGCATTATTCAACCAACGAAATTGATATGTGCTCAAAAAGATGCAGCTGTAAGACCCATGCACAATGGCACTTATTAATGACCACTTTGTTACTCTAGTAGCACCAATTTAACTCTATCATGGCTCCAACTCCAATTTGTGGTGAATCTGATCCACTTTTACTCCTAATTAAGTATCCCAGTTGAAAGCATGCATGATGAACACTATCCTTGAGAATTTTCCCCATTTCTGAAAATATAAGATCTTGTTTGGAATTCAAAAGTATAAATCTTTCACACGCCGAAAAGTATTATCATACAAGTGGAATGGAGGGTCTTGTAATTGGTTTAGTTTGTTTCCCATTCCTTGTATACATAATGTTTACGATCCTATATACCTATCGTGATTTTGTGAGTATTACTGGGTATATTGGCTCATATACATTGTGTCTATGTGGTTTAATTTGGGGTTCATTTTACCCTTTATCCTAGTTAGGATTATAATTAATCTAAACAACTACCTAATCTAATCTAATAATAAAACTAATTTATTAATTCAACCCCAGTCGAATTTGTGAGAGATTTTTTTTTCTTCTCTTTTTCCTTCTTTCTTCTAATTAAAATAATAACTAATTGAAACAACAAACCTAATTATAACGATATTCAAATTTGCAGATATTTTATGACATACCCATTACTTTTATTTCGTTTTTGGTTGAAAGAATTGAGTTGTAATCATCAAAATAGGTTGAATATGGGAGTTACAGGAGGAAGTTCGGTTAAGAGATTTGTAGAAAACCCAAGATTTGTGAACCGAACTTCCTGGAATTAAGAACACCAAGAACAGTTTGGTTAGGAGAGAAAATTTATACCCACCCCAACTTTTTTCCTAACCGAACTTATTCTTTATAGGAAAATGTTGAGTTGGTTTAGTCGCAATTTTTTTTTTTAAATGAACTCTCTCACAAAGAAAGTTCGGGAAGAAAAGTAGTAAACTCTACTAAAACGAACTTTACCGTGTATACTCTAGCATAAGAGTTCGGCTACCTCTCCTGGAAATAGAAAGCCAGACTAACAATAACCTTCATTAGATAGTAGTTCGGCTACCTGCGTCTGCTAAAACAATAGCTGAACTGCACTTCCAGAAAAATTCAGATACATGTTCTTCAAAAATAGTAGCCGAACTCCTTTGACCTATCTGAAATATCTCATTTCCAGGTCTTTGTGAATATTAACGAATACTCCAGAAGATGAAGGAAGTTTTGATTTGGAGGAGAAGCTATGATGACTCGAATTCAGTCATTTCATATTCATTCAATCGTCCCAAAATTAAAGAAAAAAAATTGGGTTAAAAAACCATCTTCTTTTTCTTCAAACTCTCTTAATTATCATTAACTAATTAATCACTAGTCAACTAATCACTAATTAATTAATTTATTTGTTATACTAACTAATCATTTACTGACTTAACTAAGAGGGGTAAGTTTGGTACATAAGGGGTGACTTAGGTTTACTTCTAAATAACCTCCTAAAATTGGAATGATGATCCCACATGAAAAAGGCATGATGCCCAAAAAACGATTCCTTTGTAACCTAAAACTTATAAAAATAAAAAATGATATAAGGTAACCTTTTGTCGGTTAGAGTAAGGCAGAAAGGGGTTAGGATTCTTGAGAAGGGATTTAGAGGAAAAACTTGTAAACTTGTTTTCATCATAATGGAATGATTTCGTTGTATTCGAAAGTGGATGTAGATCATCTTGATCTAATTAACCACTATAAATTCTTGTATTGTGTGTGTACTTTATTTACTTTGATTTCATTTCTATTTCGTCATATCTTGATTGATTGTACTAGATTGAGATATTTTTTCTAACAAATTTGTATCAAAGCGCCAGGTTGGAGCCATCTACAATGTCAGCAAAGTATGAGATTAAAAAGTTTGATGGAAGGAATGATTCTAATCTGCTATGGAGGCTAAAGATCGAGGGATGTTTTGGGCCAACAAGGTTTGAAAACCTTGAAGGGGAAAACGTCTCTAGCAACAACATTGAAGGATGAGGAAAAACAAGAACTCATAGAAAGCACATTGACTAATTTTATTGTGTTTCAGTAATGAGATCTTAAGTGAAGTAGCGACGAGAACGAGTCCAGATGCGAAATAGAACAAATAGGAGAAAACATACATAACTAAATCCGTGACTGATCGTCTTTATCTTAAGAGGAAATTACATACTCTTAGAATGTATGAAGGAATGTCCATTATATACGATCATATTGATGATTATAACTAAATTCTCATGGATTTGGCAAATATTGATGTGAAAATTGAAGATGAACCCTGATCATTAAGCTTGCTTTGTTCTTTGCCACTATCTTATGACAACTTTGTGGATACCTAATGTATGGAAATACTACAATTTCCATGGAAGATGTTAAAGCGTCTTTGAAATCAAAGGAGTTCAAGAAGACCGATATTAATGGTCAAAGCAAAAACGCGGTAGATTGGTTGTTTGTAAGAGGAAGAGGAAAGCAAAAGGGGTGTTTAGATAAAAGTGGATCAAAGTCAAGGTAATCTAAATCGGGTAAATTCAAATGCTTTCATTGTAAGATAATATGGCATTTCAAGAAGGATTGTTCGAAGAGGAAGAATATTGAGAAGAATACAAATCAAGGTAGTGCAGGAAATGTTGAAGTAAGAAGTGATAACGGAACGTTTCTCAAGGTTAATACCTACAACTCAGATAGTGGGTTAATACCTACAACTCAGATAGTGGGTCGATCTTGATTTGGAATATATTTTCATATGTGTCTCATAAAGAATGGTTTTCTACTCTTATCAAGCTCGAGAAATTGGAAGAGTTATTATAGAAAAAAAAGTCACTGGTAAAGTGGTGGGGGTAGGTACAATTAAAATTAAAATGCATGATGGTGTAATGAGGACTTAAACCAAGGCTTGACACGACGGCGTAAAAACTATGTTATACATTTATGAGATAATCTCTAGCCTACCTAGTACTTGCTACTGGAAAAAGGCTTTGGTTTGGTTTTGTGAAGTGAGGACTTAAACCAAGGTTAGACATGTTCTAGATTTGAGAAAAAAATATGATTCCTTTTAGTACACTTGATCCAAATGGTTGCGAGTATCAAGATGAAAGTGGAGTTATTTGTGTCTTAAGGGGAAGTCTTACAATCATGAAAGTCACAAGAGTTAGTGGTATTTATGCACTACAAGGTACTACTGTAATAAGTGATGCAATTGTACGTTCATCAAGTTCATAAGATAATACTACCATACTTCTATACTTTTCAACAATTTATGAGATGAGGTAGCACCAACAAGAAATAATGGTATAACAGATTTAGATATGGTTGAATTAAAATCGTTGATTCTTCATTATTGCAGAAAGTGTATGTAGGATTTACATTATTGTTTTTTAGAGTTTCTCTTGATGTAAATTGCTCCGGACAAATTTTAGTGCCATAAACATATTCAGTAGATCTAAATTTATTCAAGAGATTTATAGGTTAAGTAATTACTCTCGATAAGTTTTAAAGAAATGACATTAGCTAGTTGATTGAGAGGAATTATTTAAAAATTGATTTTGGCTCTGCCAATGACAAACATACAAAATGCAGAAAGAAAAGGTAGACCTGGTAAAAATTAGCAAGAAAAAGGGTCATATTTGATCCCAAAGAGAAAATAATTAAGAATCTCACTAAAGAAGAATTAAGAAAAGATCTAAGATGAAGAAATGAATGAAAGGTTGAGATCAAAAAGAAAGAAGAGCTTTTGGATTTAGTTTTACCTCTGATACCAATGTAACATTGATCAAAAAATAAAAATAAAATAATTGAACAAAGTATTACAAGCACATGACAAGACTTACATAAAAGCTTACACACAACCAATGACCGGATGTTATAGATAATAGCATAACAAAAACTAACACAAAACATTAACGCCAAGTACTAAGGTTGATGATTTCGCTACAATAGCTTAATTAGCGAAATGTAATAATATGGTCTTCCATTTCGCTTTAGAGTAACGATATCCCTTAGCTACTCTACAAAGTTGATCAGATCCGATACAGCTTGTAGCTAAGGGAAATGGCACGGAAACTCAGTTTCCGTTTTTAAGTTAAAACGTATAATAAGTACTCGTTGCATTATACACGGAAACTAAGTATCCGTTTCTGGTTTTCCTAGTTTTACACTAAAACTTCTCTTTTAACACTTTTTTTCCTACTCCCTCTGTCCCAAATTAAATGAGCTATTTGTAGTTTGCACAATTCTTAAGGCAAGAAAAAAGGAGCGTATATTTAAGTATTTTTTTATAGTTATACCCTTGTGGATAATAACTAGTAAAACTTAGAAATGATTTATCTCTTAAACTATACCACGTTTTTTCGTAAACTTTATACCGTTAAAAAACATTTTAAAACATATACATAAAGAATATAAACATGATTATCAAATTATACATATTTCTAGGGCTGCACATGAGCCGCTACGGCCCAGTTTTCTGTTAGAACCGGTCCCTGTACCTGGTGTTGACCGATACCTCATTTTGAGGACCGGTACCTGGACCTGTACCTGTAAGACCGGTACCGAGTTTTTACCCATAACAAATCTTTCCTTCCCTGTCTCAGATTACAACTGTAGAAATTACACTAGAATCAGTTCTTGCTCCATGCAAAAATCAATCTGAACATTTCATCTTACTGCTAGTATGAAAATTAACTCAAACCCATGGCAGTAAATCAATCGATGGCCACAACTTGGCATCAAATTAACATCCATAAGACCATAACTGTTTTACATGCAAAAAAACATTCACCATCCAACCAAATTAACATCCAAAAAACCCAAATCTACAAGAAAAAAATAATCAAACAAAAACAAGAAGTATATACACGGATTAGGAATGAAGAAGGTGTTCTTTTCTTTGGGTTTTTTGCTGCGGAAACGAGGAGAGATCGATTCAGATCCATAAATCAGACAATCATAGATCAATCGAGCCAATAATTCTTCCAATTGCAGCAACAAATAAACCCAATCTTCTATTCTCTCTCCAACAACACTAGATTCAAAATCCTAACTTCAATTCTTCTTCTCTGATTTCTCAACATTTGCAATCTTCATCTTCGATTTGTCACCAACCTATTAATCAATTGAAATAAACTCTTCTTCCTTTACAAACCCTATATCTTTGTTACCTTCTTCACCAATTTCAGATCGTTAGATTCTTTTTCTTCATAGCATAATCATCTTCATTTAATCTCTATCTTCAACAAAGAGCAAACACCACCTATGATTTCCTTTAACAATAACAACTTCTCCTCTTCGGTCTTCAGTGAGCCGCAATCTCCTCACCAGTAAACACTCTTAGCTTTAGAGAAGAAGAAGAAAAATGAAGAAGAAAAGATGAATCGATAGATATTATACCTCAAATACCTAGGATGGACGACCACGATTAAAACCTAATCCAAATATCTAACGACTGATATCAGCCGAGACAATGAAGAAGAAAAGATGAATCGATAGATATTATACCTCAAATACCTAGGATGGACGACCACGATTAAAACCTAATCCAAATATCTAACGACTGATATCAGCCGAGACATCTGGTCCGGTACATGCGGGTACTTCCCTAGAACCGATTACCTGTACCGGTCAACACGGGTTCTCTCACTCCAGTCCCGGTCCCTGTACCGCCTACACCGGTTCCGGTCCGGATTTTCCGGTTCCGGTCCGGTACACTTGATCGGTTCTTGTGCAGCCCTATATATTTCTTATAGTAACAATAATCAATTAAAAGGGTAGTTTTAGGAATATCCTCTTAATTAGTGAAATAGATCGATTATTTGTGGGACAAAATTTAAAACCAAATAGCTCAATCAATTTGGGACGGAGGGAGAACTATATTTCCTTTTTTTTTTCTCTTAATAATTATTTTTTAACCTACACACTGCTGCTACCGGAAAAAAATTGGAGGTAAAAAATAAACAATGAAAACTCCATTTCATATTATTTACACGGAAATTACATTTCCTTACAATATACTCTTCTGTTAGGGTTTGGTCTCACTCTGAAAAATCAAATCAAGATGGCAACGAAGAAGTTTGATTTAAGCAGCCTAGTTAACAAGAAGCGAAACAAATTGATGTTTATGGAGATGGCAGCCAAGAGAAGTGTTGGCGATCTGAAAGAGTCTGATTTGAAAGGAAGAAAGTATTGGTTAGGACTGATTTATGTGTTCCTTTGGATGATAATCTCAACATTACTGATGATTCTTGTATTAAGAATGCTCTTCCTACTATTAAGTATCTGATTAATCATGGAGCTATAGTTATTATCTGCAGTCATCTTGTAAGTGCCTGATTTCTGTTTTTTTTGTTGTTCTAACTTCGATGAATGTTTGTGTATTATCTAAATTATAATTTTATACGGTGAATTTCAACTAGAAAGATCTATATTACTGAGTAAATTAGGTGAAGATTACATTGGTTGATGTTTGAAAATAAATCACTGAAGAAGATTTTGAGATACTCAAGTTTCATTTGCTAGGTTGATTTTTCCATAATTAATAGGTTACAGGAACGAAGGACCCTTTTAGTTGTTAATTAGACTGCTTTATTATGTTGTGGTTTTCAATGATAAGTTATAATTTCTATTCAATTCCATCTTACTAATATAAAGAAAAGAGGTAATTGTTTGGTGAAGCCTTTTCACATGACAATAATACCCCCATTAATTAAGCTTTTAGTTAATATTTGTATATTTACAGGAATACCATTGTTTTAAAACTAGATTAAAAAAATTAAAACTTAGATATCTTTAAAAATACACATCAAATTTTTGCAAAATTAATATATTTGGAAAGCTCTTTAAATTTTCTACGTAATGAGTACAAACAAGGATATTAAATTTTTTTTTAAGATTTTTTTTTCCATTATTATCAAATTTCACTACAAGAAAAGCAGTTTTTAGCCACACCACTTATTTGAGTGTATGTGGCAAAACAACTTTATGATGTGGCAAAAACGGCTTCCTAGCCACATCAAAACAACCGATGTGGCAAAATATTGGGTTTTTGCCACGATAAGCTTAGTTGTGCGGCAAAAAGATAACTTATTGCCAATTTAGGTGTGGCAACAACGTCATAATTTTCTTTTTTATTATTAGTAGGAAATAAAAAGAATTAAATTTTTATTTTTATTTCCATAAGTAAAACTGCCCACCTACCTCCATGCACATATTCCCTTCCTTCCTCCCACTTTCTCTCTTTAACGTTTCATATTCTTTCTCTCTCAATGTTTCTTATGTACCCCGTTCACATCTAGTAACTAATCTTTTTTTGATGTTGTTTTCATTGATACAATTAGTCTTTGGTGGAGGAAATAGATTTTGGGGTCTTGATTTTTTTTAAGATTCCAAACTTAGGTTATTTAAAAATTATATCCAATGAATCCGGTTGCAGAAATTTTGTTTGATTTGGAAAAGGAAAGGGAAATCTTCATGATTCAACCTTGTTTCATAGGGTTTGATTACGATTGCTGAATATAAGTGCAATGATTTTTAGAAGTTAAGGATTATTTAATTGAGATCTGATATAATAGGGGTTGTTTTCACAATTTTTTCTTTGATTCTCTAACCTCTGGTATTTTCCTCACAAACTAGATCTTGTTTTGGATTTTTCAGGGCCTAAGTGGATACGGAATTTCAATCAAGTTGGGGTCGTTTACTAGACAAGGTGGTTTTCACATCTTTAGTGAACAAAATAATTTTATATGATGGTTGGAAAGATTTTTTACCATGAAAATAATTTTATTTCCTTTGAACAATGATATTGCAGGAGTACAGAAGAAGAATATTGGGATGAAGTTTAGTTTATTTTCTTTTCTCTTTTTTTTTCTCAAAATTGTGATGGTTATGGTATCCGTTGATCCTTTATATACTCAATTTGTATACGATTTGTATTGATTAAATTTCTTATGTACTCAATTTGTACTGTAAACATGAACTCAATTTGTATCGGAAATAAAATTAATTCAATAAAAATTAAATTTGAACTCGTTAGTTTTTTCTCTTAATCAAATGATTCCGAATTAAATAATCAAATGATTCAGAATTAAATAAAACATCAAAAGAAAATAAATGAATTAAATAATATTATAAAAATTAATGAGAAATAAATAAATAAAAAGGAAATAGAATTATCATATTTTTAAAATATTTAAAACAAAATTAGGAAACTACCGTTTTTGCATCGTGATATTGCCTCACCATTTGGTGTGGCAAAAAGCCAAGCTATAGCCGCAGTCCATTTAAGGTGTGGCAACAACTTCTTGTCTCACGATTTCTTGCCACAGGGTGTGGCAAAAAGTTTTTATCTGGCAAAAGGATATTGCCACATCAAAAATGGGTTGTAGCCACAAGAATGAGGTGTTGCAATACACCAACTTTCTTGTAGTGTTTGGTGTTGTTAAAAGAATCCAATTCAAGCATGTGCATCGCACATGTGACCTTACTAGTTTATCATAATGGAATTGCTGAATTTTCAGGAAGTCCTAGGGGTTCGTAGGTACAGCTTGAATCATCTTGTGCCTAGATTGTCTGAGCTCCTAGGAGTTAAGGTGAATGAATCTTCCTTAACCATAAAGTGACCCTGTTCATTGAATGTGTACCTTGTAAATGTTCTGATTTAGTGTTGGCCTTCTTACCAGGTTGAAATGGCAAGTGGATGTGTTGGGGATGAAGTTAAGAGTTTGGTTGCCAGAATTCCAAATGGAGGTGTTGTGCTCCTTGAAAATGTGAGATACCACAAAGGAGAATTGACGAATGATGCGAAGTTTGCGCGAAAGCTAGCATCTCTTGCTGACCTCTATGTTAATGACTGTTTTATAACTGCTTGGAGAACTGACGCTTCCTCGGTAGGAGTCACCAAGTTCTTACGGCCATCTGTGGCTGGATTCCTTATGCATAAGGTATGCCATTTTGTATTTATTTAGTGCACCTAATATATTTTGACAGAATCCATCATCTCTGTTTTTGGTATTGCTAGTGTTGAGCGTTGTTGGCCTACCGTGATTGTGGTGCATAAATTCTTTCCTTCGGTATATATCTAAAGTGATTGCACATTTTGGATTTAACCAGACTTCGTATTTCTGTTTTTGAAATCGTATAAAAATGAGCTTGTTTTACTATAGTTCATATCCAAAATTCAGGTGTATACAATTCAAAGAGCGACAATTGTTTGCAGATTAGTACCTACTCGGTTTATTAATTTTGCTATAATTAGATTCCAGCATCGAAGTCCAAAAAAAACTTATAATATTTTGCGTACGTGCTTTTATGATGTGTATGTGTTTTTGCTTTAAATACTGAATGTATGACATCCTGGTTTTATTTATAATCTTTATTTAGGAACTTGAGTATCTTGTTGGAGCTGTGTCGACTCCCAAGAGGCCATTTGCTGCTATTGTTGGCGGTGGATTACTCTCATCCAAGATAAGAGTAATTGAGTATTTGTTGGAGAAAGTTGATATCCTTCTCTTAGGTGGAAGAATGATCTCCACATTTAACATGGCCAATGGCTTACCTGTTGGATCATCTTCTGTTGAGGAAGACATGGTTGATGCTGCAAAGTCAATTATCGAGAAGGCTAGGGTAAAAAATGTGTCTCTTTACTTACCAATTGATGTTGTGATTGCTGACCTATTGGCTCCTGATGCAAACTGCAAGGTTTGTTTCCTATCAGACTTTTAAACTACCACACCATATCTGATTACATGGGTGTCTGTAACTACCTGCTTTGTTAATGGGAGAACCCTGTTGACTTGGATGTTATTTGGTGCAGACTGTACCAGCACGTGCTATCCCAGATGGTTGGATGATTATGGATATTGGTTCAGATACCATCAAGGCTTTCAATGCATCTCTTGATACTGCCAAGACTATCGTATATCAGGGAAGCATGGGATTGTTTGATTTTGACAAGTTTGCTCATGGAACATCTGTAAGTCTGTCACATATAGTTTTTGTCATGGGATTGGTTCGGTTACAATTTTTGTCAGTATAATATGTATCCAATGGCACCCATAGATATTCTTAGCACGTCTTAAGTGTATCGTATCCTATGTCTCAGATATGCTTAGCTCCTCTTAGGTATTAAAGAGTTGTTGGTAGTGACATTTGTGTCGTACAAGTGATACCCCTAACTGTCTCCTGCATTTCAGGCAATTGCCATGAAGTTGGCTGAGTTAACTGCCAAGGGAGTGACAACAATTATCGGTGGTGGCGACTCACTTACAATTATGGGCAAATTAGGTCTGGGAAACAAGATGAGCCACACCGCAACCAGAGGTGCCAGTAAGGAGCTATTAGAAGGAAAATTACTCCCTGGGGTTGTTGTTTTTGATGATGCTAGCATCTGCTGATTGATGCTGTTGTTGGGTGGAGGCTGCTTAATCAATGCTTGTGAATATTAGTAAGTGACAGGGTAAGTAAAATTCTGGAAATTCCGTTAGAGATATGCTTGTTGAAACCTCAAACTCAGATGTTAGAATCGCATATTTTGATGAGGCTTGCATTTTCTTCCCTCTTAGAGGTTTCCAGGATGCTAATAAAAATCACAGAATAAACGAGGAACAACCCGCTGCTCTGGAGTTGAAGAAAAAAAAGGAAAAGATCTGTACAAAAGGTGAAATTTTTTATTAATTTGATTTGAGATTTGCTTCCACTCTTCGGTAACACATCTAATGCCTCTTAGGGTTTTGCACAAATATGTTTCATGTTCTTCTTATAATTTTGGTTATGGTACTGATCGATTGGAAGAAATTTTAATCAACATGGTTATGTTTCATGTTCTTATAATTTTGCAGTTATTAATGCAGTCGTGGAGTTAATTAATGAGCAAGAGTCACTATTACGTCTGCTCTTGCTCCTGTTACCTAGATCATTACAGGAATCGTAATGAATAAGTGAAAGAGTCGAGAACAACTCTAAAATGTTGGAATCTGTAATTATGCTCACTTTCCTTGAAACGGTACATCTCAAGTATCAAAAATCGTCAAGCCTGGTGGCATCAGGTAAGCTTTATTTGGATCTGTTGCATGTAATAGAATGGAATCTTTATTATGTTTTGAGTAGAAAATACTTTTGATTCTCTGATTCTTACGACAATGGTTGAGGCTCACCACTCACTCTTGGATTTACCTAAATTAGGAAATCGTTGGGCAAGAATTTGCATAAGTCCGCTGCTGCCGACGTGTGCCGTCATTAGACTCAGTTTTGTTGGGTTACATTAGATGATGTGATTGACGAGGTTTTCTTTGATCCTCCCTAATTATCTTAGTTTCCTTAATTGGTTTAGTCTGCATTGAAGGCTTGAACGGATTGATTTGGGTTTTGCCCATTCTTTTGTTGTTTGATTGGAATTTTTTTCGGCTGAGTCTGTTGTTGTCTTCAGATTTCGCCATTTTTATTTTTTTGTGGGAAGACAAAAAAAAAAAGAAGTTATAAATTCTTACAAAATATATGCAGATTTTGGATTGATCGAACAGAAAAGATTTTCGGTTCTCTTCGCCTACAGAGCACGGGTATAGTGGCTACTGCACAGAAATCTGAATTTTTGAGTGTTCGATGAGTCGTGATTTGAAGAGTTTAATGTTTACCATGTTGAACTCTAGATTCTGGAAATAAAAAAAAAAAGAAAAGCAAAATCACCGACCATGCAATCTAACAGAAACTAAGTTACTAGAGTTTTTTTTCCTTCTGTTGGCTGATAGCCCATAGAGGACTATTGGATGGGCGTCCTAATCACCATTGACTGGCTAAATTATTGTAATTAGCAGAAGAAGAATGGGAAGTTAACATTTACATATTTTTCTCTGTTACATTATTTTACCATGGCATACTTGAGCCACAACTTCTTTCAAAGATATTTGGTAAATGGTTTCAGTTAGTTTCGGGATTCGTTTTCAAATAAACGACGGCAATATGATGGGCACGCTAATGGAGGAAGAAACACTTTGGAGATAATCTAAAACCTCTTGAAAGTTACTGTATCCTTTTTGGTCTTCAAACACATATGAAGTATTAAGTTTTTCCATCCCGGTGAAAGTATCTAAATTTTGTATGCAGCTAGAGACGGACAACCATAGGAAGTACTCTCCGGATAAACAGGTAGTTGCAACGAAATGGTATGGCAGCATTTCAAATTCATAATCGGACAATGGATCAAAAAAAAAAAAAAAAAAATCCATAAGTGGACAAGACATGAGCGTATAACTGCAATAAATGTTGCATCAGGATTAAATTATTCCCTTCATGGCGTTGTTGAAGCATTAAAAATATCATGGTATATTTGGCCACATAAATGGCTGCATCTTTACTGGGAAAGAAGTAGGCGTTTTGTGTACTATATGAATTACCAGACATGTCTTTTCCTAAAATATTCTTATTGACAGGCCAATGTTTATCAAGCGACGAAAGATGATGGTCAAGAATTTGCAGTAAAGGTATATAAAACTTCAATTCCAGGATTCAAGTATGTCCTCTCATCTTTTCATCTTGGTTTCACTTAATCATGAGTCCTATGCCACAATTAATGCCTAGCTAAGAGAGGTCGTCCACATCACCTAGATAAGGCCTGATCTTCAAAGTAAACCGATCTTTGATTTTTGTGCTTCGGACAAAGTAGATGCATGTATCCTACAACGACGGATGATGGCGCGGACAGATCATCCATAAAACTAGCGCAACTTCACATTTAAATGTTGTTTCTATTTTCATGATAGAGAAATCAATTGCGACAACATAATGTTAGAGACTAAAACATTTCTTTAGATTGCAGTTCATAATGTTGTTGCAATTGATTTCTCTATCATGAAAAAATAACCAACATTCATGTACCAAGACAAAACTATGATTATGCAGCCAGGTATGTCCAAAACAAAAATGGTACATTTATTTCTTAAACTTTATAAAGAGATATTATTTGTTCCATTCAAACTTGAGATTATGCAGGTATGTCCGAAATGGTGAATTTGTCGCTGATTTGTTATTTATTAGAATATGTATATATTATCGGTTGATACGGTAGTGTCATTGTTGTTCAAATGGTTATGATTTTGGATCTGAGGTATAAACACAGTTTCTAGATTGGATCTTAACAAATGATTTTCTATTTTTGCTGGGTAAGCGGAAAAATCATGGTGTCATCTATTTTTGAAAATCTATACTAGTAAATACTTTGGGCGATGGTCTGGACTGGAGGAGGATAGTAGATTAGTCGTAGGGCTTTTGTGATAGCAAAGTAATCAGGAGTCTCTATGCTCTTCCTCCATAAATGTTGGTAGTGTTTGAACTTCCATGATAGTTACGCTACATACATGTTGTGGTGCTTGATAGAAACCTCTGTCCAAATTAAACAAAGTGATGATAATGTTTGTCTATTACCTATACGGAAGACTTACAATGGTGCAAATAGGTTTCGAATATTGTAAATTTAGGCAGATATCTCCCCATTATTTTGCTGTTGAATTGGTAGTTTTTTTCTTTTTTGGTATATGGTTTGCATATGTAGGATGGATAGTGTATACTGCTACAGCTCCTCTGTGTAACCATCTGTCTTTATAGAGGACTTTTCGGGTCTGCTTTCAGTAACTTTTATGTACTTCTTGTGGGACGGGTGAGTGCTCTAATCACTGTACCTGAGATTAGCCAGGGTTAGATATATGGGTATGGTTGCGGTGTTGATAATTTGAGTTGATAAACAATGCCGGGAAGTAAGTCCATAGGGAAACAAGTGCTCTATGCTATGCATGAATTTACTGAAATCAAACACGTGGTGCAGCTCAGTTTTGGGTGTTGTATATACTTACGCAGATATCTCCACACTATTTTTCTGTTGAATTGGTAGTTCTATTTTTTGATATAGTTTGCTGTATTCTGGCCAATTCTAAGATGCATCAGTAATAGAGATATAGTGTACACTGTATACTGCTGCAGCTCCTCTCTAAGTAATTAACCATCCGTTCTTGCCCATATATCAGTAATATGGTTGAATGACTTGATACCTATTCGATGTCTTAGTGACTATTATACATATGTTGAACATTTTGCGGCTGTTACATTTTTTTTTTCACTTCATTTCATCAACCTATCCATGGACTACTGAGTTTAAGATTGATAGCAGTTGATCTCTCTAAATATTTTGTGGTTTTTGAACAAAAGCATGTAAACATGAATGTCATTAAGTAGATCTTAAGAATTTCCCTTACAATTTTTGAAACAGTATAGGCTACGTAGCATTTTTTGCAATGCTTCAAACCTAGCATTCACTTGATCTGTATGCGTTCTAGCCGTTAATCCTCATCCGTCGTTAATATCCAGATCTATAAAAGGCATAATTAGAGTAATCTTGCAGTTTTTATTGTTTTGGTTTGAAGTGCATTATTAAAGAAGTGTAATCGTGTTTTAAATGAGATTTCACACACATTACTATTACCTATAAAGCTGAAATTCTCCTTCCATAAGATCGGAAAGTGATTTCAAAAACCAAGAAATAAATCTATATAAATTAGAAGTAGAATCATGAACACGATACCTTGCAACATAACATCAAACTGGAGTTTCTAGAATAATGAGCAGAATACCAGCGATGTAAGTTTCCTTAACCCGTCGAATTGTTTCTTCAGAGAATGGGAAAACCCCTACGTAATGAGATTTCATTTTCAGGAATGATTTTCCCTGTTTATATTCTGTTCCTTTTATTGGGATTATCAGTTTTTGATTTGCCCTTTGAAACACCTTTCGAAGGAAGTGGGTCGATTGCGTAAACGCTTTTAGAATTATTAGGAAGGAGATCAAGGTTAATGCATTAACATCCATTTCATACTAAGCTTTTACCTTCTTCTCAAACAGCACTACAGTTCTTAATCTATTTCTAGATACAATTTCCGCCCATCAGAAGACTAATCCTTTGATGCTTTCATTTCTGAATTCGCATCGATTACGCTCTTTGACCTTGGCTTGGTCGGCCAATTTACCTTCATTATTAGTACACATTGCTAGAATATGGAAGTATTGTCGGCCAATTTACCTTCATTATTAGTACACATTGCTAGAATATGGAAGTATTTCATTATGATCTCAATTCGTTAACTCAATTTATACTTGGACAAGGAAGTGTGGTCATCCTCACATTTTCGTAAAATCTGCACATGCTACAACTGTTGAAACGGTAGATCTGCAGAAAATTGTTAAGAATTGCTCTTAATTAAACTTTAAGAGAGACGTGAAAATATTTTGTTCGGATTCAGGAAACAGTTTAGGCTATGAAGCATTTTTGGCGATGTGCATTTCACTTGTTCTGTATGCATTCTACTAGTCATTCATCATCATCATTTTGGTCAATATTTAGATCAGTAAAAGGCATAATTAATGCAGTCCTTATTATTTTTCATGAACTAGATTATATTCCATAAAAATTTCTAGAGAGATTTGAAACTACTGAATTGTAAATGAATGTAAACCAATCCATGGATGACATTTAGAAAATTTGAAATTTTTGAAAATCGTAAATAAATGTAAGATCCTGTATATGAAAGATAATGTAATGCTTCATTTATATGCCATGCCAATCCGCTTAAAGTACCTACCTGGTAAGAATCAACAAACAAGAACTTAATCTCCTAAAATCCTCCATCTATACCAAACACACAATCTGATCCTGTATATGAAAGCTACATCGGTCAGCTAAAACACTTCCAGTCATAAGATACAAACCATCCATTTAGATCATGTACAATTAGGATGCTTCAATGCTTATATAAGTCATGTCGTTGGGTCTGCATATGTCCTTTTTACAAACCAATGGCTTCATCATGGCAGTACCTAGTAGTAATCTTTCACTTCTATTCAATGCTTAATCATCTTGCTTTACAACCACACAATCAGTGTGTATTTATAGAAACAAAGAAAGGACTATTAGCCTTACAGTCTGTCAACACAACCGACAATAACACACATACGAACAACACGTGAGACTGTACGGACAGAAATACTGCAGTACTATTAACAAACATAAATGCTTCCAATTACCCCCCTCAAGCTGTAGTCGTCTGCAAGAAGTGACTTTAAGCTTGTGTCGTAACAAATCAAATCTGGGACCAGCCATACCCTTGGTAAAGATGTCAGCAATTTGATCCAATGTGGATAGAAACATAACCTTCAAACTCTTATTCTGAATTAACTCTCTGATAAAGTGAAAATCAATGGCAAGATGCTTCATTTTGTTGTGAAAAAACGGATTAAAAGATAAGGAAACTGCACTCTGATAGTCACAGGAGATTAGTGATGGTGTAGGAAGAAAAAGATGAAGATCTGTAAGGAGTTTGCAGACCCAAACCACTTCAGCCGCAGTTTTAGCCAGAGACCTATATTCAGCCTCAGCCGAGCTCCGGGAAACACCATTTTGTCGTTTGCTAGACCAAGAAATTGGGTTGGAGCCAAAAAATATGTAATAACCACCTGTGGATCTCCTTGTATCAAATGAACGTGCCCAATCTGCATCACTAAAGCCATGAAGAGCTAACAAGCCTTTGGAGAAGAGTATACCATAATAAAGAGTATGTTTGATATATCGTAATATTCTCTTGGCTGCAACTAAGTGACTGTCAGTGGGAGCTTGCATGTGTAAGCAAACCTGATTGACAACAAAACCAATTTTAGGTCTTGTCCAAGAGAGGTATTGTAGAGCTCCTACCAATGATCTGTAGCCACTAGGATCAGTTAAGGGCATTCCATCAGATGCTGATAGTTGACCACCAGGAGAGATAGGAGTAGTACAAGGTTTAGCTCCTGTCATGTCAAACCTCTCAATTATGTCAAGAGCATACTTGGTCTGACTCAAGAATAAATGCTGAGAGTTGCTTTTAACCTGAAGACCAAGAAAATAATGCAGATCTCCTAGATCTTTAATAGGAAAATAAAGTTGAAGTTGAGAGATAAAAAATTGTATGTACTCTTGAGAATTCCCTGTAATGAGAATATCATCAACATAAACCAAGATTGTGGTTATTCTTGAACCAATGTTCTGGACAAACAAAGAAGAATCTGCAGTTAAAGGTTTGAAGTAATTAACACTGTTAACAGCTTATCATACCATGCCCTTGGGGCCTGTTTGAGCCCATAGATTGATTTGTGTAGCTTACATAAATGATGTGGCTTAGAAGGATCTACAAAGCTTGGAGGTTGTTGCATATAAACATCTTCATATAGATTTCCATGGAGAAATGCATTACTCACATATAGTTGTTTGATAATCCAAGAAAAATTGACTGCTAAGGATAAAATGAGTCTTATAGTAGTTGGTTTAGCTAATGGACTGAAGGTTTCAGTGTAGTCAAGCCCTTCCTGCTGATGATAACCTTTAGCAACAAGTATGGATTTCAATCTTTCAATAGAGCCATCAGCATTGTGTTTAGTCTTATAAACCCATTTGCATCCAACAACATTATAAGAAGGATCTGGCTCAACTAAAGTGTAGGTACCAGCTTCTTGAGCTGTGTGCTCCTCAACCATAGAAGTTTTCCATTGAGGAATTTTGATAGCTTTAGAGAAACATGAAGGTGTAGGAGGTGGTATAGCACATATCATATTAGCTGATAACACATATTTCGTACTAAAAACTTTTGGTTTAAAAATACCTCTTTTAAGTCTTGTAATCATTTGATGTGAGTTTGAACTAGCTGGTTCTGCCTGAACAACATCATGAGTAGAAGTAGAATCAGAATCCTGAGTTGAAGTAATAGTTGATGGTGAAGTAGAGTTAACCTCCTGAACTGAAGCAGGAGTTGAATCCTGAACAGATGAAGTAGAGAGTGTATGTGTGCTAGTATCTGAAGGTTTTGAGAATGAAGTGATGTTGATATCTGAGCTGATATTGGGAGCCATAACTAGTGAAGAGTAGAGAGGAAAAATGTTCTCATTGAACACAACATGTCTTGAAACATATATTCTGTCTGTTTTAGGATCCAAACATTTGTAGCCTTTGTGACTTGACAAGGTTTGGTAAATGCATGGTTTTGCAGACTTTTTTTAGAACTTGAAAACAGGGATGAGCTAGTCTTCTATGCCATGTAGATGTTGATGTAGTGATGCTGGATAAGGCTTTGTGTTGGTTGGGATTCTTGGAAAAATGTATTTGATATAATCCATCTTCATGTGGCCCTTGAAAAATGATCTTCCCAGATGAGAGATCCTTTACAGTAAAACCAGCAGAATCAAAGGAGATAGAACAGTTATTACCATTGGTAAACTTGTGGACACAAATATTACGAATTAGAAATTGACAATTGAATCCATAAGATAAGCTTTGCATCATCATCATGCCAAGCTGTATAACTAGGATTTACAGCGTTATCTACCAGATATGGAGGACATTGAATGGATCCATCAAAAAATCCATGTACTCGATATCTTTTCAGGAGAGGAAGGAGTAAAGCTTTCCAAGTGAGAAAATTATCCTCCTTGAGTTTGTAAGACACAATACTGGAGATTTTACATTAGAGATTCTTGATTCGTAATTTGCCATGGAAAACAAAGAATTTGAACAAAGGTAAGGAAAATGATGTTGATGATTAACAGAGAATAATAAATTAACACAAAGGTTGATCTGAAAGAAGGAAATAAAACCTAGAAAAAATGAAGAAGAATTTCAGATCTAGAAAGAAACCATTAATGGCGATGTGGAAAAGAAATCATCTGATACCATAGCAGTAATCTTTCACTTCTATTCAATGCTTAATCATCTTGATTTACAACCACACAATCAGTGTGTATTTATAGACACAGAGAAAGGACTATTAGCCTTACATTCTGTCAACACAACCGACAATAACACATATACGAACAACACGTGAGACTGTACGGATAGAAATATTACAGTATGATAACAGACATAAATGCTTCCAATTAGTACTACCTGACAAGCGAACATCCTTGGGAAGTTCTTTTCATTTAAGAAAATATCTCATGTTTTATGTAATTGTTTTCTGTAATGAAGATGCGTGCTTTCTAGCATATTCCGCTATGTGCTCTATATTATGCCTCACTTTTGAAATGAAACACGAAAATAGTTTGTATTACTTTCTTAATCTCATTCATAAGCAAGAAGATAATAACCCAGACACCTTCAAAGGGTTTTCTTGCCCATTATCCTACATATCTAATACGGCAAAAGCAGAAAATCTTGTGCCATAAGATCAAAAAGAAATCCAAGAACCAAGGAACAAATTTATGAAATGTTAGATGTAGCATAATAATACTTAGCTTGCAATGAAGATAACATCAAACTGGAGTTATTAACTCTTCTTTGCCTAATTGTTTCTTTGCTTCTCTTTAAACTGAACCTTCTGTCCGTAAAGCCGTTCTATGTTGATATCTACAACGTGTGGTTGGTTTAGTCTCATCTACAGCATTATCCACTCTCACCGAGCACAACACTACAATAGTTTCCAGAAATTATCATTAACATTTTTGAGCAGGAAACAGAAGGGGGAAAGTAAAGTAGACTGAGTTGAGTAGGTTATGGTAGGACTCGGAGGGCGATTCAGATGTAATTCTCACAAGTCACAAGACTCACAACCAGGTTTATCATTATTTTTTTAATAGTGACTGAGTTGAGACTGAGCTGACCTGCGAACAGGACAATTGATTGACCCGAGATCAATTCTCGCTAGTTTTATGTAAAAATATTTGCTTCATCATTTCATAATGCAAAAAAGTCAAATGGGTAGTAGTACCTTTCGACAAGATTTTGCAGTGGATCGGTTGCATAGGCTTTTGATATATATGTGGTGGCTCTAAAGGTGGAAACTGCTTAATCTGCCAAGAAACGTGGAAGTGTGTAGGTCACAATTCATAAGCACTTGTAATGATATTAGTGCTTAAATCTTAGGAATAGATATACTCGTTTTAAGTAGGATGGTGGACTTAACTTGTGGCTTAAATTGTTGTTTTAGAGAATGGGAGAACCCCGCCGTTATTATACCCCTACTGAGATTTCATTTTCAGGGAAGTGATTGAGTGTTTGATGTCAACAGAATCAGATGAGTGGTTATGATCGGAGTTTTAGTTTCATCTTGGAACCTTTTACGCATACCCTTGTGGAGATCGAACAGAACAGAGATCGAACAGATCTTCCAAATGATTGTCACAATGACTTCTCCTCTCAAAACTAAGTCTTACGTTTTCCAAAACTCAATATGGGTAGTAGAAACCAGAATCGAGAAGTACCTATAGGTAAGATCCGTAAAATCATTGTGTTTGATATTTTCATTGGCCTAGACCACAATATTCACATTCTCTTTTGGTTTCTTTTATGCAGGGACTTGCTAAGTTTCTAGCAGACCTGACGTTTTTCTTTGTCTTCTGCTACTATGATTGGAGATGCACAACTACTGAAATTGTAGATCTGCAGAAAATAGAAGATCTGATATCTTGGTAATCATGGCTGGAGGCATTTTCAATTATCAATTTGTAGGTTTAGATAAATTGTTTTCTAGTTAGGCAATAGGTTTCGGACAAAGAATGTAATTGATTTCCGATGTAAAAAATCTCAGGGTGTATTCTTATCTGACTTGGGTAGTACTGTACATCTAACTTTGGCTTTGAAAGTTGTAAGTTCTCTTAATGCTGCTGCAATATAATTCTGAAATACTGTTTGTGTGGTTCTTTTCAACATTATTCTGAAATCAAACTTCAAAGATTGTGTGGTTTCTGAAGAAAAGCATGCAAACGTGAATCGCAGATCTTTACACTTCAAGAGAGAGATGTGAAAGCATTTTGTTGCAATTTAGGGAACTTCCCAGAGAGTTAATCTTGTAGAAGTATTCCATCTTCCAGGCAAATTTATAAGATGAAGAAATCCTATGCAGGGAGAAGTAGATTTAAGATTTTAGAAGATTTTCCTCCCATAAGATTGAGTGGACTAGAGGAGACACGTAAAGCATTTTTATGGGTGTATCAGTCAGACTACTTTCAATTGGTATTGCTTAGATTTCTAATCAGAAATATTCAACTTACTTTTGATTGGTGAAACTCACAGAAACTTATTTATAACAATCTGGTAACTAATGTGAACATATTAGTTTACTTATCAACATCTGCAGTGACGGCATGGTCCGTTGTTTGACATAAAAGCTCAAGCTTTCTATTATTCCCAGTACCTGCAGGAAAGCTCAAGCGCTTTAAATTATTCAGAGTACCATGAGAGCCGTGTCAAGCAGAAGCTGATATACCACAGGAGGAGGATCAACCTTAAATATGCATGAACCTTAGTTTTGTTGCTTCTTGTAATGGAAAACATTTTGTTGCAATTTAGGAAACTAAGATAAGTGTTCTTTTTTTTTTCATATCTTGAAACTATCTACACAGAACCCGTTATTTGGATGTTGAATTAGTTTTGTTTCCGGTATACCTACTTACATGACATTATAGAGGAAAACCTTGGAACTAGAAAAGCACTGTAGGAATCAAGCTTTGTGTTGCTCTAAATCGTTCCCTCTAGGCCAGCAATGGTATTCCTGTTAGAGTTCGGATTATTTCAGTACTGCTATCTCCTTCTCTGCTGAATCCAAAATTTACTGAAACCTCAACAAAGATGTGTGCTTTCTAGCATATTCCGCTATGTGTACTTTACTGAAATGAATCACGAAAATAGTTTGGATTACTTTCTTAATCTCATTTATAATCAAGATGATAATAACCTAGACACCTTCAAAGGGTTTTCTTGCCCATTATCCTACATATCTAATATGGCAAAACCAGAAAATATTGTGCCATAAGATTAAGAAGAAATCCAAGGAATAAATCTATGAAATGGTAGATGTAGCATACTACCTTGCGATGCAGATAACATCAAACTGGAATTATTAACTCCTCTTTGTCTAATTGTTTCCTTGTTCTTTAGCTTTGTTTCTCACCTTCAGTACGTAAATCCGTTCTATGTTGATATCTACGAAGTGTGGCTGGTTCATTCTCATCTACAACATCATCCACCCTCACAGAGCACAACAGTACCATAGTTTCCAGAAATTATCATTAACATTTTTGAGCAGGAAATGGTAGGGGGATAGTAAAGTAGACTGAGTTGAGTAGCTTATCAGAAATGTAATTTTCACAAGTCACAACCACGTCTTGATAGTATGTATAAAAAAATTTCTTTAAAAAAAGAAGGGACCGAATTGACTCGTGAACTGTACAATTGATTGACCCGGATTCAATTTTCGCTGATTGTATGTAAAAAATTTGCTTCATTATTCTGTAATGCAAAAAAGTCAAGTGGGTGTATACAGTAACTTTATAAGATTGTGGAATGGATCGGTTGCATAGGCTTTTGATATATGTGGTGGCCATAAAGGAGGAAACTTATGCCTAGCACTGGTAATGATATTAGCGCTTAAATCTTGTTAATAGGTACTCTTTTTTAAGAACTTTTAATTGGGGGATATGGGAATTAATTGGGGATATGAATTACTTCCCCCCAACCCATGATTTCGGCTAAGGGGTGACCATTGGTTATGAAAATACTAAAATACCCTTCCCAAAAATAAAAATCAAAAACTTAAAATCAAAAAAATAAATCATATCCCCATTTCCATCTCCACTTCTTATTAATCTTATTTAGGGGTGGAGCTTTGAAACTCAAATATTTCCCATTCCCTTTCAAATTCTAAACTCTCCCCACTCTATATCAAATTCTCTTCTCCTCACTTTGGAAACAATTTTTTTTTTATTCGGAAGTGATGAAGATCATGTTGAAAGTGATGATGATGACCATGCCGGAATTGATGAAGACCATGTCAGTATCATGATACCGGCATAGTCTTCATATCAACTGACCATGCCGACACTGGACTGATTAATACCAGAAAAAATTCAAAACGGAAGTGATGAAGACCATGCCGGAATTGATGAAGACCATATGTTTGAACATGATACCAATGCCGCATGCTCGATAATTTCCTATCAATGCCGGTAGTCAAGTGAAAAAAAAAAAATCAACATTCTGGATACTTTTCATCATGTTCCGGCATAGAAATTTAAGCAAAATACTATGTCGAACACGTACCCCTTGGACAGCATGCTCGAATCCATGATTACCATGCCGGTACCTGTTCAAAACCAGAAAAAAAATCAACATCAAAACCAGAAAAAAATCGTAACGAGAGGGCGTAGCTCTCCCCCAATTATTATTATTAACCACTAAACATGATTAGTGAGGGGTATATTAGGATTTAAAAAAATACTTAGATAAGGGGTGACCCAGCTTTGCTATTTGGATCCCTATTTTGTCTTGTAGCTATATCCCCCAATTAGTTTTGATATCCCCAATTAATCATTCTTTTTTAAGTATATATCGGTGGACTTAAATTGTTGTTTTGGGAGAACCTCGCCGTTCTTAATACCTCCCTAAATAATGAGATTTCATTTTAAGTGAAGTAATTGATTTATTTTGTTTATAATATAAGCCCATTGAAATTGAATATCTTCAAGTCCTACATTTTGATCATTTGATCTCTTTTTTGTTTTCGATTTGCAGAAAAATAAAACAAAACGTAATGCTGATTATTAGATGCTTTGTATCATTCATCCTCAAACTAGTTCAAGGTCAGTTTAGTAAATCACACATTTCCTTCCCTGGTATAAATATATAAAACCCTAATATTTTGTCAAAATTTCTAAATAGATAGTGAGAGTAGAGAGAGACTACCAGTGAGAAGAGTGAGGCGGCGTTTGTGGAAAACCAGTAACCAGAGTTCGCTGATGAGAGTTTTTGACGTTACCAGAATCAGATGAGAGAATATTATCGGAGTTTTAGTTTCATGTGGGAACCTTTATCTATACCCTGGAGGAGATCAAATAAAAGAGACACACAGATCTTTCTAATAGTTGTCATAATGACTTCTCCTCTCACATTTATGTTTTCTTGTCTCTCACATACCATATATGGGTAGTAGAACCCAGAATGCAGAAGTATCATCATGTAAGATCCGTAAAGTCATTGTGTTTGATATTATTTTCATTGTCTTAGCCCATAGTATTTACATTCATCTTTTGGTTTTGCTCTGTAGGGAATTTGCAGTCATTGTCTGCTGCTACTATGATTTGAAATACACAACTGCTGAAATGGTAGATTTGAAGAAAATAGAAGATCTGATATCTGAAATACATACCCTTATTTAATTTTGCGAGTTCCCTTATTGCTGCAACTACAAGGGTTGCTTTTGTCTACGTGTTCATTAGTTTTCAATATTATTCTGAAATACATACCCATGTAAGATTGTGTGGTTTTTGAAGTAAAGAATGTAAACGTGAATTTCATTGAGCAGATCTTTACCCTTCGAGACAGATATGTGAAAACATTTAGTTGCAATTTAGGAAACAATAAAGGCTTTGCGCAGCATTTTTGCAATGATTCAAACATAACATTTAGCTTAATCTTGATGCATCTCAAATGTTCTATTTACAGAGTCAGTTGGATGAACTACTTCATCCCAGCAAAGATGAGTTGATGCCAATACAAATTACCCATCCTTTATATATGGACGTAATCCACAACATGCTTCAGAACTTAATTCAAATCCTACATTTAAGACGGGGTTGCACATCAGATTTGGTGTTCTTGTTGAATCTATAGAGAAAGAAAAAAATGAAAGACAGTGGCAAACATAGAAGTTATTTGACATATCCGTAGAAGCTTCGAAAGCACCATTAAAGTTTATATCCATCGGTGAGTTTCGACCCATCGGTTCCTCCATTACCATGTGTTTCATGGCAAAACTGAACTCCATTACCCATCCATTTATCTCCCCACAGTCCACACACTTGCCATTTCTACTGTTGTATTGCCACAAGTAAGGAAGAGCGCACCCAATAGGAGCCAGACCCATCAGCATATTTTTCTCTCACAATAGTTCAGAATTTTCCATCAATAACCTCCAAATTGTTCAAATTCCTGAGGAACAGCTGTGTACACAGAATCATGTACAGTAGAACGTTAAGGACATGAACGAATACTCATATGCTTATGTAACAAAATTTGGATACTCAGAGAGATTCAGTTGTTCCATAAGCGAACTTGTGAAACCCAAATAATCCCATGGCTCCTTGATATACAACGTTTATAGTCTTGGCCTTATCAAGAGATGCGTTGAATGCCTCGATGAAATCTGAACTAATATCAAGAGATTCATATATTAACCCAAATTTGCTGGCGTTTCATTAACCTAAATTTGCATTTCAATTCAGTAGAATAGAAAGTTTACTATATAATTCAGAGAGTAGTAATCTAAACATACTCTCTTGCAGGGTCGTGGCCGCATCACTTCTCCCACCCTAAGCCTTTTCGATATTCCGTGAATGTGTACTCTACCTCTGCATTATAAAAATATTTACAATGTGAAAGAAGTCACTACGTACTACACATGTAGAGACTCACAATTGAAGTTCACAATTGAGTCATATCCTCGTAAACACTACCATTGGTGTTTACAAGGTAAATGTACTAATATAAAACAATATGATTATCATTCTCACAGTAAACTTGTAGATTCATGCTCTCATAAACATACAAATATTCCTTTTGAAAGATCTTCATTTACAATATCCAGAGATTTAATACCCCAATCTAAACAGAGAGACAGTGAGCATCCTGCTATAAGATTTTGACTTACGATATCATCATTAGATTTAAAACCCTAACGTAAACATCTAGCAATTATACTGCATCTACAAATAGACAACATACCCGTAGGGTTCACCAGGGTATTCACACATCAACAGCTTTTGGTGACAAAAAAAAAATAAAAATGAAGCTTTCCATAAACGTTACGGTTTTGTTCCTACTAGGTTAGCCAACATATTAAAACCATGAGAGGAGAAATCATTGTTCTATCCATCTATTGATTGTGTGATCTCCACCAGGGTATGTGTAGTGCTTCCCATAGAAACCCAAAATTACATTCCATTTGTAATCTAATCAGATCTCTGAGATTTTTTGTTTGTTCAACACCGGCGGCTTCACTGGTCTCTCTCCACTTCCACTCGCTCACTCAATCAAAATCTAGGGTTTTTCATTCTTTTATAGTCCAACACAGATTGAGGTTTACCAAAATGTCCTTTGAATCTCATCTTCGGTTGGGTTTTTTAACCTGCGCCTGGAGTACAAACCCAAACATAAAGAGATTATAGTAACCAGGAAATCTTGTTGGCTTTAGCCTTTAGGGAGGTTTTTCCGGTAGTTGTGCAAACTGCAAAGGATGGATGGACCGCAATGTCTTTGGGTTACGTAAAGTCTCCAGGTCATGCAAACTTGAAGTTGTCGTCTGACATCTAAAAACTCCAGATATCTAAGTTTTTCCACTCTTTCAATCTATGTTGTAAAAGGCGCTAGGCAAGGCGAGGCGCCAAGCCCAGCGCCTTTGGCGCCCCAGGCGAGCGCCTTTTTTTTTAGAAAAAGCCAGCTTTAAGTATAATTTGGCGCCTGGGCGCCTTTTTTTCCCAGGCGCCAGCCCTACGCTTAGTGTGCCTTTGGCGCTTTTACAACATAGCTTTCAATAGAGAAAAGCTAGATCTTTGCTTTCCGATGTGTTCATATCCATGAAATTGGATCATTTCAGCTTACCATGGTAGACAATATGGTCTCCTTTTAGAAGAATTTTTAGCAGGCATTACTAATATTCACATGAATTAATCAAACAGCCTCCATGACCAACAACATCAAATAACGAAAGCATAATCGTCCAGAGCAACAATTCCAAGCAGTAACTTTCTTTCTAATAGCTTCTTCCTGGCAACTTCTAATAGAGATGAGTATAAATGAGACTAGGGGATTTTATTTTTAGGCCCCAGGTGTAGATTCCTGGTTCGTTTGCTGAGTATGGGACACTTTTTAAAGCTTAATTTCTAGTGATGATTGTAACATCTAAGCTGGACGCAACATCATCTATAAATGAATAATCTCCAAATCCAGATAACTCAAGTTAAACGATACGTAGGCCATGAGTTCATCACTCATCCACCAAAATCCTGTTTGTGCCGCCTGGCAGTCTCACATAACCGGTCTTGCACATTGGGGCTGATTCAGGTAAAGGTCATTTTAGTAAATCATATATTTCTTTATATAAAACCACCAAACCCTAACATTGCCTGTTAAATTTTTACACAAAAGAGTTAGAGTACCAGAGAGGGAGTGAGGCGGCGCTGATGAGAGTTTTCTTACGTCGATTACCAGAATCAGATGCGTGGTAGTTTTAGTTTCATCTTGGAACCCTTACACATACCCTGGTGGAGATCAAATAGAAGGGATACACAGAAATCTTTGAAATTCTCAGTCATAATGACTTCTCCTCTCAAAACTAAGTTCTACGGGTTTTGGAAATCCTTATATGGGTATTAGCATCTGGTAATCATACTTTCTATCAGGTAAGATCTGTAAAATTATTGTGTTTGGTATTTTCATTTCTTAGCCCACAATATTCACATTCATCTTTTAATTTGGTTTTAATTTTGTTTTTGTATGCAGGGATAGACCGAAGGTCCAAAGAGACATGATTTGGAGTCTTCCTTCTCAACTATTATATGGAGATACACAATTTGTTTTAAGTTTGTTAATTGTTTGATTATGTTAAACTATTAATTTGTGTCTAGGACTAAAGTTTATACTCCCTCTGTTCTTAAATAATAGACTGCTTTCATGTACAATTTATATAATTTAGACTCCAGCTTAGGCAATAGGTTTGGAACAAGGAACCAAGTTGGTTTTTGTTGGAAAAAATATGAGGGTGCATCATATCTGATTGGGTAGTGCGAAAATTTTCTAAAATGTTGTTCTTAATCTATAAATGTTGTTAGCGTGTTATGATAGTTACGCCCAATACATGTTGTGGTGCTTGATAGAAACATCTGTTCAAATTATAGCCTAGTGTTGATAATGTTTGTCAATTACTTCGAAAGAAGACTTAAATTGGTGCATATCAGTTTTGGATGTTAATTTTTTTTACTGGGGTTGTTTACTTAATATGATTAGATTTGTATATGGTAGTGAAAATGCGATTAAAATTTGTAGTTCCTTTTTTATTGGGTATGTGGTTTGCTATGTAAATCTGGTCAATTGGGAGCTGCATCTGTTGGAGGGATATAGTGTATGCTACTGCAGCTCCATCTTGCCCATGGTTCAGTAAAGTGGTTGAATGCCTTCATACCTTGTCAATGTTTTAGTGGCTAATGACTATGGATATGTTAAACTTTTTGCTTTAATTTTTTTTTTTATTTCACTTCATTTCAGCAACCTATCCAAGCACAACTGTTCAAGTTTATAGCTGTAAAGGATGATATCCACTTAGACTAAGTCTTATGGGCTAGATTGGAGGTGCTAGATTAGCACTTAAGTGTTGCAATTCAAAAAAAAAAATGTGGCAAAAAAGTTAACGCTAGTTCTCTCTCCTACCAGTTGCTAGTATGTGAACTAGCATGCTAGATAGTTACGCTGAATGATTTAGCGCTTAAAAAACTACCTTTTCATGGAATGGTTCAGCGCTGAAAGATTTATTTTTGATCTGACGGCTGAGATTTAAAGCGCGGAATGGTTCAGCGCTGGGTTGACGTGGACTGCTAATCTAGCTGCTAGATTAGCACTCCCATAAGACTTAGTAGGTAGTCCTGACTGCTAATCTAGGTGCTAGACTAGCACCCCATAAGACTTAGTCTTAGCCTTAGTTATTAGCCAAGTAGCAATGATAGAATTCTCAACCTTTCTCACTTTTCCCATCATTAGCCTTATGTTCTTATGTTCTTGACTATTGATACTAGTAGAACATAGTGAAAATTTCGTGAATGAAGAATTGTTGAAATCAGCACAGTAGTACTTTTCTTTGTGTTTACTGTTTAGATTTAGAATCTCTGTTGGATGTATGGGATACGATGGTAATGTTCCATGATAATGATTATTAGAATTTAAGTGCTCAACCCCATGCCATGAGAACAGTTATGGGCTGGTCTTTTATTAACAGTATATCTTGGATGAAATATTAACTTTGAGTTCTTGTGTTGCTGAGCACAAGGCTAAAAAAACTTTGCCCTGGTGCCCGATGGTACTACACAATATGAACCTCTTTTCTGAATACTGCAAACACCTGAAATTACCACACTAAGAAAAACAATACCTGTTAAAAGTGTCTCAAAATTGTGTGATTACAAGATGATTATTAAGTTTTTTTTTTTACTTTTACTTGTCTCTAATTCATGAGTTCAGATTTTTCAGATTTGTATGTCTTAGGACTAAAATAGGCAAGGGTGCGGCATTCAAATTCACGAAACAAATCGATTGAAAAGGATTCATAATTTTTCTACCGTTTGAAACCAGAAGTCAAATTAAATATTGTAGCAATTCAACTCCAAGAAACATAAGGCAAAGAATACTAAGGTTAACTTCAAAATATGCCTAAAGATATTATCCCAAAACTATGTGTCGAACGATCATCATAAAGACGTAAAGGATCGTTACTAAACTTTACTTCACTGCAATGAAGCTGAGGTCCAACTTTCACCAAACCATACTCCTTTATTTCCCTTTATCTTCAATTTGTATATCTAAAACAGAATTTAGTAAATAGTAAAATTTCTCTTAGTCATTTAGCTGACCAATTTATTTATTTTTTATTGCCTCTTTGGCATTTTTACAAACAGCTAATTTCATAACCTGAAATAAATCATATCTCAATCAGGGAGTGGAACTCCTACTAAGCATTCACATATTTCTTGCAATTATAAATCACCAGCAGTGGTAGGTAGTACCAACAAAGAACATATCACTGAGAAGAAATCTCCCTTCTTCATCCACTATTTGCAATCAAATTATCCAAAAAATAATCTGCCACAACCGGTGATTCTATTGTACAGCTGAGCTACATTTTTTTTTTTTTTTTTTTTTTGCTAGGAAAGAGATGTATTAATCAAGAAAGGAGTTTTACAAGTGATTTAGGAATGAAGGCACTGAATCCCTCCATTCTCCAGATCTATTATTGTATTGCCTACAATGTTTGGCAGGAGCATCAGTTAAGGATAAAAACTTAGAAAATCTACTAACATATCTAACTTCATGAAACATGAAATTGTTCAAAATGAAAAGACTATCATCTAAGATAGAACTAATGAACCAGCTAATCTGGTTATTTTTATTTCTCAAATAAGAGACAACATTTTTAGCATCACTGTTTATGCAGATTACTTTCTAATTGGTTTAGACAAAATACATAATCATTCTCAGTGAATTTTCAGAGAGCCATTTCCTCATACACATACAAATATTCCCTTTGGAGGATCTTAATTTACAACATCCAGAGATTTAATACACTAATATAAACAGTGAGATGTTGATTTACAATATCATCAATAGATTTAATATCCTAACGTAAACAGCTAGCTAGCAATTCCACTGCATCTATCGATCACTTTCTGGCAGTTCTGGATCAAATTCAATGGGAAACCTGTAAAATTCATCACAAGCGAGCTCAACTTAAATTCAAAGAGAGTCTCCTAATTAAAAAAATAAATAAATCTGTATTAAAAGACAACATACCTCTAGGTGGTTCAGGTTTTGGTCAGCTGAAACAGAAGTTTTACATTAACCCTGTGGTTCATTTCCTGCTTGATTAGATTTTAGTGAGCTAAAACAGAAGGTTAACATATTAAAACCATAAGAGGAGAAATCATTGTGCTATCCATCTATTGATTGTGTGATCTCCACCAGGTATTGTAGTGCTTCCTATAGAAACCCAAAATCAAATTCCATTTGTAATCTAATCAGATCTCTGAGATTTTGTGTTTGTTCAACACCAGCGGCTCGCCCACTCAATTTTTTCTCTTTCTGAAATCTCAAATGGAAATCTAGGAATTTTTATTCTTATATAGACGAGCACAAAATTAAGGTTTACAAAAATGTCCTTTGAATCTCATCTTCCAATGGTTTTTTTTGACTTGGGCCTTGTTGGCTTGGGCACATAAGGAGTCTTGTATGCTTCGGGGAGGTTTTTTCCATACTTGGGCAAAAAGGTTATAATATAAGGAGTCTTGTCGGCTTCAGGGAGGTTTTTTCCATAGTTGGGCAAAGGATGGATGGACGGCAATGTCTTTGGGTTACCCAAAATCTCCGGGTCATGCAAAGTTCAAGTTGTCCCATGACATCTAGAATTATGAAATTTGAAAATGGAAGTTAAAAATAAAGATATTTTAAAAAAAAAGTACCTAATCAGAAAAATTCCAACTCCTTTGCTGCACTCACAATCCTGGTCCTGTTTGTGCAACATTTCTGGCCGTGGTACTGTTAACTATCATACAAGTCGGGTCGAGGCCGATTTCAATAGAAGCAAGAAGATCAAAAAGAACCGAATGATGATGAATTAATTATAGAACAAACATTTGAACCAAATTAAACCTGGCTTGATTGGGGTATACCCAATAAGACAAAATAGGGTCATTTTGAAGTAAAGTCAAGCTACCCCTTAACCTATATTTTTGTAAATGGCTAAAATGCCCCATAATGATTAACTTTAATTTAACTAAAATGATTAAATTAGTTAAATTAGTTAGATTAGTTAGTTGATTTAGTTATAAGTTGAGTGTTAGAAATCATTTAGAGAGAGAATTAGTATGAAGGAGTAGAGGAGATTTTGGGGGAAAAAGTTAGGTTTTTTGTGAAATTTGTGATATGAGTGAGATGAGTGATTCTAATCCGATTTTGAAGTGGGGAGTCTTCTAACTTTCCTCCTACATATGAGTACTGGTATGATGATCTACCAGACCATGATCGAATGGATTACATGCATGACTCTCACTTTTATTTTCCTCAAACTCATGATGGGTATGGAAGTGATGAATGTATTGAGCCAAACGAAGAATCCAATGAGCAAGAAGAAGAGAATGGAGCTGAAAGTAATCAGGTAGAAAACCTACGTGGTGAAGATTATGATTTTTCCATACAAATGATCGATTTTGTTTTTTTTTTTTCGCTCGTCGTCTGGTCGGCAAGGTCGACGCTTGTCGATCATGCCGCCATAAAAGCCGCGTGGTTCTACTTTGAACAACGTGCTGACTTTTCATGAGCAGTACCACGCCGTCCGTGTAGAAAATTTTAACCTTGCCGACTTCCATTTTTTTGAAACACAAGAGTCTTTACTTGAAAATGCTTACGCCGGCATTGTCATGTTTTCATAACTTGCCGGCTGTTTCCATGTCGGCAATGTTTATATTCTATTACGTTTCGGTTTTTTCTAGCCGGCATTGTTTTATATGTCAACCATGCCGACCGGGGTAATACACATCAACTAAACTTTTGATGTTTTGTAGATTGTGGCATTGGTACCTATGGAGGATCAGCCTCAAGCTCAGAAAATTAGGGGTCCCGATACTTCCTCACATTATGCTAATGATTTGGAATGGAAGGAAAAAGACGACGCGGTCAATTGGATTGTTGAGAAAGCCAAAGAGAAGATGTGCGTTCTAGTGAAAAACACCCAACAAAAATCTACGCGTTTTGAAATGGTATGCGAGTGTTATGGATCGCCGGAGGAAAGTCACAAGAGAAAGGGTTATGTGTATGATAAGAAGACGACTAGGGTGTACAAGACGAAGTCAAAGAAGTGTGGATGCCCATTCAAGATAATTTTTGGGAGGAACAAAGATACTGACAACATGTGGAGAATGAGTAGAGTTGATGTTGGTTGGCATAACCATAAAGATCCGGACACTCTTGTTGGGCATTGTCAAGTTGCCAAGTTGAAACCGCACGAGTTCGAACAAGTAAGAACAAGTTGGGGAGTTAAACCAACTAAGCTCCTAAGTAAGTTCAAGAGGGACGACACGCATAACCTCTCTTCATTGTCTACAATTTATGCGGCCAAGGAAAGTATTAAAAGAATTGAATGGGATGGAAGAAAGGTGATGGAAGAATCACAATGGTTAATACACAAATACAACTACACGGTGAGACACCATGAGTCATCGGAGGGGAAGGTGGATCGTATTTTTCTTGCGCATCCCGATATGATTCAATTGGCGCGTTGCTTTTACCAAGTTTTGTTCATGGATTGTACTTATAAGACGAATAGGTACAACATGCCTTTGTTGAACATTGTAGGACAAACCTCGGATAAGCAATCGTTCACGGTGGCATGGTGTTTTATGGATCGTGAGAAGGATGATAGTTATATTTGGGCATTGGAAACTTTGAAGCTTCTTTACCACGGAGACGAAACTCCGGGGGTTATAGTCAAGTTGAATAGGTTGGACAAACTCCGGGGGTATAAAACTCCCATTCCTCTTGATGATATCGATCCTTATTGGAAGCAATTATCTTTCAAAACGGCTCTAAGAGAAGATCCCGATGAAGAGTTTGGCGACATGGAACTTGGGAGAATAATCCTCGAAAAGTACCCCAAGTTGAATAGGCTGGACAAACAAACTATGAAGCACAAGTTGATGCCGATAGTTTACCCTTTTATGGAAGAACTTGAAGAACCGGCGAAACAAGATCCTAATGGTAGACCAACTACCAAAAAGACGAGGGCGGAAGAAAGAGAACAAATCAAAGAGTTTTTGAGTACAAATTGCGATCAAGATCAATCCGAAGGAGAACAAATCAAAGAGTTTTTAAGTAGAAATAGTGATCAATCCAAAAGGGAAAACATTAAAGAGCATTTGAGTACAAAGTGCGATCCATCCGGACATGTTTATACCGAGGCGCGATACAAGGAGGAGCCTGCTAAAAAGAAAAGAGGTCGTCCAAGGAAGGATTCAACTACGCCAATGGTCTCTAACTTGAATACAAATGGCACTCTACCTCTTGAGAGTCAAGCAAGCGTGGAATTTGTTGGAAAGAAAAGGGGTTGGCCAAAGAAGGATTTAACTACACCAACCGTCTCTAACTTGAATACAAATGGAACTCTACCTCTTGAGAGCCAAGCAATCCAAGGAGATGTTGCGAAGAAAAAAGGTCGTTCAAAGAAGGTAGTACAACCGGTGTTGCAAAAGTATCGCACTCAACTCCCTCCAATTATTCAATATTTCGTGATTGGTACCGACGATGTTCCGAAAGATGGAAATTGTGGGTTTCACGTTATCTCGCAACAATTGGGACACCTAAGTGGAGCGGTTGAAGAGAATCTCACCCAATTCCAATACATTAGAAAGAAGATGGCCGCTAGACTAGAAAACGACAAGGAGTTCCATATCTCAATGATTCTAGAAGGTTCCATGGAGGAGAAAGAAGCAACTTTCAAAGGTTTGCTAACTAGTGTTAAAGGCCCGGAGGGAAACGCACCGATCAAATGGGAACATTGGTTGAGAATGCCGAAGTGTGGCCATCTATTGGCAGATACTTGTAATTGCGTGGTACATGTTTTTAGTGAGGGACTATCTATAGCATTTGCACCGAAACATGCAGTTTGCGTGGACCAACTCACGCATAGAAGAATTGTCATGGCTTTGGTGGATAAAAATCATTTTATTGGTCTACAACTCAATAAGGAATGTCCATTACCTCCTCTATGTAGGTTTAGTTTGTGGGAGAAGTTCACAAACAACAAGAGCAAGGAATGGATGAAAATTTATGAGGACAACATGGCCCTTTGGAATGTTATAGATGAGTCTAGGGAATATCCCATAGATTTGACTAAAGGAGGTTCAATAGGTTTGAATGAATTCCCTCCAATAGATTTGAGTGAGGAGTGATTATGATTAGGGAATAAAGCAGCTTTTTGTGTAGTGTACAATGGAGTACTAGACAAAATATTCGTACTTTTTGGAGTACTTTTGTAATCGCATGCGTGTTTTGTGTAATGTACTTTGGAGTGCTACAAATGAATGAAATGGATGTGTTTTTTTGAGTGTATTCTCATTTGTTCGGCATCATATTTATTACCAAACCCTGCCGGCTCTCCCAGGGTCGGCACGGTATTATTTCGTCAGACTGCCGGCCGCAATGCATGATAGTACAGGAAAAAGCTGCCTGATATGGCCGGCGAGGTCAGGCTTCTGGCAAGCTGCCGGCGCTTTAAAAAATATCAAAATATAAAGGTAGATCTCATTTGATGAATTCTTCAAAATCTTCTGCCCTAGTATGAAATAATGGCTTCTTCATATTCTTCAAACCAAAGTTTTGATGAATAATGGCTTCTTCAATAATGACAAATTAAGAATTTAACTATAATACTACATTTGTTCATCAAAAGAGTTACATTTAGCCTATTTTCCACTTGCCTTCATTTTGATCAATCAATTGATCCACAGTCAACATATTGGCCTAAAAATAATGAGAAATTGAGAATTTAACAAATCACTCTTATCTAAGACCCACATATATTTCCAGATTGGGATGTTTCTGACATCTCCAATTGCTTCCAACAGACCAGATAAAGTTTAATACCTATTTCTCCAATGCTTTAGTAGAACTTTGAATAAGACTTCACTAATTCGAGATCTGTCTAGTGCAGCACTCTGAATAACATAACAGACTTCATTAATTCGAAATTGGAGATTACCAATTTATCTTTTTGGTTAATTTATCTCATATAACAAACTACTATTTTTTTTTTTATTTTTTTTTTTTGGCAAATTTTGCATTTTTGAAAATGAAAGAATAATTACGAGCAAAGAAATTGATAAACACAAAGACACAATCATAAATTCTTAAGACAGAAAAGCATTACTCAAAATGAAACGAAAATTATCAAGTTCCATGAATAAGAAAATGAAACGAAAATTACCAAGTTCCATGAATAAGAAAATGAAACGAAAATTATCATCCACTCAAAATGCCCTAGATCTATAAACTAGAAGCGCATGGGTAAATCTGGACGTGGTAAACATATCCTCACCATCGTCATCACCCATGTCATCGTCACCATCATCATCTAAACCTAGGTTTCATATTATTGAGAGGAAAAATCATAGTGCGAAAAATCTTGATAATAATGCTCTATTGAACCATCAACCATGATTATGTTGCTGCCGCTCATATGTATTTTAGTGACCATCAAATATATGAAGGAGTTGTTGTTGTTTGCGTTCAAAGGACGGAGGCGCAGATAAATGGATGAAGAATGGAGAACTACTGCTTTACACATCTAGTTTAGGGTTCACTCGTTGATCTAACGGCTGTAATGTAAATATTACTTACATTCATTATGATGGATTAGACGGATGTGATATGTGCCGTTTTTTTTTTTTTTTTTACTAGTATAAGACGCACGCGCGATGCGCCTGCCGAGATAGATATATAACATAACACGATGCTCTAGTAAAGTGTACGTTTCTTGTTTCTTCTACTGTATATACCAACTGCTTCCAGTTTTCAAGATTGATGTATAACAAAACATAATACTATTATTCTTCTATGTTTATATAGTTAACACTGTAAGTAAAACAATACCGACAGTACACACGATTATAGAAAATGTGAATACGAAACAAATCTATCAAATCAAAGCAGGAGCGGGTGGTAGTGGAATGATGGAGATTGAGTAATTAAAAAGGTGGATGAGTCTACGACAGTGATCTTCTTCAAGCAGCTTGACCATTACAATAAAACTTCAGTTGGCCATCCATACTCCATCTAAGATTGTCATACAATACGTAATAATGTGCAACTGCACTTCCTAATTACAGACATGATTGAGGTCAGTAAAATTAACATGCTCAATTCCCACTAATTAGACATATCCTGTACACTTGAGATTTGAGAGATGGATCGTTATTTTACACTCATAAACCTAGTTTTAATAGAACCTAGTTTTAATATAAACCAAAATTAATCCATCAATCCAATCCTTTGCAAGATTAATACATTTGACCATCTCATATGTGAAGTTTACAATTCCTCAGGACAACAATTAGAATAATGCTGGAAAATGACTTAAGATTTCAGCTTTGTTGTGAAAACATAGGAAATGAAAAGATAATTCAAATGCAAAATTATGCAAGTGCAATGAATACCTGGTGTGTCAATGACATTAACAATTTGACTATCATCATCCGGCATAGTTGTCTCCATTTTGTGTTCAGTTGTGACACCAAGGGCAGCTAGGCCTTGCATAAAATTTATTCCTTCCAAGGATGCTACTACCAAGAGCATAATTCCTTTCCCAACTCTCCGCTTCAGTGCAGCATTTCCATCTCACATACAACAAACTTTCACCTTGCAGTCTCCATCAACAACAACATCTCCTCTTCACAAAACGCCACCAGGTCTCATTCCAACGGCGACTACCAGTTCCATCTCATACATTCACTACTTGAAGTCTCCACACATCACCACCTTTCCATACAGTCTATAACACCAAGCCAGCAGCAACAAAGTGCCACCAGTCCATCTTCTCTCTACTATCAGTCTACACCATCTGCTTCGCGGCGTACATAATCATCATCACCAGCGGCTTGAAGAAGTTCACAGTAAATAAAACAATATCGACAATAAAAATGATTCTGGCTTACCACTACTCGTTCTCGCTTGTTGCCCATTTTTGTTTTCGAGTCGTTGTAACGGCCGAATTCCGTATTAAAGCTTTTCAAGGAAAGTTCCATTTCGTGTATTGTCATTGAGCTTTGTTTAGCTCTCTCAAAACTTCGGTGCTGCTGTAGCTGATGAGTTCTTTGATGTGGGACCAAATCATGGCGATGTTGTCTTTTTCCTTCATTTATCATATCCAGCTTCTCTCGAAATCCAGATTTCTCTGCAATTCTAGGACTTCTACGGAGTTCTGGTAATGTATTGTGCTCCGTTGATGTTTCTATCAACTTTTGAATTCGATTTTGCTCTTTGATTCTAGGGTTACGATGGGGAACGAAGACTTCATTGCTCCATTACTATAAAGATGTATATCCTGAACCAACAGTCAGAAATAAAACTAATGCTCATGCTCTGTGTGCTTTAAAGATGTACGGCGTAAACCAAAATCAAAACTGAAGTTCACATATGTACAGAGCGTCTGTAGGTGCAATTTAAAAAGGTTTTTTCTTATAGGAAAATCAATAAACAACTGAGAATAATGGAATTTAAAATAAGATTCACAAATACAATGGGTTAGTGAAAGCAAATTTGGAATTTCACTAACCAAAATTCAAATGTGACTTAGAGTAAGACATGAAAAGCAATGGTTACTGAATTGAGAAGCCAAAATTCAAAATTTAGGTCAAAAAGTCGGTAATTGAAATTCCAAAAATCAAAGAACAATTAGATTGTAATTTAGTACGGAATTGACTAACCTGATTGAAATCTGACGTTAGGTCTAAGGTTCTCGTATTTGTTCTGCTTCTTTATCGAAATCTCACCTGGAGGAGGTGTTTCACAATTCATGGCGGAGGTGGTGGAGGTGTTTCAACGAAAAACAGATGCAGAGAAAAGAAAGAACTCTGTTGAGAAGTCAAGTTACAGAGGTACCCTTTAGTGCTTAGTTTTGATGGAAAAATAAGCGAGGGTAGTTGAGTAAAAAAGGGGGGCCACGGTTGAAAAGTCCCCCTTTTCTTTATTATAGTATAAGATAAGATAAGATAAGATAGAAGTCATTCCATAAAGTAATAATTACATGATACATGATTGTCGTAATTGGTTCATCTCCAATAAGAGCTTTTTCCCCTCCGTTCCTTCTATTTCTTGATCTCTTCTCATGATATTGATAGCTTTAGCATTTAGTTCTATGATTTTAGGTATACATAAAACTTTCAGGGCATACAAAATGATAGTCCCATCTTGGGTGATCTTATAAGGGGTAACCTATGGGTAGCTCAATTACCTATATACACTTAATACAAAAATCTAAAATCAGTTTTCTAAAAAATCAAAAGCAGCTTCCCTTAACATCTCTTCTTCTTCCTCCTCTAGCCAAACTCTTCCCCTCCCGCGAAAAAAAATTCGTCACCGTGATTAATTGTTGATTCGTAAAAATTTGATTGTTGATTAAACTGAACTATATAATGACTCGTACAAAGAAAAGCAGGGACTAGGCAAACCAAATCGTCTTCTAATCCATCAATTGAAGAAGAAGAACCAATTGAAGATGAAGGTGTAGAAAATGAAAATCAACCACCAATTGAACAAGAAATTGAACCAACTACATCTCCAACTCCGGAAATGAGGATAAGAAAGTAAGTTTTACAAACCCAATCTCCTATTTGATGTTTTTCATCGATTAAATGACGATTACGGTGTTGGGTTCGGCTCAAAATTGAGTTGCGTTTTTAGCCGAACTGTTCTTCACAAAAGCTTCCTGTAAGTGTATATGAACAGTTCGGCTTGAAATTTCATGAAATTTCAAGCTGAACCTAGTCACAGAAAGAGATGCATAGGGGTTCGACGTATTCGATAGTCATAATATGTGCCGAACCTAGCACATTTACGAGGTTCGGCTATTACGATATTCACAATATGTGCCGAACCAATACAAAATTATTAACCCAGGAATGTACATGATCAGGTTCCGCTTATATTATACTTATTCAAATAGCCGAACAATGTGTTTCCAACAGGTTCAGCGCTTAAGAATTTATAAATATAAGCCGAACCCTAAATATTTTTTCCTCCAGACAGTTCAGTGTAGGGTTCGGCTTGTTAGGAAAATTCGAACCAAGCCGAACTCTGGTCTACAATGTAGGTTCGGCTCTTAATCAACACTTTCAGCTAGCCAAACTGTTCATCCATACTCGCCGAACCTTAGTGAAAAAACACAAACTTTTGATGATTTTAACCTACCAAAGTGAGATTAAACATAAGGGTAACTAAATAATCTACACAAATTTTTTTCTCACTTTCCCCTTCTCCTTCTAAAAAAACCTAACCTTTTTTTTTCTTACTCAAATTTTTTTATCTACACAAATTAATAACTAAATAATCTTAAAACTAATCACTAATCACTAATCAGAATTATTTTAACAAATCATTAGTATTAACACTAATCTTAAAAGGGCAGATTTGCCATTACCAAAAATGTTTGGTTAAGGGGCTTCTAATTTTGCTATTTACACTCCTTTTTTGTCTTTACTTGGTATGCCCTAAAAGATTTCAGTATGCCTGAAATCATAGTTCTTTGCTTTCTTTGTTTGTTTATGGGCTTTGGTTGGGCTTTTTCACTAGCAGGATTGGTTGGTTCGGCTTTGCTACTAGTTTCTTTTAGTATCGGCCCGGAGGAAATTTCCCGATTTGACTCCCATTCCGATTCATTAGAGTTGAACGGGTTCAGAGGCTTGTGTGTTGCACTTGGTTGGTGCAGGACATGGAGCCAGATCTTGGTTGGTTGGTGCAGGACATGGAGCCATGATAATCACTTTCCATACTAAAACCAACCCGATTAGAGAGAAAACTTCCTTTTCTTGGAAGCAAACCTGGACTATTCTAGATTTTGATGAACGGGTATTTCTATGTTGGGCCCAAAATGAAAATTGAATTGAAGTTTTATGGGCAGCAGTAAAAAACCCATTAACACTACTTAAAGGTCATTTTTGTAAATCAAATATTTCCTAGTGTAAATATCTACCAAACCCTACCATTTTTTCTCAAAATTTCTACATAGACAGTGTGAGAGTAGAGAGACTACGAGTGGGAGTTAGTTAGGCGGCGATGAGGAAAATTCAGTAACCGGAGATCTGCTGATGAGAGATTTTTGACGTTACCATGATCACATGGAGGGTAATGATCGGAGTTTTAGTTTCATGTGGGAACCCTTACGCATACCGTGGTGGACAAGAGAGACACAGACCTTCCAAATAATGGTCATAATGACTTCTCCTCTCAAACCTAAGTTCTATTGGTTTTCAAAATCCTCATATGGGGGAACAAAACCAGGAATTTAGACAGTCCATCACGTAAGATTTGTAAAATCATTGTGTTTTATCTTTCATTGTCTTAGCCCACAATTAATATTCACATTCATCTTTGGGTTTTTCTATGCAGGGATGGAACGAAGACTCCTACGCGCCTGATGTGTCATTCGTCTTTAACTGCTCTTGATCGCGAGACACAATAGAAGCTACTTTACATGCTACAACTGCTGAAATGGTAGATCTGCAGAAAATTGAAGATCTGATATGTTGGTAATCGTTGTAAAAGGTATTTTCCAGAATCAATTTGTATCTAGACCAATGTTTAAACACCAGCTTCGTAGTGACTAGCTCAAAAACCCAATGTTGCTTTCTACTTACGTAGTAGGTTTGAGACGAAGTAATTAATTATTTTAATTGGGTAAATCGGGTAGTGTTGTACATCTAAATCTGGGTTATCTGAACATAGAATGAAGATCAGTTCGGAGCCCTCGTTCCAATTGTTAGATTAAAGTTTCTAAAATTTTTCTCTTCATCTTTAAATGTTGTTAGTTGTTGATGAGATCTACCTTAATCACCAGTCAAAATTAAATTGTTACTCTTAAAATTTTAATATGAGAGATGAATTGTATGAACAAACAATCAAGGTAAAAAAACCTCTGCACCTTCACTAAATGAAGTGGTGGTCATTGGTCAAAATGGGTGAGAAATACCGAAGGAACCAAAATGACTAACCTAACCATGACCAATTACAGCATGATCAGAGTTGATGCAATTCGAATCAGTGTATTATTTCACTTGATATTACTGCAGGTAAAAAATGGAACACCATATATTGTAGTAGTAAAATCAATATATTAAGCAAAATCTCAGCCGAAAGTATCCATTTACATTGTTTGTAGTTCCTAATTTAAGATTTACCAAAATCTCAGGAAGAAGTGTAAACTTTGCATAAGTTATGAGCCAGAACTGTTGGCTGTTTTTTACACATAGCATACAGGGGTAAAGAGAATCCTTCTGTGGAAGCCCTCAAATCCTCCATGACCGTACAAAATCCTGTTATTAGAAAGGTCTAGAGAGATGGTATCTTGAGAATTTTTAATGAATGCTCAAAGTGGAAGTGCCTACAACTTTATCAGTGCATTTTGGTTAATTTTAGTATGATTGGAGTTGTATTCCTACCATGACACCTAGTCATTAATGTAGGAGGGCTCATTGTAATTGCATGTAATTGATCATCAAAATCGAAGAGCAGCCATTTTTGTTCAACTGTTAATGCCTTCTCTAACACTTTAATTTTACTTTATTTTGTTTTCTGGTTTCAGTTTGAACGGGCCTCTGCCCATAAAGGAAAGTGTATGATCAATTATCACTTTTACAGATAACAAAATGTGAGAACACAAAGAGATTTGGTAGGATATCACATGTCTAGTTGCTTAATCATATTCTGCTTAGCTTATAAATATTTGGGATGTGAAGTAGAGTAGACTGCTGACTGGATATATCTGGGTTTGGGATACATCGCAGCAAAATCCACGCCACCCAAGTATAGTTGGATATCTGGCTAATGATACTTGTGCAATTGAGGTTGAGAGTTTTGAGACTGTGGAGTGCAGGGCGCAAATGATGGTGCCATTGTAGCGATGCACAAGAGACCAGCCAGGCGAGGTTAAAGAGTATAACCGATGCAAATTTGGAAATTAATGCATTAGAATATTAGCCTAAAAATACGAATTAAATCAAGAAGGTAAATGCTTGGTAACAATAGCTTGATTAGGATGAAATGGATGTTGTTTTTATGTCCTTGAATTTGGATACCGGTCTCTGTTTGTAGGCTTTGGCTGCAGCAGCAAAGACTGTTGGTCATAACTAAACAAACAAAATTATGATCTGCCTGTCTTTTTGGGAACCAGTGGCTCCATGACGGCAATACCTCCCTGGTCGAAAACGGAAAACAAGAATCTAATCTTTTAAAACCCTCCATGGGTATCAAACACACAAAACGTGGGCAAATTTCGGTTTGCTTGGGTCCTAGGCAGAATGGAACAGGCTCGCGACTAAGCGTAGGATGCGGTATAGCAGACAAATTTCGGTTTGCTTTCCTTTGATGGTGTTGGAATCACAAACCATGTCACACTATTAAACTTTAATGGTGTCGGAATCTGATTTTCATCTAAAATAACTCATGTTTTATAAATGGTGCCACTCTCAGTTTGTACATACTCATTTGGATCTTGACAAATAAGTTTTGATCCAATTTTTTTTTTTCTCCGGGCGGGCAAAAGGATACCAATAAGAACAATGTCATTTATTTTAAAATCTGAAGGTTTCTCTTTACCCCTGTCCAAAGAGCTACCTCTTTTTACAAGAAAGGAACTATCTCTATATGGTGATGAGCAAAACAACCATATCCTTAATAATTCAGTTCCTCTTTCCAAAATCCCTATTCGGCCTTCGTTCCTCATGATGCACATCCCACAAATTAACCAACATTAAGTTGAGTGAAACAAAAATTTAGACATATATTGTCAAGGCATTGCAGAAGGGGATGCATGCATTCCACTTCCTAGGGAGACTGAGACGGAATTCTCACAACTAGGTCCACATGTGTATGTAAGTAAATATTTTTGCTTTCATTTATGTATTTTTACCTTTTGACAAGGGAACGGTATGGTACAGTGAGATGACTTGGGATCAATTCCCGCTAATAACGAAGATGTTGAGGCAGGGTAGTACCTTTCGAAAGATTTTGCAGTGGGTCTGTTGGGTTGCATAGACTCATGGCCTTGATATATTTGGCTCTAAAACTGCTTCACATTTGCTAAGAAATGGGGAAGTGAGTGTGGTCACAATAAACTTATTTGTTACTTGGGCAATTGTTTAGGTGCATTCTTATTACGGTGTAAAAACATGGATACTGAGGCAGGGTTATGCATAGTACTTGTAATGATATTAGCGCTTAAACCTGGCGAATAGATACTCGGTAATCGGTATGAGCATGATGGTGTACTTAATTTGTGGATTAAATTATGGTTTCAGAGAATGGGAGAACCCCCTTGTTCCGAATACCTCCCTAATGAGATTTTATTTTCAGGGAAGTAAAAATTGAACTATATCTTTGAAGTCCCGCATTTTGATCATTTACTCTCTTTTTTTCTATCCCAAAATAATTAAAAATAAGATGGAATGTTGATTATTAGATACGTTAGTATTTTATCATCACATAACAGAGCTGGCTGTCCAATATCCCTTGAGAATGGTTCAAGGTCATTATAGTAAATCACACAATTTTACTTGTATAAATTTAGCAAACCCTAACATTTTACATAGAGAGTGAGAGTAGAGACCGGAAGACTCTGAGTGATTGAGGCGGCGTTGAAGGAAAAACCTGTAAATCGGAGTTCAGCTGATGAGAGTTTTCTGAGTTATCAGAGTAAGATGGGTGCATGGTTCTTGGAGGTTTAGTTTCATATGGGAACCTTTACGCATACCCTGGTCGAGAAGATCATAATGATTTCTCCTCTCAAACCAAGTTGTCTTGTTTGTCGGAAACCTATGGGTAGTCGCATCTGGATCTGTTTTTCATCTATCAGGTAAGATATGTAAACTCACTGTGTTTGATAATTTCGTTGTCTTAGCCCACAATATTCACATTTTTTTTTTTTTTTTTGAACGGTAAAAAGAGAACTATATTAAAAAGAGGAAAAACAAGGGCGAGATGCCCCAGTTACAACCGTCCAAGAAGAGATCCAAAAAGGACCAGGAAAACCAAAAACTGCAGCAAGCCAGAACAACAATCAACTAGGAGAGAGTGAACTGAAAATGTTACAAAAAGATAAAACTGCCCTAGTCAATACCGATCAAGAACAACCCTTCCCCATCTGCTTATGAAATTTTCTAGAGAGACGCCCTTGAACAGCTCTTTGTGACTTAACCATAAGCCTAACAGCACTTTGACACTGGCTATAACTTGTCAAAGCCTAACAGCACTTTGACAATATTCACATTCATCTTTTGGTTTTTCTATGAAGGGATGGATTCAGGAATCAAACTGACCTCATTGATGCCTTTCTTAATCTGCAGCTGGAATGAGGGAGATAGACAACAGAGAACAGTCACATGTTATAACTGCTTAAATGGTAGGTCTGCAGAAAATTGAAGATCTGATATATTGGTAGTCATTGTTAGAGGCATTTTCAGGCATCAATTTGTATTTAGGACCAAAGTTTAAGTAATTTAGACACCAGCTTCACACAGACTGCCTCAAAAACCCAGTGTTGTTTTCTATCTAGGCAAAAGGTTTGGAGCAAAGTATGTAACTGGTTTTTGGTGAAAAAAAATTCAGGGTGTGTTCTGATTTAGGCGAAAATAAGTTCAGATTCGGTTAGTGGTGTACTTGTAACCCAGTGTTGTTCTTCATCTGTAAATATTATTAGTGATTGATGATAGTTTAGATACATATATACATGTTGTAGTGCTTGCTAGAAACCTTTGATCAAACTAAACTAAGCCTAGTGATGGTAATGTTTGTCAATTACCTATACAGAAAACTTACATTGTTGAGATCAGTTTGAGCAGAGTTCTGTTACATGACAGTAGATATTAGGATGACAGGCAAATGTTATAATTAATTGGGGCTACAAAACATACATGCTTAGATTTATGTGTGGGAGTCGTTAGTGATTGTTCGGTGATTGAACATCTAAATTGCAAGTAAAATTTGGTAGTTATTTTTTTTTTCTTTTTTGGTATATGGTTTTTGCTATAGTTTATACTGCTGCAGCTCCTCTCTAAGTACCCACCCCGTCTTGCCCATGGTTCGGTAAAATGGTCGGATGCCTTCATACCTTATCAATGTTTTAGTGACTATGGATGTATTAAACATTTTGCTCTTGCACTGGGAAAAATGAAAAAGTCATGCAACTATACAGTAACAAACGGACATTGTGAAGTAAGAGCAAAATACAAATATTCTTAATAATTCATTTCCCCTTTTCGAAACACCTATGCGGCCTTTGTTCCACATGATGCAAATTAAGCAACATTAAGTTGAGTGAAACAAATTAGACGACATTGACGAGGCATTGCAGAAAGGGATACGTTCCACAAGTATGTCACTAAATATTTGTGGTTTCATTTATGTATTTTTACCTTTTGGCCATCGAATTTCACATTGGGATTACTCGGGTTCAATTCTGTTAATAACGAAGATGTTGAGGCAGGGTAGTACCTTTCAAAAACATTGAGTAGTGGATCGGTTGCATAGACTCATGGCCTTGTTATCTGTGGCTCTAAAGTTGAAAACTGCTTCATGTTTGCCAAGAAATGTGGAAGTGAGTGTGGTCACAATTCATAAACCCCATTCTTACTTGGGCAAGTATGGGCAGATATTGAGGCTAGGTTATGCATAGGACTGTAAAATTAATTAGCGCTTAAACCTTGCATATAGACACTCATTTTGAGCATGATGGTGGGCTTAATTAAGTTGTTGTTTAGATAACGGCCAGCTGGTAAACAGTATCAATGCTGCAAAAACATAGGAAAAACTTTACTTGTTAGAAGTTGCTTCAAACACCTGGAATTACAAATTAAGTAGTTGTTTTGTTTTGCTTAATTGCCTCCATTCCAATTCATGTGTTAATTAAGGGTGTATATAAAGGAATGCCCTTAGTTGAAGGTCAAATAACCGGGGCAACAGTCAAATATCAAGTAAGAGTGTACGACTAGTTAAAGGTCAGTTTAGTAAATCTCACATTTCCTTGTATAAATCTACGAAACCCTCACATTTTCCTAAAATCTTTAGGAAGAGGGCGAGACTACCAGTGAGGCGGCGTTGGGTGAAAAACCTCTAAACCGGAGATTAGATAAAGAGAGTTTGACGTTACCAGAATCAGATGAGTGGTTATGATCGGAGATCGAATAGAAGAAAGATCTCACACATCTTCCACATGATTGTCATAATGATTTCTCCTCTCAAATCGAATTTGTAACTTCATTTGCTAGGGTAAGATCAGTAAAATCACTGTGTTGGTTATTTTCATTGTCCTAGCCCACAATTAATATATATATTCACATTCAATTTTGGTTTTGGTTTTTCTACGCAGGGACCTGATCTTTGTAACTTGATTTGCTAGTGTAAGATCTGTAAAATCACTGTGGTGGATATTTTCATTGTCCTAGCCCACAATTAATATATATTCACATTCAGTTTTGGTTTTTGTGTTGAACGGACCTGATCTTTGTCTTTGTCTTCGACCACTTCGACAGAGTAGAGGCTACGGCACATGGATATGTTGGCAATTATTCTTAGAGGCGTTTTCCAGTATCAATTTGTAATTAGGACCAAACCTTAATACATACATGTTGCGGTGCTTGATTGAAGAAACCATTGATCAAATTAAACTAGGTTAGATTGCAACAACCTCAATATTTAAGCATAATGATATTTCCTCTCAAGACATTAAAATTTCTTTGATTGAGCATTTCTTTGATTAGTAAGTGAGTATCATGCGGTTCCACTTAGCTGAATGTTTGATCTTTTTGAATTTGACTCTGAGATAGATTAGTAATTGTCTTAGGATTCTTTTCTCTCAAAAAATTAAAAATTCCTTTGAGATAGAGTAGGTTCTCCCTAGGGTCTGTAGTCTCCCTAGAATTTTTTAGATCTTCGTCTTCTGTATCTTTAGTTCGACAATTTCAGGGAAGAAAAGAAGCTTTACTGGTATCTGAGAACTTTTCTGTCAAGCGAATATCCTTCCTCCAAGTTATGAATTGTGGGAAGTTCTTTTCATTCAAGAAAACATCTATAGTCTTATGTAATTGTTTTCTGTAATGAGAATGATTTTTTTAGTTTCTTAATGTAATTTGGATTATTAGTTAGAACTCTCTACTTGTTACTACAAGGATTCGGCTCCATGGATTATTTCAAATCAATTTCCTAAACAAAATTGGAGCTGAGATTATCCCCTTACATTAATTGCAACTCTTAATTTTTAGTACTTGACTGCACTTCACGAAGCAATGTAATCTTTGCATAATTTATGAGCCAAAGCTGTTGGATGCTTTTAACATATCTCAAAATTCCATATCTGAAAGGGATTCCTTCGTAATTTGGTGCCCTTCATTATTCATCAAGCTTTTTCATTATCAATTGCCAAAATAGCTTGCTGTGTGCAACTTATTATTCATCAAATTTCAATAAGAAAGAAAGTGATCAAGACATATAGTAATGATTATGTTGTTTACCGGATGTGCACCATGAGGAACAAAAACCGGATGGAGATTTTTGAAGGGTGAAATGAATTGAATTGTTAAGAATATGGTTGTTTTGTTCACAAAACATTGTAGCATCCAAACGAAGCTTAAAACTACTATAAAAATGGAGCGCGGAATAGTTGTGATTTTGACTCTCAAAGCTTGTTGAGGGAGGCTGGAAACAAATTATAGAGAAAATGCAGTACGTAGCAAATTCACTTCAATTTATTTTGTAACTGGTTAAACTGATACATGGAAATCTAATACTCACAATACATCACAAGAATACACTGCTAGGGGACGCATACATACTATTACACTTTTGTAAAATAAAACCAATCTTTATTTCACAAGAGAGGTTGAAAACATAAAATTTTCATGGAGTTAAAACAACTGAAAACAAGAGCTTGAGATAAAAGGAACAAAAATCTTCTCTGTTCCCAGCATACTGAAATGTAATTTCAGATTATTGAGAGGAAAAATCATAGTGCGAAGATATTTGTGTTCTTGATGATAATGCTCTATTGAACCATCAGCCATGGTTATATGTTTCTGCTGCTGCGATGTATTTTAGTGACGATCTAAGATGAAGAAGGAGTTGCTGTTGTTTGCGTTCATGGGTTAGGGTTTGCGTTCAAAATACGGAGGCGCAGATAAATAGATGAGGAATTGAGAACTAATGCTTATAAAGGTTTACACATCTCGTTTAGGGTTCACTCGTTGATCTAACGGGTCTAACGTATATATGACCGTCATACATTATGATGTATTAGACGGCTGTGATGTGTGCCGTTTTTTTATAATCATTTGGAAGATCTTCCAGAAAAAAATTACAATACATAGATGGTTGTCGTAATTGGTTCATTTCCGTAGGCATTTAGGTTTTGATTGGGTGAACTTCCACTAATTTCAGAAGTGGATCTATAAGTTTTTTCCCCTCCGTTCTTTTGATTTCTCGGTCTCTTCTGATGATTTCTTTGGTTGTTTATGGGCTTTGGTTGGGCTTTTTACTAGCAGGATTGGTTGGTTTGCTACCCATGAAAACTACAGTGAGACCCATTCTCACACATTTTGCTGCAGAGAAACCCACGGGCAGAAAGGCGCGCACCCATTTTTTGGGGAAAAATTATTCTAAAACCCATATTTTATAAAATTATGTTTCGTTCTTTTTTCTTCTTCTTCTTCTTCATCTTCAATTCCTTTTCTTCAACAGCGCCACCAACCCGTCATCCATCTTCTAATTTTGGATCAATTCGATTCAATACTCAGCAACCCATTCATCTTGTTAACCTCCACCTGTTCACAGATTCAACCATTTGATCTTCAGAGCAGATATATCTTCGTCTTTTGAGTTCAACAGGAAACCCATCTTCATATTCAATCCACCGACCCCTTTTCAACAGTGTCATCTCTATCTCTCAAGAACACCGAAACCCTAACTTCAATTCTTAAGGTCATTCTTATGTGCTCTGAGGCAGTAACAAGGCTCAAGGTTAATCTAGCTAAGAGTAATTTTTTGGTGATTCACAACAATGAAGATGAAGATAGTTATAGGGATTTGGGTGTGCAGGCAGCGGAGGTGTTGGGGTGTGCTGTAGGGTCGCTCCCATTCTCTTACCTAGGTTTGCCTTTAGGAGCCATCAAGATTCAAGACTACTTCAAGGACATTTTAGTAAATCACATATTTCCTTGTATAAATATAAGAAACCCTAACATTGAGAGGCTACCAGTGAGAGTGAGTGAGGCGGCGTGTGGAGTTTTAGCTTCATCTTGGAATCTTTAAAGATACCTTGGTGGAGATCAAAGAAGAGAGTACATCTTCCAAATAATTGTCATAATGACTTCTCCTCTCAAATCTATGTTTTTTAATTTCTCTGAAACCATATATGGGGTAGTAGAACCGAGAATCGACAAGTTCTATCAGGTATGATCTGTAAAATCATTGTGTTTGATATTTTCATCGTCTTAGCCACCATATTCACATTTATCTTTTGGTTTGTGTATGCAGGGACTTGCTCAGGTCTCTACCAGACCTGACATTTTTATTCATTTTTTTAGGATTTTTTTTAGGGCCGGAGGTATTTATGATCTTATTTGTGGTATATGAAGGCCTGGTTAGAAGCCGGATTGATCCAAAACCTCTCAAATCTAAGTTGTGTTGTTTGATAACAGCCTTTATGGGAATAAAACCCAGAATTCATAACAGCCATTATGGTAAGATCTCATTGTGTTTTATGTTTTCATTGTCTTAGCCCACAATATTTACATTCATTTTTGTTTAATTTCTCCTCTCAAAAACCAAAAATGAATGTAAATATTGTGGGCTAAGACAATGAAAACATAAAACACAATGAGATCTTACCATAATGGCTGTTATGAATTCTGGGTTTTTTTTACCATAAAGCCCCACTTTACTGAAATGAATCACGAAAATAGTTTGGATTACTTTTCTAATCTCATTTATAATCAAGAAGATAATAACCTAGACACCTTCAAAGGGTTTTCTTGCCCATTATCCTACATATATATCTAATATAGCAAAAGCAGAAAATATTGTGCCATAAGATCAAAAAGAAATCCAAGGAATAAATCTATGAAATGGTAGATGTAGCATACTACCTTGAGATGCAGATAACATCAAACTGGAATTTTTAACTCCTGTTTGTCTAATTGTTTCCTTGTTCTGTAGCTTTGTTTCTCTTTAAACCGAACCTTCAGTACGTAAAGGCGTTCTATGTTGATATCTACGAAGTGTGGCTGGTTCATTCTCATCTACAACATCATCCACTCTCACAAAGCACAACCGTACCATAGTTTCCAGAAATTATCATTAACATTTTTGAGCAGGAAATGGAAGGGGGAAAGTAAAGTAGACTGAGTTGAGTAGCTTATCAGAAATGTAATTTTCACAAGTCACAACCAGGTCTTGATAGTATATGTGATTATTTGGTTACTTTTTTCTTTAAAAAAATAAGGGACTGAATTGACTCGTGAACAGTACAATTGATTGACCCGGGATCAATTTTCGCCGATTATATGTAAAAAGTTTGCTTATGCAAAAAAGTCAAGTGGGTGTATATAGTAACTTTATAAGATTGTGCAATGGATCGGTTGCATAGGCTTTTGATATATTTGGTGGCCATAAAGGAGGAAACTTATGCCTAGCACTTGTAATGATATTAGCGCTTAAATCTTGCTAATAGGTACTTGTTTTTAAGTATATGTGGGTGGACTTAAATTGTTGTTTCAGAGAATGGGAGAACCTCGCCGTTCTTAATACCTCCCTATATAATCAGATTTCGTTTTTCAGTGAAGTAATTGATTTATTTTTTTTATTATATAAGTCCATTGAAATTGAATATCTTCAAGTCCTGCATTTTGATCATTTGATCTCTTTTTTGTTTTCCATCTACAGAAAAATAAAACAAAACGTAATGCTGATTATTAGATGCTTTGTATCATTCACGCTCAACTGGCCGTCTGGCAGTGTCACCTAACCGAGCTTGCACATTGAGGCTGCAGTCGGGATTACAAACTATTTCAAGGTCATTTTAGTAAATCACACATTTCCTTCCCTGATATAAATATATAAAACCCTAATATTTTGTCAAAATTTCTAAATAGATAGTGAGAGTAGAGAGAGAGACTACCAGTGAGAATAGTGAGGCCGCGTTTGTGGAAAACCAGTAACCAGAGTTCGCATGACATTTTTTGACGTTACCAGAATCAGATGAGAGATTATTATCAGAGTTTTAGTTTCATGTGGGAACCTTTATCTATACCTGAGCGGAGATCAAATAAAAGTCACACACAGATCTTCCTAATAGTTGTCATAATGACTACTCCTCTCAAATTTATGTTTTCTTGTTTCTCACATTCCATATATGGGTAGTAGAACCCAGAATGGAGAAGTATTATCATGTAAGATCCGTAAAGTCATTGTGTTTGATATTTTCATTGTCTTAAAGTCATTATCCCACAGTATTTACATTCATCTTTTGGTTTTGCTCTGCAGGGAATTTGCAGTCATTGTCTGCTGCTACTATGATTTGAGATACACAACTGCTGAAATGGTAGATTTGAAGAAAATAGAAGATCTGATATCTGAAATACATACCCGTATTTAATTTTGCGAGTTCCCTTATTGCTGCAACTACAAGGGTTGCTTTTGTCTACGTGTTCATTAGTTTTCAATATTATTCTGAAATACATACCCATGTAAGATTGTGTGGTTTTTGAAGTAAAGAATGTAAACGTGAATTTCATTGAGCAGATCTTTACCCTTCGAGACAGATATGTGAAAACATTTAGTTACAATTTAGGAAACAGTAAAGGCTTTGCGCAGCATTTTTGCAATGATTCAAACATAACATTTAGCTTAATCTTGATGCATCTCAAATGTTCTATTTACAGAGTCAGTTGGATGAACTACTTCATCCCAGCAAAGATGAGTTGATGCCAATACAAATTACCCATCCTTTATATATGGACGTAATCCACAACATGCTTCAGAACATAATTCAAATCCTACATTTAAGACGGGGTTGCACATAAGAGTTGGTGTTCTTGTTGAATCTATAGAGAAAAAAAGTGAAAGACAAGTGGAAAACATAGAAGTTATTTGACATATCCGTAGAAGCTTCAAAGCACCATTAAAGTTTATATCCAACAAATGAGTTTCCGACCTACCTGGTTCCTCCATTACCATGTCTTTCATGGAAAACCGAACTCCATTACCAATTCATTTATCTCCCCACATTCCACACACTTGCCATTTGTACCGTTGTATTGCCACAAGTAAGGAGGAGCGCACCCAATAGGAATCGCACCCATCAACACATTTTTCTCTCACAATTGTTCAAAGATTTGCCATCAATAACCTCCAAATTGTTCAAATTCTGAGGAACAAATTGTGGTAGGTATACGTAATCATGTACATCATTTACTCATATGCTTATGTAACAAAATTTGGATACTCGGAGAGATTCAGTTGTTCCATAAGCGAACTTGTGAAACCCTAATAGTCCCATGGCTCCCTGATATACAACGTTTATAGTCTTGGCCTTATCAAGAGATGCGTTGAATTAATGCCTCGATGAAATCTGAACTAATATCAAGAGATTCATATATTAACCCGAATTTGCTCGCGTTTCATTAACCTAAATTTGCACTTCAATTCAGTAAAATAGAAAATTTACTATATAATTCAGAGAGTAGTAATCTAAACATATTCTCTTGCAGGGTCGTGGTCGCATCACTTCTCCCACCCTAAGCCTTTTCGATATTCCGTGAATGTGTACTCTCCCTCTGCATTATAAAAATATTTACAAGGTGAAAGAAGTCACTACGTACTACACATGTAGAGACTCACAATTGAAGTTCATGGGATATCCAAATCATACCAATTTCCCGTGTTCTTGCAACTGTCTCACTAAGAACAAAAACTCGGATATCTCAGATGCACCGCAAGCCGACAGGGATTATGAATAGTGATAAGTGATCAAACACTATTCCGTATCCCTTCTGATATATCTTCACTTTCCTAAAACGATCAAAAGATGAAGAAACTAAAAGAAGTACACGCTATGGGAAGTAGAAAGTCGTATTACCATTTAAAACTACCAGCATTGAAAACACTACTAAGAAGTCCATCTTTAGAGAGTCATATCCTCGTAAACACTACCATTGGTGTAAAGAGGTGGGTAAGGATCTACACCCATAGGATGAGGTTTCATTCTGAAGAAGAAAATTTGAAAACCTAACTCACTCTATCCTTTCGCAAGTCCAATTCAACTCTGCATTTGTTAGTTAATAAAGGCTTCTATGTTATCAATTTGCTGCCTTAGGGAATCTTGGACACATTCTTGAGAAAATATGAGCTTTGAATTTACATTTTGTTCCAATTTGAATTAAGAACTTTGCAAAAGATTAAATCAATTTACAAGATAAATACTAATATAAAACAATATGATTATCATTCTCACGGTTAATTTGTAGAGTTATATTCTCATAAACATACAAATATTCCTTTTGAAAGATCTTAATTTAAAATATCCAGAGATTTAATACCCCAATCTAAACAGCGAGACAGTGAGTTGATGCCAATACAAATTACCCATCCTTTATATATGGACGTAATCCACAACATGCTTCAGAACATAATTCAAATCCTACATTTAAGACGGGGTTGCACATAAGAGTTGGTGTTCTTGTTGAATCTATAGAGAAAAAAAAGTGAAAGACATTGGAAAACATAGAAGTTATTTGACATATCCGTAGAAGCTTCGAAAGCACCATTAAAGTTTATATCCAACAGTGAGTTTCCGACCTACTGGTTCCTCCATTACCATGTCTTTCATGGAAAAACTGAACTCCATTACCAATTCATTTATCTCCCCACATTCCACACACTTGCCATTTGTACTGTTGTATTGCCACAAGTAAGGAGGAGCGCACCCAATAGGAACCAGACCCATCAACACATTTTTCTCTCACAATTGTTCAGCATTTGCCATCAATAACCTCCAAATTGTTCAAATTCCTGAGGAACAGCTGTGGTAGGTATACAGAATCATGTACATCATTTACTCATATGCTTATGTAACAAAATTTGGATACTCGGAGAGATTCAGTTGTTCCATAAGCGAACTTGTGAAACCCTAATAGTCCCATGGCTCCCTGATATACAACGTTTATAGTCTTGGCCTTATCAAGAGATGCGTTGAATTAATGCCTCGATGAAATCTGAACTAATATCAAGAGATTCATATATTAACCCGAATTTGCTCGCGTTTCATTAACCTAAATTTGCACTTCAATTCAGTAAAATAGAAAATTTACTATATAATTCAGAGAGTAGTAATCTAAACATATTCTCTTGCAGGGTCGTGGTCGCATCACTTCTCCCACCCTAAGCCATTTCGATATTCCGTGAATGTGTACTCTCCTCTCGCATTATAAAAATATTTACAAGGTGAAAGAAGTCACTACGTACTACACATGTAGAGACTCACAATTGAAGTTCATGGGATATCCAAATCATACCAATTTCTGCGTGTTCTTGCAATCTGTCTCACTAAGAACAAAACCTCGGATATCTCAGATGCACCGCAGTTTACAGGGATTATGAATAGTGATAAGTGATCAAACACTATTCCGTCTCCCTTCTGATATATCTTCACTTTCCTAAAACGATCAAAAGATGAAGAAACTAAAAGAAGTACACGCTATGGGCAGTAGAAAGTCGTATTACCATTTAAAACTACCAGCATTGAAAACACTACTAAGAAGTCCATCTTTAGAGAGTCATATCCTCGTAAACACTACCATTGGTGTAAAGAGATGGGTAAGGATCTCACTCACTCTATCCATAGAAAATGAGGTTTGATTCTGAAGAAGAAAATTTGAAAACCTCACTCACTCTATCCTTTCGCAAGTCCAATTCAACTCTGCATTTGTTAGTTAATAAAGGCTTCTATGTTATCAATTTGTCGCCTTAGGAATCTTGGACACATTCTTGAGAAAATATGAGCTTTGAATTTACATTTTGTTCCAATTTGAATTAAGAACTTTGCAAAAGATTAAATCAATTTACAAGATAAATACTAATATAAAACAATATGATTATCATTCTCACGGTTAATTTGTAGAGTCATATTCTCATAAACATACAAATATTCCTTTTGAAAGATCTTAATTTACAATATCCAGAGATTTAATACCCCAATCTAAACATCGAGACAGTGAGTTGATGCCAATACAAATTACCCATCCTTTATATATGGACGTAATCCACAACATGCTTCAGAACATAATTCAAATCCTACATTTAAGACGGGGTTGCACATAAGAGTTGGTGTTCTTGTTGAATCTATAGAGAAAAAAAAGTGAAAGACAGTGGAAAACATAGAAGTTATTTGACATATCCGTAGAAGCTTCGAAAGCACCATTAAAGTTTATATCCAACAGTGAGTTTCCGACCTACTGGTTCCTCCATTACCATGTCTTTCATGGAAAAACTGAACTCCATTACCAATTCATTTATCTCCCCACATTCCACACACTTGCCATTTGTACTGTTGTATTGCCACAAGTAAGGAGGAGCGCACCCAATAGGAACTAGACCCATCAGCACATTTTTCTCTCACAATTGTTCAACATTTGCCATCAATAACCTCCAAATTGCTCAAATTCCTGAGGAACAGCTGTGGTAGGTATACAAAATCATGTACATCATTTACTCATATGCTTATGTAACAAAATTTGGATACTCGGAGAGATTCAGTTGTTCCATAAGCGAACTTGTGAAACCCTAATAGTCCCATGGCTCCCTGATATACAACGTTTATAGTCTTGGCCTTATCAAGAGATGCGTTGAATTAATGCCTCGATGAAATCTGAACTAATATCAAGAGATTCATATATTAACCTGAATTTGCTTGCGTTTCATTAACCTAAATTTGCACTTCAATTCAGTAAAATAGAAAATTTACTATATAATTCAGAGAGTAGTAATCTAAACATATTCTCTTGCAGGGTCGTGGTCGCATCACTTCTCCCACCCTAAGCCTTTTCGATATTCCGTGAATGTGTACTCTCCCTCTGCATTATAAAAATATTTACAAGGTGAAAGAAGTCACTACGTACTACACATGTAGAGACTCACAATTGAAGTTCATGGGATATCCAAATCATACCAATTTCCTGCGTGTTCTTGCAATCTGTCTCACTAAGAACAAAACCTCGGATATCTGTATGCACCGCAAGCCGACAGGGATTATGAATAGTGATAAGTGATCAAACACTATTCCGTATCCCTTCTGATATATCTTCACTTTCCTAAAACGATCAAAAGATGAAGAAACTAAAAGAAGTACACGCTATGGGCAGTAGAAAGTCGTATTACCATTTAAAACTACCAGCATTGAAAACACTACTAAGAAGTCCATCTTTAGAGAGTCATATCCTCGTTAACACTACCATTGGTGTAAAGAGATGGGTAAGGATCTCACTCACTCTATCCATAGGAAATGAGGTTTGATTCTAAAGAAGAAAATTTGAAAACCTCACTCACTCGATCCTTTCGCAAGTCCAATTCAACTCTGCATTTGTTAGTTAATAAAGGCTTCTATGTTATCAATTTGCTGCCTTAGGGAATCTTGGACACATTCTTGAGAAAATATGAGCTTTGAATTTACATTTTGTTCCAATTTGAATTAAGAACTTTGCAAAAGATTAAATCAATTTACAAGATAAATACTAATATAAAACAATATGATTATCATTCTCACGGTTAATTTGTAGAGTCATATTCTCATAAACATACAAATATTCCTTTTGAAAGATCTTAATTTACAATATCCAGAGATTTAATACCCCAATCTAAACAGCGAGACAGTGAGTTGATGCCAATACAAATTACCCATCCTTTATATATGGACGTAATCCACAACATGCTTCAGAACATAATTCAAATCCTACATTTAAGACGGGGTTGCACATAAGAGTTGGTGTTCTTGTTGAATCTATAGAGAAAAAAAGTGAAAGACAAAGGAAAACATTGAAGTTATTTGACATATCCGTAGAAGCTTCGAAAGCACCATTAAAGTTTATATCCATCAGGTGAGTTTCCGACCCATGGTTCCTCCATTACCATGTCTTTCATGGAAAAACTGAACTCCATTACCAATTCATTTATCTCCCCACATTCCACACACTTGCCATTTGTACTGTTGTATTGCCACAAGTAAGGAGGAGCGCACCCAATAGGAACTAGACCCATCAGCACATTTTTCTCTCACAATTGTTCAACATTTGCCATCAATAACCTCCAAATTGCTCAAATTCCCGAGAACAAATGTGGTAGGTATACGTAATCATGTACATCATTTACTCATATGCTTATGTAACAAAATTTGGATACTCGGAGAGATTCAGTTGTTCCATAAGCGAACTTGTGAAACCCTAATAGTCCCATGGCTCCCTGATATACAAAGTTTATAGTCTTGGCCTTATCAAGAGATGCGTTGAATTAATGCCTCGATGAAATCTGAACTAATATCAAGAGATTCATATATTAACCCGAATTTGCTCGCGTATCATTAACCTAAATTTGCACTTCAATTCAGTAAAATAGAAAATTTACTATATAATTCAGAGAGTAGTAATCTAAACATATTCTCTTGCAATAGCAACAATTCAGAGGGTAGTAATCTAAACATATTCTCTTGCAGGGTCGTGGTCGCATCACTTCTCCCACCCTAAGCCTTTTCGATATTCCGTGAATGTGTACTCTCCCTCTGCATTATAAAAATATTTACAAGGTGAAAGAAGTCACTACGTACTACACATGTAGAGACTCACAATTGAAGTTCATGGGATATCCAAATCATACCAATTTCCTGCGTGTTCTTGCAATCTATCTCACTAAGAACAAAAACTCGGATATCTGTATGCACCGCAAGCCGACAGGGATTATGAATAGTGATAAGTGATCAAACACTATTCCGTCTCCCTTCTGATATATCTTCACTTTCCTAAAACGATCAAAAGATGAAGAAACTAAAAGAAGTACACGCTATATGCGGTAGAAAGTAGTTTTACCATTTAAAACTACCAAAAGATTGAAAACACTACTAAGAAGTCCATCTTTAGAGAGTCATATCCTCGTAAACACTACCATTGGTGTAAAGAGATGGGTATGGATCTACACCCATAGGATGAGGTTTCATTCTGAAGAAGAAAATTTGAAAACCTAACTCACTCTATCCTTTCGCAAGTCCAATTCAACTCGCATTTGTTAGTTAATAAAGGCTTCTATGTTATCAATTTGCCGCCTTAGGAAATCTTGGACACATTCTTGAGAAAATATGAGCTTTGAATTTACATTTTGTTCCAATTTGAATTAAGAACTTTGCAAAAGATTAAATCAATTTACAAGATAAATACTAATATAAAACAATATGATTATCATTCTCACGGTTAATTTATAGAGTCATATTCTCATAAACATACAAATATTCCTTTTGAAAGATCTTAATTTACAATATCCAGAGATTTAATACCCCAATCTAAACAGCGAGACAGTGAGCATCCTATTATAAGAATTTGACTTACGATTATCATCATTAGATTTAATACCCTAACGTAAACAGCTAGCAATTATACTGCATCTATAAATAGACAACATGCCTCTAGGTTCACCAAGGTATTCACACATCAACAACTTTTGGTGACCTGAAACTGAAGCTTTCCATAGTCCAACACAGATTGAGGTTTACCAAAATGTCCTTCGAATCTCATCTTCCGTTGGGTTTTTTAACCTGCGCCTGGAGTACAAACCCCAACATAAAGAGATTATAGTAACCATGAAATCTTGTTGGCTTTAGCCTTTAGGGAGGATTTTCCCGTAGTTGTGCAAACTGCAAAGGATGGATGGACCGCAATGTCTTTGGGGTACGTAAACTCTCCAGGTCATGCAAACTTGAGGTTGTCGCCTGATATCTAAAAAATCCAAATATCAAGGTTTTTCCACTCTTTCAATAGAGAAAAGCTAGATCTTAGCTTTCCGATGTGTTCATATCCATTAAATTGGATCATTTCAGTTTACCATGGTACACAAAATGGTCTCCTTTTAGAAGGATTTTTAACATGAAATTACTAATATTCACATGAATTAATCAAACAGCCTCCATGAATAACAACATCAATTAGCACTTAGCAGAACTCAGAAGCATAATCTTCCAGATCAATAGTTCCAAGCAAAGAACTTTATTTCTTTCTAATAGCTTTTTCCCCGAACTTCTAATAAAAAATTTAGATGAGTATATATGTGACCCTTTTTAAAGATGAATTTCTAGTGATGATTGTAACATCTAAGCTGGACATAACATCATGTATAAATGAATCTTATTTAAGTGGTTACGTGCCATCCCCAACAAATTTCCAATTCATCCAGAAAAATCAAGCTATCGAAACGTGAGCCATGAGGTATTGAGGTTCATCACTCATCCACCATAATCCTGTTTGGGCCATTTTAGTAAATTACATATATTTCCTTGTATAAAACCACCAAACCCTAACATTGTTTGTTAAATTTTTACACAAGAGAGTTGAAGTAAGAGTAGGGAGAGAAGACTACCAGAGGGACTGAGGCGGCGCTGAGGGAAAAAAAATAGAAACTGAAGATATGTTGTTGATCAGAGTTTCCGACGTCGAATCAGATGCGTGCTAGTTTTAGTTTCGTCTGGGAACCATTACACATACCCTTTTGGAGATCAAATAGAGGAGATACACAGAGATCTTTAAAATTCTCAGTCATAATGACTTATCCTCTCAAAACTAAGTTCTCTTGGTTTTTAAAATCCTCATATGGGGTACTAGCATCTGGTAAGATCTCAAAATTAGTCTTTCTTCTCAACTATGGAGATACACAATAGAGGCTACTACCCATGGCACAACCGCGATTTGCGTAAAATTGAAGATCTGATGTGTTGGTAATCATTGAATTAGAGATGTTTTAAGTTTGTTAATTGTTCAATTATGTTAAACTATCAATTTGTGTCTAGGACTAAAGTTTATATAATTTAGGCACCAGCTTCATGCTGAGTACCTCAAAAACAAAAAATGCAATGCTGTTTTCCTAGTTAGGCAATAGATTTGGAACAAGGAAAGAAATTGGTTTTTGTTGGAAAAAAACATAAGGCTCTATTGATCTTATATGATTGTGGTAGTGCTGGACTTGTAACTTTGGGTTATCTGACATAGAATGAAGATCAGTTCGGTGCAATCATTTCAATTGTTAAAGAAAATTTTCTAAAATGTTGTTAGCGTTTATGATAGTTACGCCACAAACATGTTGTGGTGCTGGATAGAATTCTCTGTTCAAATTATAGCCTAGTGTTGATAATTTTTGTCAATTACTTTGAAAGAAGACTTACATTGGTGCATATCATTTTTGGATGTTAATTTTTTTTTTTTTAAATATCTTAAAGATATTTACGAAGATGTCTCCCTGTTATTTTCCCTTCAGTTTGTTCTTTTTCATTATCGAAGACTTAGCGGAAGGACAATTCACATACATGCTTACAAAGGTGGCACCAAGGATTAAGTTCAAACATGGTTTGTACGATGTGTACGTGAAAGGAAGAACGAAGAAGGGAGGAAGGATTATCAACAAAGATGGAGATTTGTGAAGATAATTTGTTGATAATATATTGTCTCCTTGTGTCCAAGTAATTAAGTCTTGGCAGCCAAGTATTCTATACTTGGGAAACCAGTAGTATTCCATATTAATGAAACCTACTTGACCTCCAAGTATAAATCGTGTATATAAAGACGTGAACTGATTTGGAGAAGGTATGGAATCGACAATGGACTTGTGAGGGATTCCATCCCACCTCTTGGGGTGGTTATCTTGTGAAGAGTTTTCATGGTGAGTCTAAGGTTTCTTCTTGAGTGATCATTGGTGAAGGTCAAGAGAGAAAGGGGAGGCTATCATGAGTGTTTCTTGTATCTAGCGAGAAGTTACAACAAGAGGAGTTTTCCTCAAGTGTTATGTGTAATCGCATCAATGGGGCTGCGATGCTAGATAACAAGATATGGGTTGGGTCAAGGTTGTCTTCTAGATATGGATTTGTAATGCTATAGAGACATAGGTGGATGACACACAAAGTACTCTTGTATTTGTTCTTCGGAGTCTTTCATAATAATGAAAAGGATCATCATCGCAAGTGGATGTAGGCACATTGCCGAACCACTATAAATCTCGTGTTGTGGTATGCTTTTGTTGTTTACTCGTTAATCGTTTTATGCTTGTTTGCTTTGCTATATCTATATGTGGGATATTTATGTTTGCGACTGCTAGAGCACCAGATGCAAGTAGTCTGACCGTTACCAGAGAGTAACCCCAACACTAGTAACCTTCTATTACACTACATTTTCAGCAGACTATTATTCAATATTAAAGCTGATTTCATGATGCTATCTTTTGAAATTGTTTGTTTTAGCATTGTCTAGGGGAATATGACTAGTGGTCTAGCTTTTATTTTAGGAGCATATCAACAAGCGAATAAGCGTATTTTGAATAATCTTCATGATCGCTCACTCTCGTTTACTACATAGTATTGCGAATGAGATTCATAGATGGACAATACCACTCTCGTTTACTACAGAGTATTGCGAATGAGATTTATCCAAGAATAAAATCATTTTGTTAGGAATTTATTTTAATTATAATTTAATCTCCTAAAACGCATACAAATATGTTTGTTTTAGATTCTTTTATAATATAACAGTCACATGAGCTAATTTAGTTAATTTTAGACATGGAAACGAATATAAGTCAGCTTGCAGAATATGAAACCTCCTGTCTAATGATGTGTGCAGCTTGTATTCTTATAATTCAACCTTTAGTGACAGTCAGTGAACCTTCGCATAAACCCATGGCCTTGATATATGTGGCTCTAAAGTTGAAAGCTACCTCATGTTTGTCAGGAAATTTGGAAGTGAGTGTGGTCACAATTCATAAACCCAATTGATCTTACTTGAGGGAAAAGATTTGATCATAAGCCCATTGGTTAATCTATTCAAAATGCAACAGAGATGAATAAAATATCACACCTGCAAGGAAAAAATCAATGGCAAAATCATCACTAAAGTGTTGCTTGATTAGTCCAGGCCTATAAAATTATTGGCAATCAACAAATAGAAATGAGTAAGAGAAAAGAAATATTGTTGTTACTTGTAATTTAGAGAATATATGAAGGTCAAGGTATCGAACCTGATGTGCACTGGAAGTTGGATACCATAAAAACATTGTCATAACATAGAAGCATACGGACTTACCTGACGCCCCATGCTGTGTTACATGTTTACTCATTTCTACTGTTTTTCCATGAAAACCTTCTACGTAAAGTTTAGCCTAATTCACATCAGCCTTGGGCATGAGCATTGGACTTTGGGGCTTGTTCGACTGCAAGACCATGAGATTTCCTATGCTTTTAAAAAAAAAACAATTCCTGCATGAAAACTAGTTAAAATGTAATACTTCTGTCTGTTCTTTTATAGGACGTATAACTCTAAGGATTTTAACGGATCTTTGAGTTGCACTTGATGCTGCGAAGATTAACAAGCATCCTTTCTTTATTCCATCTCAGTATCATGGAATAAAATAACTGGAAATGCTTAGATGCATTCTTATTAAGGTCTAAATTCCAAGATATCGAGATAAGCCAGGGTAATGCATAATGATATTAGCGTTTAAACCTTGCGACTAGATACTTGTTTTGAGCATTATGGTGGACTTAATTTGTGGCTTAAAATCACTGTTTCAGAGAATGGGAAGCAAATGATTTTCTTTGTATGTATCTTCAGGTTCTGCATTTTGATCATTTGCTCCCTATTTTTTTCTATAATAAAACAAAATGTAATGTTGATTACTGATCCGCTAGATACACGTTAGTTTTCGATTATTCATCCCCAAATGCACCATAATCCGGTCTAGGCCGTCTGGTAGTCTCAAATAACCGTGATTGTTGGACACTTGGCAACAGTCAAATATCCATTAAGGCAAGTTAAAAGGTCATTTTCGTAAATCAAATATTTCCTTGTATAAATCGACGACAAGACTCCCTAAAAAAATTCTCAAAATTTCGGCTGAAAATTTCTAATCAAAATTTTTATTGAATCTGATAATTTCGGCCAACGTATTCATGCAAATATCCTTCCCCTTGTTTATGAATATGGCAATCAAGAAATATCACATGTTAATATATATGCGAGAATCTCCATTCCAAATGAGATTTACCTTGACCACTCAAAATTAAGTTGTTACTTTTCTGAGAGATGAGTCGCAATGAGTATGAACAGACGATCAAAGTATACAAACTCCTACACCTTCAGTAAATTAAGTAACCAAAATGATTGATGCAACCAGGTACATAACATAGGCGGCAGCATGACTGGATTCAATTCGGTCATGGATTATTTCAAACGATATTACAGCAGGTAAAAAATGGAACACCATATACTCAATTTTCTAAGCAAAATCGTATCCCAAAATCTGTATATTTACATTGCTTCCGAGTTCTTAATTTAAGATTACCAAACATGATTGATCCAATTTTGGGTCCCGAATAATGCCCCTAGGTTACATTACCCAAAATATAAAACTGCACTTCACTTCAGGAAGCGATGTAAACTTTGCACAATTTATGAGCTTTTAGCATGAGGATTTCTCTGTTCTCTTGCTAAAAGAGGCAGCTGTGCAGAAAATCCACTAATCTCCCAAAACCGTCGAAAACCACAAGTTCCTAACTAAGGATATATACTATATGGATTTAAAAATAAAATCACATTGGAATGACTCTGGATCAGTTCTATCTAAAAACTATGATGTTGAAACACCTTTCCAAGGAATTTGTCCGATTGGGTGAACGCTTTTAGAATTATTAGGAAGGAGATGAAGGTTAATGCCTTACATCCATTTCATACTTAGGTTAAACCCCTTTCAAACAGTAGTTTTCTGGATGGATCTAATTCTAGATACATTTCTCGTCTTTTTGGACTAGGTTGAACACCTTCTAAAGCTTTCATTTCGGAATTCGCACCGCTTACACTCTTTAACCCTGGCTGGGTCTTTTAATGCTTTTAAACCAATATGTTGTTTCCTGCTGGTGCATTTTGCAGCTTCAATTTTGTGACCTTACAAATGGATACGCAACACTTCCAAGCTTCCCGGCCTGCTGGTAATATTATAGACTATTTTCACTGCTGCAAAAACATAGGAAAAACTTTACTTATAAAATTATAGTAATTAAGAGGTTATTAAGAGGTTATTTTAGTAATTAAGAGGTTATAAAATTATAAAATTATAAACCGGGGGCAACAGTCAAATATCAATTAAGACTAGTTAGGTCATTTTAGTAAATCTCACATTTCCTTGTATAAATCTACGAAACCCTAGCATTTTCCTAAAATCTTTACAAAGAGAGCGAGACTACCAGTGAGGCGGCGTTGGGTGAAAAACCTCTAAACAGGAGATCTTCTAAAGAGAGTTTGACGTTACCAGAATCAGATGAGTGGTTATGATCGGAGATCGAAGCGAAGAGGGATCTCACAGATCTTCCAAATGATTGTCATAATGACTTCTCCTCTCAACACTAAGTCAGTTGATTTGTTAGAGTAAGATCTGTAAAATCACTGTGTTTAATGTTTTCATTTCCTTAGCCCACAATTAATATTCACATTCAGTTTTGGTTTTTCTCTGCAGGGACTTGATGGCTCCAACAAGACTGATCTTTGTCATTTTCTTCCGGTACTTCGACAGAACAGAGGCTACTGCAAATGCTATAACTGCTAAAATGGTAGATCTGTAAAAAAAAAAAATTGAAGATCAGTTATGAATGTTGTATATTTACGCAGATATCTCACCATTATTTTGCCGTTGAATTGCCAGTTTATTTTTTGTTGGTTTGCTATATTCTTGTCTGATTCTGAGCTGTCTTTCCCATGGTTCACTAAAAAGGTTGAAGGCCTTACAGATTTGTTAAACTTTTTGCTTCTGTTACGTTTAAGACTAATAACAGTTGATCTCTCTAAAGGCATATATCCTTTTTACAAACCAATGGCTCCATCACGGCAGTAGCTACCTTGTCAAGCGAATATGTCTTTTCATTCATGAAAACAACTCATGTTTTATGTAATTGCTTTCTGTAATTGGGGATTATTTCAAATCAATTTCTCACTGTAATTTGGATTACTTGTTTGAACTCCCTACTTGTTACTACAAGGATTCAGCTCCATGGATTATTTCAAATCAATTTCCTAAGCAATATTGCAGCCGAGATTATCCACTTACATTAGTTACTAGACATGAAAATCAAGATTCGCCTCCTGAAGTATGCTACCAAGTTTCATTAACCTAATAGTACTTAACTTCCCTTCAGCAAGCAATTTAATCTTTCCATAATTTAAGAGCCAAAGCTGTTGGCTGCTTTGTATGATTTATTAGTCAGAATTTGGTGCACTTCATTATTAAGGATGTAATCCATTAAAACCCTCCCCATGTATGACACACAATTTCAGGGAAGAAAAGAAGCTTTACCGTATCCGAGAACTTTTCTGTCAAGTGAATATCCTTCCTCCAATTAAGTTATGAATTGTGGGATGTTCTTTTCATTCAAGAAAATATCTATATTGTCTTATGTAATTGTTTTCTGTAATGAGAATGATTTTCTTATCTTAATCTAATTTGAATTATTAGTTAGAACTCTGTACTTGTTATTACAAGGATTTGGCTCCATGGATTATTTCAATTAATTTCCCAAGCAAAATTGCAGCCGAGATTATCCCCTTACATTGCTTGCATCTCTTAATTTTTAGTACTTACCAGACATGAAAATTAAGATTCGCCCGCCTCCTGAAGTATGGTACCAAGTGACGTTAACCTAATAGTACTTGACTGCACAATGTAATCTTTGCATAATTTAAGATCCAAAGCTGTTGGCTGCTTTTAACATATCTCAAAATTCCATATCTGAAAGGGATTCCTTCATAATTTGGTGCCCTTCATTATTCATCAAGCTTCTTCATTATCAATTGACAAACTTGCTGTGTTCAACTTATTGTTCATCAAGTTTCAGTAAGAAAGAAAGTGATCAAGACATATAGTATTTTCTATCATTCCTCCATGATACATAAACCAGTCCGGGCCGTCACATAACCGAGCTATACTCAAGGAAAGGTTTTCATCATAATAAAATAAAACAAAAACCAAAAATTTAATTCAATTTATTTTGGTAAACGATACATGGAAATTCAATACATCACAAGATTTCACGAAGAGGTTGAAACCAGAAGATTTTCCCACAGACAAAACAACTGAAAACAAGGGGTTGTGATATAAGGAACAAAAATCTTCTCCGCTTCCGGTAGTAAAAAAAAAAGATATTTCAGATTATTGAGAGGAAAAATCATAGTGCCAAAAATCTTGATGATAATCTCTACTGAACAATCAGCCATGATTATGTTGCTGCTGCTGTGATGTATTTTAGTGACGATCAAAGATGAAGAAGGAATTGATGTTGGTTGCGTTCATGGGTTAGGGTTTGAGTTCAAAAGACGGAGACGCAGATAAATGGATTAGGAATAGAGAACTACTGCTTATAAAGGTTTACAAATCTAGTTTAGGGTTCACTCGTTGATCTAACGGCTGTAACGTATATATTACTGACATACATTGTGATGGATTAGACGGCTGTGATATGTGCGGTTTTTTTTTATTTTATAGAAGTCATTCCGAGATATTCGAGAAAACAATTGATTGTCTTAATTGGTTGATTTCCGTGGGCAGTTAGGTTTTGATTGGTGAAGAGCTTCCACTAAATTCAGTAGTGGATCTGTAAGAGTTTTTTTCCCTCCATTCTTTTGATTTCTCGATCTCTTCTGATGATTAGCTGTAGCATTTACGGTTTTTGCTTTGTTTGTTTGTTTATGGGCTTTGGTTGGGCTTTTTCACTAGCAGGATTGGTTGGTTTGCTACTAGTTGCTTTTAGTATCAGCCCAGAGAAAATTTCCCGATTTGACTCTGATTCCGATTCATTAGAGTTGAACGGGTTCAGAGGCTTGTGAGTTGCACTTGGTTGGTGAAGGCCATGGAACCAGATCTCTTTGTTCTTCTTGTATGACCTTTTCAGTATTTACTTCCTTACTCGTTTGTTGACCTCATAAATTCTGTACTTATCATGTTCCCTTTCTTGATCGCACTTCTTGTTTGTGTGGTCTAGACATCTACATTTCTTGCAGAGCTTGAGGGTTATTCAAGCCACCAGGATTTTGGAAAAACTTCACATCCATATGGTAAAGACTAAAGAGTTTGAAACCTTTATTTCCACTAAGAATTCGACATTTTTTTTTTCAGCAGGAGCGCAAATATCGAATAAATAAGAATCATTTATGAAACTCTTAAAGTTGTATTTAATATGCATCCATATTTTTGTTTTGTAGAACTGCTCCTCATCTAAGTATTGTCAGTATTTAGGGCCTTGCATAGGACACTCTACAAACACCATTAAGTTTTCCATAAAAATCCATGCTCCTCTCTGTTTTAGAAGATTAAAATCCTCTTGGTTTCTTAGATGAAATTCATAGAAGTTCCTCCTTGTTTGAAACATTGCAAAAATGCTGCGCATAGCCTTTACTGTTTGGAACAAAATGTTTTCACATATGTCTCTCTTTAAGTGTAAGATCTGCTTTCAAAAACAACACAGTCTTCAAGGGTATGTATTACAGAATAATATTGAAAAGATGCAAACTAATAATAATGTTTAGGGAAAAAATTAAAAAAAATTCTCTAACAATTGAAATGAAGGCTCTGAACTGATCTTCATGATATGTTCAGATAACCCAAAGTTACAACTAGTCGATCATTACCCAAATCAGATATGAATTCACCCTGAAATTTTTTCCAAACAAAAACCAATTACATACTTTGTCCCAAACCTATTTCCTAACTAGAAAAACAACACTGGGTTTTTGAGGTAGCCGGTCTGAAGCTGGTATCTAAATTACTTAAGCTATTGGACTGGATAGAAATTGATAATTGAAAATGCCGGTGTGAAACTGGTGTCCAAATTATTTAAGCTTTGGTCTTATAGATACAAATTGATAATTGAAAATGCCTCCAACCATAATTTCAGATCTTCAAATTTCAGCAGTTGTAGCATGTCGAGTAGGCTCTATTGTGTATCTCCATCCAAAAAGTAGCTGAAGATAAGGACCGACATCAGGTCATTCGAAATTGGAGATTACCAATTTATCTTTTTGGTTAATTTATCTCATATAACAAACTACTATTTATTTTATTTTATTTTTTGGCAAATTTTGCATTTTGAAAATGAAAGAATAATTAAGAGCAAAGAAATTGATAAACACGAACACACAATCATAAATTCTTAAGACGGAAAAGCATTACTTAAACAAAGGGTACCAACAAATTACCAAGTTCCATGAACAAGAAAATGAAACTAACATTATCATCCACTCAAAATGCCCTAGATCTATAAACTAGAAGCGCATGGGTAAATCTGGAGTCCGTGGGCTAAACATATCCTCACCATCGTCATCACCCATGTCATCGTCACCATCATCATCTAAACCTAGGTTTCATATTATTGAGAGGAAAAATCAAAGTGCGAAAAATCTTGATGATAATGCTCTATTGAACCATCATCTAAACCTAGGTTTAGCACAGGCAAAATGAGGTACTCAAAGCAAATACAATCGAAAGAGGATCGAATTGGTAAACACATACAGCAGTTGCATTATTCATAACAAGACCACCTTCACTGTATAATACTAGTTCAGCTATAGGAATATCGCGTGATCTGCAATTGCAGCCTTCAACTGCAAAACTGGACTCTGAAAGTCAAGATAATGGTATACTGCAAATATATCGTGAGGGTGGTTTGGTTCGTGATTAAAACCCACCTCCACAGAACTCCTCATTGGTTGGGGGCATTGGATGTGTAAGGGGACCCAATGGATCTGCTAGTAGAAATGGTACATCCATTTCTTCTTCTTCTTCTTCTTCTTCTTCTTCTTCTTCTTCTTCTTCTTCTTCTTCTTCTTCTTCTTCTTCTTCTTCTTCTTCTTCTTCTTCTTCTTTCTGTGGTTTTTCAATGTGTAGGAGCAAAAGAAAAGAAGGAGTGGCTGCTGTTTGCGTTCATGGGTTAAATTCAAAGAGAGTCTCCTAATTAAAAAAATAAATAAATCTGTATTGGAAGACAACATACCTCTAGGTGGTTCAGGAGTATTCACACATCAGCAGGTTTTGGTGAGCTGAAACAGAAGTTTTACATTAACCCTGTGGTTCATTTCCCGCTTAATTAGATTTTAGTGAGCTAAAACAGAAGGCTGACATATTAAAACCATGAGAGGAGAAATCATTGTGCTATCCATCTATTGATTGTGTGATCTCCACCAGGTATTGTAGTGCTTCCTATAGAAACCCAAAATCAAATTCCATTTGTAATCTAATCAGATCTCTGAGATTTTTTGTTTGTTCAACACTGGCGGCTCGCCCATTGAATTTTTTCTCTTTCTGAAATCTGAAATGGAAATCTAGGGTTTTTTGTTCTTATATAGTCGAGCACAAAATTAAGGTTTACAAAAATGTCCTTTGAATCTCACCTTCCCATGGTTTTTTTTGACTTGGGCCTTGTAGGCTTGGGCACATAAGGAGTCTTGTTGGCTTCGGGGAGGTTTTTTCCATAGTTGGGCAAAGGATGGATGGACGGCAATGTCTTTGGGTTACCCAAAATCTCCAGTTCATGCAAAGTTCAGGTTGTCCCATGACATCTACAATTATGAAATCTGAAAATGGAAGTTAAAAATAAAGATATTAAAAAAAAAAAAAATAGGTACCTAATCAGAAAATTCCAACTCCTTTAAAATTGGCAAATTAAGCTCACAAAAATTTTAGCGTTCGGTATGAAGCAATTTAGTCCCTAACTAAACCCTCAGTTTTGTTTTCTTATACCGTGCTTGGACATTGATGTTTCACCAACATGCTGCATGCACTCACAATCCCGGTCCTGTTTGTGCAACATTGCTGGCCGTGGTATTGTTAACTATCATACAAGTTGGGTCGAGGCCGATTTCAATAGAAGCAAGAAGATCAAAAAGAACCGAATGATGATGAATTAATTATGGAACAAACATTTGAACCAAATTAAAAACAAAAGTCCAAATCTTGAGTTTTGATAATCAACTGCAGTCATTTTGAATTAAAAACAAGAGCCTAGACTTTACGTTAACATTACATGCGTGTTGTATTTGGTGCGAAAGATACCTGAAAACAAGATATAATTTCATTTGCATTATCAAATTTTGGTCACTGCTAGTTTACTAATGATCAGACTTCATAATAAATCTGGCTCTTAACACAGGGCTGCAGTCGAAACCATGGTCCCGTCAGGATTAGTTCAAGGTTATTTTTGTAATCAGACAAAGCTCCTTGTATAAAATCTACCAAACCCTAACAATTTCGTAAAATCTTTACACAGAGAGTGAGTGCAAAACTAGTTACCTGATTAACCAGATGGGAGTTTATGATCGGAGTGTTTAGTTTCATTTGGGAACCCTTACACATACCGTGGTGGAGATCAAATAGAAGAGGGATCTCACAATCTTTGAAATTCTAAGTCATAATGACTTCTCCTCTCCAAACTAAGTTGTGTGATGTCTCACAATTTTCATATTGGGACTAGTACCCTGAGTTGGGAAGTTTTATCAAGTAAGATTCGTAAATTCATTGTGTTTGCTATTTTCATTATCTTTGCCCACAGTATTGACATTCTTCATCTTTTGGTTTTTCTATGCAGGGATAGAGTCAAATATCCAACGGACCTGATGTCGGTCCATATCTTCAGCTACTTAGGATGGAGAGACACATTAGAAGGCTACAAGCCTACAATTGTTCAAATGGTACATCTACATAAAATTGAAGATCTGATATGTTGGTAATCGTGCTAGAAGAATGTTCCAGTATCAATTTGTATCTACATAAAATTCAAAAAGTAAATATAACTCCCATTGTTAAGACTCCGTTTTGGTCGAAGTAGGATTTCTTAGAGAAGGCGGTGCTATTACTTAAATCTAGAAGATATTAGTGTAGGTAACAAAAGAGAAGGATTTCTTAGAGGTAGTTTCAAGGTTTACAATCGGGTGTTTGACTAAAACTATGTTTGATTTCAATAATAGGGTGAAAACTATGCTTTGTTGGCCAAGTTAACCAAAAATAAAAGTATTTTGGTATTTCGACTTTTGTACCCTTACCTTTTTATTTTATGACCTATTTTTCCCCGTCCGTACCCAACATTTGATTTGTTTATTAATTTTTTTTTTTACAATTACTGGTTATTATTTAACCGTGGCTTACGTGGATGTTGAGATAGCACATCTAAACACCGTATAAATGTTGGGTATATAGGCATAATAGATTTTTTCGGTGTCGGGACATCCATTTTCTGATGTCCCGACTTTGAATATTTATATGTGATAATGGAGATGGGAAACTAATAGTTTCTTCTCACTCTCTTTTCTTTTCTTGATTAATTTATTTCAATAATCATTTCTCTCTCTATTACATGGTCAATATGAGACCTTAGAGATAAGATGACACATGGACTAGTTATATACAAGTGGAAAAGGACTGGATTCTTTATGTGTGTCAGTCATTTGGCTTAGAATTTTGTGAACTTGCCAGTCAAAATTTCAACAGTAATGCAGAGGTCGTCATTTTATCAAGTACCAAAAAAAAATGGTCCCACTAATGGATATTCAAATGATTGGTGTCGGGACACAGATAATGGGTGTCGGGACACAGACACAATGGGTGTTGGGACACTGAAGAATAATACAGATTTTTAAGCAGGTTTTTACTACTTGCGCAAATTTATTCCATAGATGGAACAATTAGTGTTGATTGAAGTACAAAAGAGTAACTATTCATTCATACACAACCAGCTATTGAAAACTGATGTTGGTTGGTTGGACTCGAGACTCATGACGAGTTTTCTTCAACTTGGTCCACATTCTCCAGTTTACAGCTGCTTCTGTATGTTACAAGTTGTTGCTTTATTGAAAAGCAATTGTCACCCTACAATTTAAAGTTTGACCCACATATGAGAGACTGAAAATCCGACTGAAGTTTCCGCAAGCACTAAGTTAAATTTTGACCCACTATGTTGGTCATGAAGACTACTATGTTTACAGGGGCGTAAAAGCTAACAAAATCAATAAATTGGTTGTCTATTAAAGTATGTTTTATCGATATTAAAATCTAAATCTTGCATCTGGATGACAAAAACAAAAAACAACAACTTGTAATTCCCTTGTATGAACAGAAAAACAAAGGAATAAACCGACTTGTGACGACACCTTCCCAAATAAAGAAAAAGGATCTCCCCAGCAGCAGATTGAGGAGAATCTAAACCATGAAAGCAAATCCTCTCTAAATCCAACCCACACGTGGCTCCAATACTGCAAATATACATAGTGAACAAGCTTATTTTAGCATCAGCATGGAATTTAGTATCAGTATGAATAAACTGATGTCACACAACACAACATACTTAAAGTTAGGTAATGAATTTCTAATGCTTAATGGTGCACATGTGCCCAGGTGAGTGCATATGATTATGTGGGTTTAAATCACCATCTGAACAAAGCTTGTGCATATATCAAAAAAGCAATTGGATTTCCAAGAACTTAAAAATTAACAGTGTTGTAGTAGTACAAGCATCTACATGAGTTGTCAAACTAATGGATTTTCCCTCTATCACTTTTATTTCAGGATACTCAAGAAGTGAAAGACCTGCAGTCTGCTATAGATATATTGTGGGCTTAAAAGTGGACTACTGTGTTCAGTAACCTATCCCATGTCATTAGTCAATTTCGAGAGAACAATTAACATTCATTTTTTAACAAAGGGATGATAAAATAAAGATGATGGTGGTAAAAGGTTCGTACATAGCACAATTTCATACTCGTGTTCCACACAAATGTCGTTATCGACATTTAGGAAAATAGCACTATAACAGGGCACGAGCTCATGAAAAAAATAGTTATACCCTAGATGTATGCAAAGAGTGGGCCAATGGAGATGGTATTCTCTACATTTCAATGATGTGATCCTTGAGCTAGTGGGTATATGATAAAAGAACTAAAAATAGCATGGATAACATCAAAAAGAGGGGTCCATGCTAGCATTACCAGCAACACCAAAATATGTACAGAAACATCAACAACATCATCTGGCCTATCTGACATTCCTCCATTCTCTTTATCCTACAATTTTTCGAACACAACTCTGATCATGTTGACAAACAGCACAGAACACCACCAGATAAGAATTTTGTACAGAAATAAAGACTTGATAAGATAAATCCCCACAAGAAACTGAGGTAGGTACCTTAAAATGTAAAATGAACCCAACAAGCTTGTCTTTGTCTATCCAATGAACTTCGTCGATCAAAATTAGGCTAGAAATAACCCACACAGAGTAGCAAACCTGAGAAGTGGATGAAGATTATTCTTGAGACAAAGGAAAACGTGCTAAAGAAAAAATAAGTATTAATTTAAAAGACTTACATCAGGACGCATCCCAGGTCGTCCATTTAGACCTCCAGATTTGACTCGCCTTTCACATAACCACCATCCAAGAAGGACCATGTCAATGTGGTGCAAGGAACCCATTATAGTGAGCATTCCCACATAACAGAAAACTGTAAATACAGTTGCAACAACCTAGTATCACTGATCTGAAAGCCTAACAAATGCAAATATATAGGAACCTAGGATGTCTTTGACGAAAAACTATTATCGTGTTTGGTTCCATAAAGAACTACCAAAAAGAAAAAAATTACAAATGAAACAAAAAGTTAAGATAAATACACTCAGTCCTGCATGAAACTCCCCACCAGGTGTGAACAAAGCTACTTTGATCTCTAACAATCCATATTGATAGCTTAGGGTAAAACCTATATTTTTAAGTTGCGCAACTCATCGTGCGGGAGTAGGAAATTTCCCCAACCACCAGTGCAGTAATTTTATTGCAAAAAAACTACAAGCTAATACCTCTTAACTGATAGTGAAAGAAAAGTTTTTAACTTGTTACTCGTGACTAAAACAAACAACAAGCATAAATCTTGACGAATAACTATCCAGGACATAGCATGTTAGTCAGTCATAATATATCATGTTCTGCTAGGTTATCAATACAGTTCAAAACAGCCAAACATGAACTGGGAGTTCTTCCGGGCATTACAAGTTGGTGAACAAAATCTCGACAATGGTTAAGGTGAAGGTGACCCAACTGAATCAGGTCTTGACAACCAGCTAACAACTTAAAGTCATTTTTACCTGCAAATCACATTTGGTAAGGTGAACGACACAGGGGTTTCAAAACTCTGCTACTGGATCAAACCCCCTATCAAGAACAAATATTAAGGGGTTCCTTCTCAGCACCTGCGAGAAAAGGCAAGAGTCAAGTAAACGCACTAAGAAAATAATTAGGCAGATGTGAATTCCATCCAACAGCTTGAACCTAAAACAAGATGAAGTAATAACAAAAATGGAAAAACTACATATTGATAGAGCGGGCTTCCACGGACTTCCTCTTTGGAATTTTAAGCTACATTATGGTCCTCACGATTAAGAAAATTGGTTGTTTTTGTTCTCACGACAATTTCCATGGGATCTTATAAAGTCAAAGGATGGCCAAAAATTTTCCATGGGATGTTATTGCTGATGTGATTAGTTGGAGTGGTAATTATTATATGGCATATGCAATATAAGCAATAGAGAAACTCAATCCTCAATCCAGTTTCAATAACTTCAAAATTAATTAGAGAAGAAGGAAAAATACCTAGAGAATCTTGGAGCAAGTGAGTGAGCTTTGAATTCCTGCACAAATTGGGAATATTCAAAAATCAGAATGTTAGTTTGGCATTAAGTAGAAAATTATAATCATATCAAACAAGCAAAATTAACAATATTAAATTTGTATCTTCACTAGATTTCCTCATAAAAGATGACCTGAAAGGGGTATGTGGGCTTTTGGTCGCCAGCGCTGCTATCACATCTCCCAGTGCATATAAGGATCTGTTAATAATTTGAGTTTCTTTCAGCGGATCTCCTTAAACATTTGGCTTGGCTACTCTCTCACTTCCAGCAAGGTTATTAAGCCATAAATTGCTTCTTGTGTATTCTCCGTTCATCAATCAATGCTGCATCATACACCACAATTGAATTTCTAGTAAAACAGCAGTTAAAATTTCACATCAACAAATAAAAAGGCCATATAGGTTTCTTACACAACTTGGTATCAGAAAATCATTAACTATAACTTTATCTATCTCGTGTGATTTGTTTCTCATGTCAATAAGAGAAGAAAAAGGTTACCATTTGGATCACCACAGCTCTTTGCTCGCGAAGATGTCACCAACTTTAAGATTCACAAACATAAAGAGGATGCTAACCGTCACTATAAATCCAACGAACATCAACGCCTTTAGCAGTCTGAAAATCTGCGCTGAACCTTCTCCTACCCAGTGACACTATCTGATTTGCGTAGCCCGGGAAGCAGAAAAGCATATACAGAATCAGCACTCATAGAGGAAATTAATATGTTGTTGAGAATACTTTTAAAAGACTTGAGACTTCATCTTCAAGATGATCATCACATCCACGATAACCAGCCACCTGGTGGATATAAGATCATGTAAGGAAGTCAACTTTAGGGAATGTTATATACTAGACAATCTCTGTGAATCATTCGATACAGTTTTGGTATAATATTCTACAATTTAGTGCCGAACGTGCTACATAAATTGATATCCCTTAATGAAATATTTTCTAGCTAAAACTCTGAGTCACTGTTCATTTAATTTTATAATTCAAATTATGTAATAGACCTCTTTGCCAAGATCTGTGATGATCTCCTTTGTGCATCATTTAGCAGTAGGTGAGTGATGTGAGATAGTTTAATATATCTTACCATGTAATGGCTCTTCAAATAGAGTAAGATCCTTGCCACAGGCTTGATAACTGGCTTTCCTTTATGCCGCTTAGGTTCTAATTTTGGTCGACAGACTGCAATTACTATCACGAATCGGAGTTAACATAAATACATCAAAGCAAGAAGAGCATAACAAAACATCAGATCCAATAGCTTATACTCAAAGGATGACAAGGGACAATTTATCGCTAAGGTTGGATGGAAGAGGTCCATCGAAATTGTTGTACCCGGGTCCAAATTCTTCAACTGCTTCAGTTCTTTAATCGCTATATGATATGGATTTTATATGACCAAATTAATGATTAAATAAAACATAGTTATATCCGCAAGTGCACGGGTCAATTGTAGTATCGATAGCAAATGCGGGTCGTTCTTTTTGTTCGAACAACGGTAGGCTCGAAAACCTACAATAAAAATACTGCAAGTGCACAGCGTCTAACTAGTAGACAATGGCAAGTACAGGTCGTTCCCACGAGGAGTGTGAAAATACTACTGCTAACTAATACCAAAAATTAAGTAACCAAATAAAAGATGTTTTTCAAGATTTTCAGAAATTCGAACAACACAAAATAACAAATAATCGTGACAATAAACAAGATGGAATGAGTTGTTAGGGTTTTCGGTTTCCACCAATTAATTATCCAAACTCTACTAAACATTAAATATATATTCCATGCATTTTCAAATATTGTTTCTCCGCTGTAATTTCCTTCGCTTCTTATGTAGTGATCCTAAAGCATTATCTATCTATCATTGCATACCACGTCTAGGGATTTAACCGAAGCACGAAATATCAATTCAAAAGCATAAATAATCAAGAGAATCACATGAGAAATTAAATGCCAAGCTATGTGAAGAAAAACTACTAATCAATCAAACTCATTATTAAGCATATAAATGTAGAGTTTTCATAATAAAATTGGGTTCTACCTAAACCCTAACATGGCTCTAGCTAGACATGGCTTTCTCAAAAGCCATAAACATATTAAAATCAAAAACTCTAGCTAAGCGAAAATGGAATTGAAAACTCAAACCCTAGTCTTCTTCCCGTTGCAGCCCCAAAGCCGCAACCTCTTTCTTCTCCTCTGGTTTTTTTGCTGTGTAGCCGCAACCCCCGTTCTCTGGCCGTCGGCCTCCTCTTTTCCAAAAAAACGTAATCTCCTTTATCATTTTCTACACCACGTCATCAGCCAATCGAGATATGCCATACGTCAATGATAAGTAACATCACCCAATGAGATTTCGCCACATCCTCTCTTTCACAGCATCACTCCCTGACCATCTAAGTCTCGGTCACAGCTATCTAAGCACCATTTCCGTTGCCATCGTGGATATTTGAAAACGGCCTCCATTTGAATTCAACCAAAGCCCTGGAATCCATTACTGCCAGCTTCGGTTACAGCACCAATTCCTTCTTCTTTATCACGAGTCTCACTTAGCCCCTTGTTTGCAGCCATGACCATCGTATACTTTTCTCTCCACTAACCAACCGCACTCCCATTATCTTTAGTTGCATCTCAGAATTGCTCTCGTTTCCCCAGCTCCTTCCCAGACACACCTTCTCGGTTTCAGACTTCAGGTTCTTCTTCATGTTGCTGTGTTTATTCAACGACCAGGAACCTTCCCGTAAACTCCATTTCGAACCACAAAGGAACCCTAGCACTAACAGTCGGATTTAAAGATTGAAATCGTCTCCGGCTGAAGAATCATAATAGATCTGTGGATGTTCTTGTTAATTATTTTGTTCATAGCCACTTCTTAATCTCTCGAAATAAATCACAGTAATCATGACAGCAACAACCCATTTTTCATCTCAGAACCTTCATTCGATCAAACAGCCAACAAACATCCATCTCCTTTGCGAACAGCTCCAAGGACCTACACCAACATCCACCGAGCAAAGTCAATCCAATCCCTCACCCTCTCGGCTTTGATTCCAACCAGCTCACTTCCTTTCTCCCTGGCCGGCTGATCACCTTCCTATACACATCGCTGTTGCTGTACAGCTTCATTCCTCACCAGTAGCAATGTTCTGATCATTGTCACCTCCATTCATCTCGGCAACAGCAGCTTATTTTGTCCGTCCATTCTCTTTCTACCAGATGCAACAATCATTTCATGTCGAGAATCAGTTCGTCCAGAAATCCCACATACATCCAATTCTCGTCAACCCCTCCTTGTCACAGAGTCATCAACGACCGATCAAGCAATGGCAGCCGGCTTTTCTTCTTCTCTGTTTAGTTCACTGCCAAACTTAAACACGAGCTTCTTCCATCGATAATTTCCATACTTTGGTGCTGCTAGGAACTCCAGCGACACACCATTCTCTGGTCATCGAAATCTCGGTCAGAGCATCAGCTCTTTTCTGTCCGTCCAAACTCATTCACTCGTTACTTCTCTGAAGTGCAACAAAGTCAGGCCACGTACGACCCAATACCAATTCTTCACTACATCTCCTGCTTTCCTGACATTCAAAGCACCTTCTCCCACCAGTTCGGCTGCCAGTTCCGTTCAATCATCTCCTCAACTCTATCACCACCTGCAAACATTGCATTCAACAGACGCACACAAATTACATTCCTCGCAACTCCGGCCACAAACAATGAATCACCACCAGCTCCATGACTGTCTTGTACTCTCAAGCTCAAACGAACACCACAAATACCCATCGATCAGCAGCAAAACTCAACTTTGCTGTGAAACCATCAATATAGCCACCACTGCCATTCGAGAAATTCCCAACTTCACCTTCTCGTACAAAGTTCAAGACCATGGGAGTCGACCACCAGCTACTCCATCTCCATTCCTGCAAACAAGATCAACTCTCTCGAGTACAGTGCCGTGAACTGAACTCCATCTTCGTTTACAGCCATGCAATGGCAGCAACATCAATAACAGCACCTCCATTTCGATTTTCGGCGAAACCAAGTCAACCATCACCCATTTCAGTCATCCATCATTGATGTGGAAGTTGTACCACATTCCATCCAGAGTATAGAACCCCCAAGTTCATTGTTTCTATACAGGAGAAAGTTAGCTTTCATCTTCTCCTAGTCGAACTTCAAAATGATAAGAAGACAGGCTAAATATGCTTGCTGTAAAACTAGGTAGTATGGACTCCCTTTTGCCCTGAACCACTCAAAGTATACTAAGGAGTCCAACATCTCAGGCGCGCTATCTCTTGAACACGTACCACTTGAGTGAATAAATAAATTTTGTGCTAGCCGTGAAATGTGGTGTGCTAGCCAAGCAGGTGGCTTTGCGAGTCACTTTGCACAATTTGGTGATTCACGTCGCAAAAGTCATTTAACTTCTCATTTAGCCGTTTTCTTTCCGGGTGAATAGATTTCCTTGTACTTTCTACAAAAGCACTAAAATAATGTCATTAGCCAAAATAACGAGTCCTAACAAATATAAATATGGGTATAAAATGTAGCACAGACGTGCTTATCAACACCCCCACACTTATATTTTGCTAGTCCTCGAGCAAACAAAGAATATATCCGCTACACAGCAAGACCGAGAGGTGTCTGCTAAACAGCTAGACGAAACCACTAAACAGTGGCATAGATGTCTGCTAAACAGCTAGACAAAAAGACCCGCTCAACAGCTGGTCATAAGAAAATGATAAGAAAACAAAAGAATTGACCCGCTCAACAGCTGGTCATATCATAAGAGAGAATTAGACCCGCTAAACAGCTGGTCATACACAACACCCGCGACACAATTTTTTTTTTTTTTTTTTTTTTTTTTTTTTTTTTTTTTTTTTACACAGGCTGGTCATAACATGCAAGAAAAAAGAAAAGACCCGCTACACAGCTGGTCATTCATTTTATTTATTTATTTTTAAGACCCGCTACACAGCTGGTCATATTATGCAATTTTTTTTTTTTTTTTTTTTTTTTTTTTTTTTAGCCTAACGAAAATGCCACTCCCCCACACCTAAACATTACATTGTCCTCAATGTAATTGAGTCATCCAACGTAGAAATTAAGATGGGAGATTTAAAAAAAATAAAAGATAGAGTAAAGGGAACAAATCTGATGGGTTGACTCCCATGAAGCGAAAGGTATTTGTCTCCCTTTTTATCAGTAGCACGTTCTCAAACAAGGTGAGGTTAGTACCTCAAAGTAAGCTGTGAGTCATATATATAAAGCCTGAAGAGTTGGGGATCAACCCAACTAATATGATTAGTCATAAACATGAACCTATAGTAAGAAATATTAGTACCCAGAGAGATAAAACTGAATTCAATCTTATTTAAAACATAATTCGAACCTTGAATATGAAGTAAATTAGGTTCGCAGATAATTAGTAAAGATTGTTTAAAGAATTGAACAGTTTTTGTACTCCCTAAATCAGGTTCTAAGTCAGCGGAAATAACTTCCACGACTGATATTGGTTCAAATTTAGCTAAGTCGGGCACACAAACATATGTTGGTTCAAATGCATTCTCTGAACAAGGCCTCAATGGAGCAATAATATCACGACTTATAGACCCATTATCATCTAAAACGGTTTCATTATCCATATCATCAAGACGAAAAAATTCAGAACTTAATGGCTTAAGGGTCAAGGTCGGAGCATCCTCGACTGATGAAACTAGTCGAGACTCGGACAAAACTAAAGGTTCTAGTTTGGGTTTCCATTTTTTAGTGTCTAGCAGTGGTGTGGAGTCTAATAAGGCATTGACTTCACAAATAACACTATCATCACCAAAATCATGCCCAAAATATGCTAAGCAAACCTCTAATGGATCTTCAGAGTGGCTCTTGCAAAAGTCTTGCGAGTGCATACTTTCTTTTTGCCCACAATACTTCAGGCTAAGGTACCTGGAAAATATTCAAACGAACTGGGTAAAAAGAACTAAAAGAAATCTAAAAGAAAGAGAAAAATAAATTATATACAAAATAAAATAAAAATAAGCTATATACAAAGATTGATATCAGACAGAGTGTATTATGCAACCACTCCCCGGCAGCGGCGCCAAAAACTTGATATGGATTTTATATGACCAAATTAATGATTAAATAAAACATAGTTATATCCGCAAGTGCACGGGTCAATTGTAGTATCGATAGCAAATGCGGGTCGTTCTTTTTGTTCGAACAACGGTAGGCTCGAAAACCTACAATAAAAATACTGCAAGTGCACAGCGTCTAACTAGTAGACAATGGCAAGTACAGGTCGTTCCCATGAGGAGTGTGAAAATACTACTGCTAACTAATACCAAAAATTAAGTAACCAAATAAAAGATGTTTTTCAAGATTTTCAGAAATTCGAACAACACAAAATAACAAATAATCGTGACAATAAACAAGATGGAATGAGTTGTTAGGGTTTTCGGTTTCCACCAATTAATTATCCAAACTCTACTAAACATTAAATATATATTCCATGCATTTTCAAATATTGTTTCTCCGCTGTAATTTCATTCGCTTCTTATGTAGTGATCCTAAAGCATTATCTATCTATCATTGCATACCACGTCTAGGGATTTAACCGAAGCACGAAATATCAATTCAAAAGCATAAATAATCAAGAGAATCACATGAGAAATTAAATGCCAAGCTATGTGAAGAAAAACTACTAATCAATCAAACTCATTATTAAGCATATAAATGTAGAGTTTTCATAATAAAATTGGGTTCTACCTAAACCCTAACATGGCTCTAGCTAGACATGGCTTTCTCAAAAGCCATAAACATATTAAAATCAAAAACTCTAGCTAAGCGAAAATGGAATTGAAAACTCAAACCCTAGTCTTCTTCCCGTTGCAGCCCCAAAGCCGCAACCTCTTTCTTCTCCTCTGGTTTTTTTGCTGTGTAGCCGCAACCCCGTTCTCTGGCCGTCGGCCTCCTCTTTTCCAAAAAAACGTAATCTCCTTTATCATTTTCTACACCACGTCATCAGCCAATCGAGATATGCCATACGTCAATGATAAGTAACATCACCCAATGAGATTTCGCCACATCCTCTCTTCACAGCATCACTCCCTGACCATCTAAGTCTCGGTCACAGCTATCTAAGCACCATTTCCGTTGCCATCGTGGATATTTGAAAACGGCCTCCATTTGAATTCAACCAAAGCCCTGGAATCCATTACTGCCAGCTTCGGTTACAGCACCAATTCCTTCTTCTTTATCACGAGTCTCACTTAGCCCCTTGTTTGCAGCCATGACCATCGTATACTTTTCTCTCCACTAACCAACCGCACTCCCATTATCTTTAGTTGCATCTCAGAATTGCTCTCGTTTCCCCAGCTCCTTCCCAGACACACCTTCTCGGTTTCAGACTTCAGGTTCTTCTTCATGTTGCTGTGTTTATTCAACGACCAGGAACCTTCCCGTAAACTCCATTTCGAACCACAAAGGAACCCTAGCACTAACAGTCGGATTTAAAGATTGAAATCGTCTCCGGCTGAAGAATCATAATAGATCTGTGGATGTTCTTGTTAATTCTTTTGTTCATAGCCACTTCTTAATCTCTCGAAATAAATCACAGTAATCATGACAGCAACAACCCATTTTTCATCTCAGAACCTTCATTCGATCAAACAGCCAACAAACATCCATCTCCTTTGCGAACAGCTCCAAGGACCTACACCAACATCCACCGAGCAAAGTCAATCCAATCCCTCACCCTCTCGGCTTTGATTCCAACCAGCTCACTTCCTTTCTCCCTGGCCGGCTGATCACCTTCCTATACACATCGCTGTTGCTGTACAGCTTCATTCCTCACCAGTAGCAATGTTCTGATCATTGTCACCTCCATTCATCTCGGCAACAGCAGCTTATTTTGTCCGTCCATTCTCTTTCTACCAGATGCAACAATCATTTCATGTCGAGAATCAGTTCGTCCAGAAATCCCACATACATCCAATTCTCGTCAACCCCTCCTTGTCACAGAGTCATCAACGACCGATCAAGCAATGGCAGCCGGCTTTTCTTCTTCTCTGTTTAGTTCACTGCCAAACTTAAACACGAGCTTCTTCCATCGATAATTTCCATACTTTGGTGCTGCTAGGAACTCCAGCGACACACCATTCTCTGGTCATCGAAATCTCGGTCAGAGCATCAGCTCTTTTCTGTCCGTCCAAACTCATTCACTCGTTACTTCTCTGAAGTGCAACAAAGTCAGGCCACGTACGACCCAATACCAATTCTTCACTACATCTCCTGCTTTCCTGACATTCAAAGCACCTTCTCCCACCAGTTCGGCTGCCAGTTCCGTTCAATCATCTCCTCAACTCTATCACCACCTGCAAACATTGCATTCAACAGACGCACACAAATTACATTCCTCGCAACTCCGGCCACAAACAATGAATCACCACCAGCTCCATGACTGTCTTGTACTCTCAAGCTCAAACGAACACCACAAATACCCATCGATCAGCAGCAAAACTCAACTTTGCTGTGAAACCATCAATATAGCCACCACTGCCATTCGAGAAATTCCCAACTTCACCTTCTCGTACAAAGTTCAAGACCATGGGAGTCGACCACCAGCTACTCCATCTCCATTCCTGCAAACAAGATCAACTCTCTCGAGTACAGTGCCGTGAACTGAACTCCATCTTCGTTTACAGCCATGCAATGGCAGCAACATCAATAACAGCACCTCCATTTCGATTTTCGGCGAAACCAAGTCAACCATCACCCATTTCAGTCATCCATCATTGATGTGGAAGTTGTACCACATTCCATCCAGAGTATAGAACCCCCAAGTTCATTGTTTCTATACAGGAGAAAGTTAGCTTTCATCTTCTCCTAGTCGAACTTCAAAATGATAAGAAGACAGGCTAAATATGCTTGCTGTAAAACTAGGTAGTATGGACTCCCTTTTGCACTGAACCACTCAAAGTATACTAAGGAGTCCAACATCTCAGGCGCGCTATCTCTTGAACACGTACCACTTGAGTGAATAAATAAATTTTGTGCTAGCCGTGAAATGTGGTGTGCTAGCCAAGCAGGTGGCTTTGCGAGTCACTTTGCACAATTTGGTGATTCACGTCGCAAAAGTCATTTAACTTCTCATTTAGCCGTTTTCTTTCCGGGTGAATAGATTTCCTTGTACTTTCTACAAAAGCACTAAAATAATGTCATTAGCCAAAATAACGAGTCCTAACAAATATAAATATGGGTATAAAATGTAGCACAGACGTGCTTATCACTATAGGGATTGGTTCCAGAGAATGAGTTGTTGCGCAGAATTCTGCAAGGAAAAGCTCAGTCAACATCCTTGCACGAGTGGGTTAATATAACTAAAGAAACTAGGCTAGCGCTCACAGATGCTTACGTCAACTTCGTGTACAAAAGATTATGAATTTCAGGAGCCAGTGTTCCATCTAGAGAAAGATCCTTCAAATTTCTGCAAGTAGAAGGATTTTCACATCGTTAATTCATATTCACTCCCCAAATCCAACAAACTTTTCTCTCTCACAAGGTTCAAGCTCGATAAGATTAAGGTTGAAGCCCTATATGATTTTTCCCACAAACCATTGAATTTCCAACCTCTCACCAATAATACTACTTTTCAGTTCTAGGACTGATATCTATGTCGTCAAGGGCAAATAAACAACAGATATACACTGCAACGAGCAATTTACACTCCGTAAATCATGACAACAACAAATTTTAATTTAAATTTACACAATAGAACACCCAATTTATCAAGAACAGCAAAAAAAAAACCCTAAATCAAAAGAACAAAACAACTTACAAGCCTAATTGCATCAATGCTGTGTATAGAAACAACAATTTCTCCAGCACATTTACTAAAAACAGCACACTCCTACAAAGTGTCATATATTCCTTCAATATTGTCCTCTATCATGCACAGCAACAGAGAAAAAATCCATATAGGTTTCTTACACAACTTGGTATCAGGAAATCATTACCTTTAACTTTATCTTTTTGCGTGGTTTGTTGCTCATTTGCATTAGTTGAACCAACAACCATAGCAGAAAGTATGCACCGAGTATCAATTTTAGCCCAAATGTACACTGTAAACAATCCATCTTCATTCTGAATTCCGGCAATGTATGAGCATAAAATCAAGGGAATCAAGAAATGAAGGATCTGAAACTTCTTTAATGAAACATTGAAAGCAATTATTACACAACAAAAGGATACAGTTTGATACATTATCAATGCGGAGCACATAGCTTTTCAATGAGAGCCAAGACTTGCACAGCACTAAGCGTGTAAAGCATGTGGGGATCATGACCAATATTACCAGCAAAGCCACCTGGTAGATATAAGATCATGTCAGGAAGCAAGTTAATTAGAAGAATAGAAACCTTATACCACTTATTTTTAATTTATGAAACTTCAAGAGATTAAAAGATTCTTAAAAGCAAGTTAGGAGGATTTTTAGACGATTTTACAAGGAAAATCAGTTGCATCATGTAAAGTAAAACTAACACCTCCACAAATAATCAAAATAGACTGACCTTACCTACATAGGAAATGGAATTATGCAATGCACTAAACTTGCCCGTATTTTGTATTTGTAAACAAGATATGGTCCAACAGCAGCCATAACCAGGCCTATGAAGATAACCCACACAGCAGTCCATGACATCTTAGCTTCACTAGATATACCCCTTCTATAAATTTCTATCTGCACCAATGAAATAATGATTGTAAGAAAACCAACAGTTGATATACCCCTTCTATAATGTGATGTGCTATACCACATATTCTGATATACCCACTCTATAGAACACCAAAACTACTCAAATTATCACATGAGAAGAACAAATTCACATATTGAAATCAATACTGCCAAACATAATGTTCTAAAGGAGTCATTGCCAGTAAATTTGATCTTCTTATCACTTGTCAAACCTCAAAATAGGGAGATAAGATCTCGAAATTAACCCAGCAAAACACAACTAAGTTTGGTTCATTAAATTAATTTAGGAGTACAATTAGACTAAAATTGGATACCTGAGAGGTGAAATCTGATGAACGCAGAAATCTCTGACTAGTACCATCAATGAAGTAAACCGATCCAATATTACCTTTTTCAGCTTATAATTGAAACACACAAGAATTCAATATAAATTTGGAGAAGATATATTAAATGTGGAAGTTAAAGTCAAATTCATAAAGAGTAAGGAGATAAAGAAACAAATCCTAAAACAAATATCTAAGTCCAACATACCAAAAAACAATAGTGATGGTCATACCATGAGCCTTAAGAATATGCAAGCTTCCAGTAACACTCTCAACTTGAGCAATACCGTGTGACACCAATCAGAGATGGAGTCAACCCTTTCTCTACAAACTTACAATTTTTATCTCCAACCTGTAAATCAAACCCAAAAAACCATCATCATCAGTTAATAGTTTTTAAAAAGAAAATGATACATTAAACTAAAGGTGTATGGTTTATTTTACTTACTACATCAGGAGAAGAAATCTTCAACCAGATTGGTGGTGTTCTTTTGTATTGACCCAGATTCGAACAATCAATACCTTTTCACACCCAAAACACCCCAAAAAACCCAACATTAAAATCATACTAACACATCAGAAATATAATAGATTTGTAAATTGAAGCTAATTTTTATTGTCATTATACCTGAATGAGAGATTGAGTTCTCTCTACTTCCATGTGTAACAAGATAACACCATTTTGTATTACAGGTTGTACATCTAAGCTGCAATCCTCGGCGAGTCCTTCTGAAAGTTTGACTTTGAGCTTTCCTCCGTCCTGATGCAAAGTAAATAATAATCAAATCAGATCCATAATAGAGAGCTGAGACGACAGAAGAAATCTAAAATAGACCGCAATTATACCTGAAATGGCTAGTAACATGTTAAAAAGGAAGACCATTCAAAACAAAATTAGACGGAACTAAGAGTTACAAAACAAAATTGGGAACTAGGGTTTCTCAGTTACTAAAAAAAACACACAAATCAATAACAGAACTTGGAGATTTAAAAGAATTTACCACAGAATTTAAGTTAAGATAATCGTTACCACGCTTACAGTTATTGATAGTTAAGGCACCCATGGTGACAAATCTTCAGAAATTCGTGTTCGAATCTTCAATCTGAACGAAACCCTAAGAAATAATACTCCCATTTAAGGTTTATCACTACAATTTGAACAAAATCAGGACCCCTCTTGACAAACCCTAAATGAATTTGAGTAACCTGAAGGATTGATTAAACCCTGGAAAATGATTATTTTGAGTGAAAAGTGAAACCCTAATTTGAAGAATTCGGAGATCGGGAGGGAAAAAGTAATGAGATTTTACAGAGACAACCGCCTCGAGAGTGAAAGAGGATTTTTCATTCATTTTTTTTCTTTTTGCTGAAGACGAAATGGCAAAGGGTTTTGAGGAGAGAGATACAGGAAAAAAAAAAAAAAAAGGGAACCTTGAGAGTTGTGTTTGTGAAAGTTGAAAAGAAAGTAAAAATAAAAATTGAATTTTTCTTGTTGTGACACGAGACCAAATGTAATTTTGGGAATAGGTGATGAAATTTTGGCGGTCAAATGGGAGGGAACTTTGGTTCCCAAAAAACTAAGCGCCAAAAAAATCTAGAAGTTGTGGCAGTCGTTGGATGCAAGGCAGATCCGTGTGAGTCATATGATTGCATTATTGACCATTAGATTAAAAAAAAAATGGTTTGCTATTGGTCAAACAAATTTCATACGGAGTTACGGACCATGCTCCTTTCTATTATTGAGTTAAAGTGCGAGAGAAAATTTGTTTTTTTTTTCGTTGAAGATTTTAACAACTTTTTACAAATTATTAGTTACTAGCTAGTGTGTCCAGGGCATTTCAATAATTTGCACAATGTTTGTTCACATGTTTTCTCCCCAATAACCAGGGACGGAGGTGGGGGTGGCTTAGGTAGGCTACAGCCCACCCCAAAATGTGGAAAAGTATATTTAGTGTAGCCTAATTGTCAAGAAATTATAGATTAGCCCACGACAAAAATTCTAATTAGCCCATTAGTATGCCATATTCACATGACTTATTTCAATTTTCATTATTATGTTGTGTTTTTTCTGTTCCGGATAGTGCTTAAAAATTAGAATCGAAGATGGAATTTACCCCTACTCCACCACAATCTGACCTAATTAGGTCATGTTGTTTCCAAATACTTACTCATGCGCAAACTAAAAACTAGCCCAAATCTCATAATCTATTTAGCGCATGCTTATTTTTTTCTTCTCGCAAACAATGACGAAAGATTGATGTGTAAATATTTCGATGTATCGGTTCATAATTTCATTAACTGATTTGAAAACTTTACAAACATATAGAAATAAGATCTAAAAAATTCGGGCGGCCTTCGCCCGCACTTTTGTATAATAAATACTAAGTCTTGTTATACATTGGAATGCGCAATTTAAAATATTGTGACTGAGTTGAACCTTAACATACAAAAAATGATAAGCAGTATACATTGGTTTAATCGATGTATATAATTTTGAGAACTTTAGATTGCTACAATCTGTGTGTTTGGGAAAAAAATTTTTAGCCCACCCAGACACAAAATCCTGGTTCCGTCCCTGTCAACAACATATTTTTATGTAAGAATTTTTCTTCATGTGAACAACTCTTATTTATATAATAAGTCCTTACCTATTGAAAACATATATATGAGAGGAGACGAAAGGAAGGGAGAGAACATAAGAGGGTTATATTGAACAATGCTTGTTCAGATGTTTACTCACCAACAACATATTTTTATGAAGAAATTTTTCTTCATGTGAACAACACTTGTTTACGTAGTTAGTCCATACATAGTCACCCTTCAATTTCATCAAAATTGCAAATATTATTATTTTCCTCAAATAAAAAACTAGCATATTATCCTTACTGGAAAAATATATTAACTATTCATGAGCTAGGAAAATGACCAGAGTACCCTTAGAAAAATAAGTACAATAAAATGTTAAAGAGATTGTGAAAATGACTATATGAGATATGAGCAACTAATATTACCGATACTGTGAAAGCGACCATATTACCCTCAATGCTATCACAATTTGTAAAAGTTGTCGTCTAGTGTAGAATAAATGTGTGAATTTCGAGCATACAATAAAATCACATGGATCACGTAAATCACATGAATCACGTGGAGTTTGAATCAACATTTGAAGTTTGTATGCCATTATTCCACATTTGAAGTTTGAATCAACAATGAGCTTCGTATTTATCGATTTCGATGATGCATCATGCTAAGTTTGAAGTCAGAACCCTCCTGGAGAATTGTGGTTCATAGTTTGTATGCCGTTATACCATATTTGAAGTTTTAATCAACACCGAGCTTCATATTTATCGATTTCGATGATGAATCATTCTAAGTTTGAAGTCAGAACCCTCCCGGAGCTTTCTGGTTCATAGTTTTTAATATTTACTTTACTTATTTCTGATAAGGGTAGTCTGGTCATTTTCACTGTCTTCATGATATTTATTGCACTAATTTCTAGTAAGGGTAATAAGATCATTTTCACTGTCTGTAATATTTTCTTTACTTATTTCCGATAAGGGTAGTCTGGTCATTTTCACAATCACCATAACATTTAAAATGGTCATTTTACAGACTCTAGTATTTACTTTACTTATATCAGATAAGGGTAGTCTGGTCATTTTCATAATCTCCGTAATATTTATTGCACTTATTTCCAGTAAGGGTAATATGGTCATTTTCAAAATCTGTAATATTCTTCAAGTCCTGCATTTTGATCATTTGATCTCTTTTTTGTTTTCCATCTGTAGAAAAATAAAACAAAACGTAATGCTGATTATTAGATGCTTTGTACCATTCATGCTCAACTGGCCGTCTGGCAGTGTCACCTAACCGAGCTTGCACATTGAGGCTGCAGTCGGGATTACAAACTATTTCAAGGTCATTTTAGTAAATCACACATTTCCTCCCTGATATAAATATATAAAACCCTAATATTTTGTCAAAATTTCTAAATAGATAGTGAGAGTAGAGAGAGAGACTACCAGTGAGAATAGTGAGGCCGCGTTTGTGGAAAACCAGTAACCAGAGTTCGCTGATGAGAGTTTTTGACGGTACCAGAATCAGATGAGAGATTATTATCAGAGTTTTAGTTTCATGTGGGAACCTTTACCTATACCCGAGCGGAGATCAAATAAAAGTCACACACAGATCTTCCTAATAGTTGTCATAATGACTTCTCCTCTCAAATTTATGTTTTCTTGTTTCTCACATTCCATATATGGGTAGTAGAACCCAGAATGGAGAAGTATCATCATGTAAGATCCGTAAAGTCACTGTGTTTGATATTATTTTCATTGTCTTAGCCCACAGTATTTACATTCATCTTTTGGTTTTGCTCTGCAGGGAATTCGCAGTCATTGTCTGCTGATACTATGATTTGAGATACACAACTGCTGAAATGGTAGATTTGAAGAAAATAGAAGATCTGATATCTGAAATACATACCCTTATTTAATTTTGCGAGTTCCCTTATTGCTGCAACTACAAGGGTTGCTTTTGTCTACATGTTCATTAGTTTTCAATATTATTCTGAAATACATACCCATGTAAGATTGTGTGGTTTTGAAGTAAAGAATGTAAACGTGAATTTCATTGAGCAGATCTTTACCCTTCGAGACAGATATGTGAAAACATTTAGTTGCAATTTAGGAAACAATAAAGGCTTTGCGCAGCATTTTTGCAATGATTCAAACATAACATTTAGCTTAATCTTGATGCATCTCAAATGTTCTATTTACAGAGTCAGTTGGATGAACTACTTCATCCCAGCAAAGATGAGTTGATGCCAATACAAATTACCCATCCTTTATATATGGACGTAATCCACAACATGCTTCAGAACATAATTCAAATCCTACATTTAAGACGGGGTTGCACATCGAGTTGGTGTTCTTGTTGAATCTATAGAGAAAAAAAGTGAAAGACAACGGGCAAACATAGAAGTTATTTGACATATCCGTAGAAGCTTCAAAGCACCATTAAAGTGTATATCCATCGGTGAGTTCCCGACCTCTTGGTTCCTCCATTACCATGTCTTTCATGGAAAAACCGAACTCCATTACCAATTCATTTATCTCCCCACATTCCACACACTTGCCATTTGTCTTGTTGTATTGCCACAAGTAAGGAGGAGCGCACACAATAGGAACCGAGACCCATCGGACATTTTTCTCTCACAATTGTTCGGATTTGCCATCAATAACCTCCAAATTGTTCAAATTCCTGAGGAACAGCTGTGCTAGGTATACAGAATCATGTACATCATTTACTCATATACTTATGTAACAAAATTTGGATACTTGGAGAGATTCAGTTGTTCCATAAGAGAACTTGTGAAACCCTAATAGTCCCATGGCTCCCTGATATACAACGTTTATAGTCTTGGCCTTATCAATAGATGCGTTGAATTAATGCCTCGATGAAATCTGAACTAATATCAAGAGATTCATATATTAACCCGAATTGGCTCGCGTTTCATTAACCTAAATTTGCACTTCAATTCAGTAAAATAGAAAATTTACTATATAATTCAGAGAGTAGTAATCTAAACATATTCTCTTGCAATAGCAACAATTCAGAGGGTAGTAATCTAAACATATTCTCTTGCAGGGTCGTGGTCGCATCACTTCTCCCACCCTAAGCCTTTTCGATATTCCGTGAATATGTACTCTCCCTCTGCATTATAAAAATATTTACAAGGTGAAAGAAGTCACTACGTACTACACATGTAGAGACTCACAATTGAAGTTCATGGGATATCCAAATCATACCAATTTCCTGCGTGTTCTTGCAATCTATCTCACTAAGAACAAAAACACGGATATCTGTATGCACCGCAAGCCGACAGGGATTATGAATAGTGATAAGTGATCAAACACTATTCCGTCTCCCTTCTGATATATCTTCACTTTCCTAAAACGATCAAAAGATGAAGAAACTAAAAGAAGTACACGCTATGGGTAGTAGAAAGTAGTTTTACCATTTAAAACTACCAGCATTGAAAACACTACTAAGAAGTCCATCTTTAGAGAGTCATATCCTCGTAAACACTACCATTGGTGTAAAGAGATGGGTAAGGATCTACACCCATAGGATGAGGTTTCATTCTGAAGAAGAAAATTTGAAAACCTAACTCACTCTATCCTTTCGCAAGTCCAATTCAACTCTGCATTTGTTAGTTAATAAAGGCTTCTATGTTATCAATTTGCTGCCTTAGGGAATCTTGGACACATTCTTGAGAAAATATGAGCTTTGAATTTACATTTTGTTCCAATTTGAATTAAGAACTTTGCAAAAGATTAAATCAATTTACAAGATAAATACTAATATAAAACAATATGATTATCATTCTCACGGTTAATTTATAGAGTCATATTCTCATAAACATACAAATATTCCTTTTGAAAGATCTTAATTTACAATATCCAGAGATTTAATACCCCAATCTAAACAAATGGAGACAGTGAGCATCCTATTATAAGAATTTGACTTACGATATCATCATTAGATTTAATACCCTAACGTAAACAGCTAGCAATTTCTTGCATCTATAAATAGACAACATGCCTCTAGGTTCACCAAGGTATTCACACATCAACAACTTTTGGTGACCTGAAACTGAAGCTTTCCATAGTCCAACACAGATTGAGGTTTACCAAAATGTCCTTCGAATCTCATCTTCCGTTGGGTTTTTAAACCTGCGCCTGGAGTACAAACCCCAACATAAAGAGATTATAGTAACCATGAAATCTTGTTGGCTTTAGCCTTTAGGGAGGATTTTCCCGTAGTTGTGCAAACTGCAAAGGATGGATGGACCGCAATGTCTTTGGGGTACGTAAACTCTCCAGGTCATGCAAACTTGAGGTTGTCGCCTGATATCTAAAAAATCCAAATATCAAGGTTTTTCCACTCTTTCAATAGAGAAAAGCTAGATCTTAGCTTTCCGATGTGTTCATATCCATGAAATTGGATCATTTCAGTTTACCATGGTACACAAAATGGTCTCCTTTTAGAAGGATTTTTAACATGAAATTACTAATATTCACATGAATTAATCAAACAGCCTCCATGAATAACAACATCAATTAGCACTTAGCAGAACTCAGAAGCATAATCTTCCAGATCAATAGTTCCAAGCAGTAACTTTATTTCTTTCTAATAGCTTTTTCCTGGAACTTCTAATAAAAAATTTAGATGAGTATATATGTGACCCTTTTTAAAGATGAATTTCTAGTGATGATTATAACATCTAAGCTGGACGTAACATCATGTATAAATGAATCTTATTTAAGTGGTTACGTGCCATCCCCAACAAATTTCCAATTCATCCAGAAAAATCAAGCTATCGAAACGTGAGCCATGAGGTATTGAGGTTCATCACTCATCCACCATAATCCTGTTTGGGCCATTTTAGTAAATTACATATATTTCCTTGTATAAAACCACCAAACCCTAACATTGTTTGTTAAATTTTTACACAAGAGAGTTGAAGTAAGAGTAGGGAGAGAAGACTACCAGAGGGACTGAGGCGGCGCTGAGGGAAAAAATAGAAACTGAAGATATGTTGTTGATCAGAGTTTCCTGACGTCGAATCAGATGCGTGCTAGTTTTAGTTTCGTCTGGGAACCATTACACATACCCTTTTGGAGATCAAATAGAGGAGATACACAGAGATCTTTAAAATTCTCAGTCATAATGACTTATCCTCTCAAAACTAAGTTCTCTTGGTTTTTAAAATCCTCATATGGGGTACTAGCATCTGGTAAGATCTGTAAAATTAGTCTTTCTTCTCAACTATGGAGATACACAATAGAGGCTACTACCCATGGCACAACTGCTGATTTGCAGAAAATTGAAGATCTGATGTGTTGGTAATCATTGAATTAGAGATGTTTTAAGTTTGTTAATTGTTCAATTATGTTAAACTATCAATTTGTGTCTAGGACTAAAGTTTATATAATTTAGGCACCAGCTTCATGCTGAGTACCTCAAAAACAAAAAATGCAATGCTGTTTTCCTAGTTAGGCAATAGATTTGGAACAAGGAAAGAAATTGGTTTTTGTTGGAAAAAAAAAACATAAGGCTCTATTGATCTTATATGATTGTGGTAGTCTTTGGACTTGTAACTTTGGGTTATCGACATAGAATGAAGATCGGTTCGGTGCAATCATTTCAATTGTTAAAGAAAATTTTCTAAAATGTTGTTAGCGTTTATGATAGTTACGCCACAAACATGTTGTGGTCTTTGGATAAATTCTCTGTTCAATTTAAAGCCTAGTGTTGATGATGTTTGTCAATTACTTTGAATGAAGACTTACATTGCTGCATAACAGTTTTGGATGTTGATAATTTTTTTTTTTTTAATATGTTAAAGCTATTTACGAAGATGTCTCCCTGTTATTTTCCCTTGATTTGTTCTTTTTCATTATCGAAGACTTAGCGGAAGGACAATTCACATACATGCTTACAAAGGTGGCACCAAGGATTAAGTTCAAACATGGTTTGTAAGATGTGTACGTGAAAGGAAGAACGAAGAAGGGAGGAAGGATTATCAACAAAGATGGAGATTTGTGAAGATAATTTGTTGATAATATATTGTCTCCTTGTGCCCAAGTAATTAAGTCTTGGCTACCAAGTATTCTATACTTGGGAAACCAGTAGTATTCCATATTAATGAAACCTACTTAACCTCCAAGTATTAATCGTATATATAAAGACGTGAACTGATTTGGAGAAGGTATGGAATCGACAATGGAGTTGTGAGGGATTCCATCCCACCTCTTGGGGTGGTTATCTTGTGAAGAGTTTTCATGGTGAGTCTAAGGTTTCTTCTTGAGTGATCATTGGTGAAGGTCAAGAGAGAAAGGGGAGGCTATCATGAGTGTTTCTTGTATCTAGCGAGAAGTTACAACAAGAGGAGTTTTCCTCAAGTGTTATGTGTAATCGCATCAATGGGGCTGTGATGCTAGATAACAAGATATGGGTTGGGTCAAGGTTGTCTTCTAGATATGGATTTGTAATGCTATAGAGACATAGGTGGATGACACACAAAGTGCTCTTGTATTTGTTCTTCGGAGTCTTTCATAATAATGAAAAGGATCATCATCGCAAGTGGATGTAGGCACATTGCCGAACCACTATAAATCTCGTGTTGTGGTATGCTTTTGTTGTTTACTCGTTAATCGTTTTATGCTTGTTTGCTTTGCTATATCTATATGTGGGATGTTTATGTTTGCGACTGCTAGAGCACCAGATGCAAGTAGTCTGACCGTTACCAGAGAGTAACCCCAACACTAGTAACCTTCTATTACACTACATTTTCAGTAGACTATTATTCAAGATTAAAGCTAATTTCATGATGCTATCTTTTGAAATTGTTTGTTTTAGCATTGTCTAGGGAATATGACTAGTGGTCTAGCTTTTATTTTAGGAGCATATCAACAAGCTAATAAGCGTATTTTGAATAATCTTCATGATCGCTCACCCTCGTTTACTACAGAGTATTGCGAATGAGATTCATAGATGGATAATACCACTCTCGTTTACTACAGAGTATTGCGAATGAGATTTATCCAAGAATAAAATCATTTTGTTAGGAATTTATTTTAATTATAATTTAATCTCCTAAAACGCATACAAATATGTTTGTTTTAGATTCTTTTATAATATAACAAATACATGAGCTAATTTAGTTAATTTTAGACATGGAAACGAATATAAGTCAGCTTGCGAGAATATGAAACCTCTGTCTAATGATGTGTGCAGCTTGTATTCTTATAATTCAACCTTTAGTGACGATCGGTGAACCGTCGCATAAACCCATGGCCTTGATATATGTGGCTCTAAAGTTGAAAACTACCTCATGTTTGTCAGGAAATTGGGAAGTGAGTGTGGTCACAATTCATAAACCCAATTGATCTTACTTGGGAAAATGCTTAGATGCATTCTTATTAAGGCCTAAATTCCAAGATATCGAGGGCCAGGGTAATGCATAATGATATTAGCGTTTAAACCTTGCGACTAGATACTTGTTTTGAGCATTATGGTGGACTTAATTTGTGGCTTAAAATCACTGTTTCAGAGAATGGGAAGCAAATGATTTTCTTTGTATGTATCTTCGGGTTACGCATTTTGATCATTTGCTCCCTATTTTTTCTATAATAAAACAAAATGTAATGTTGATTACTGATTCGCTAGATACACGTTAGTTTTCGATTATTCATCCCCAAATGCACCATAATCCGGTCTAGGCCGTCTGGTAGTCTCAAATAACCGTGATTGTTGGACACTTGGGCAACAATCAAATATCCATTAAGGCAAGTTAAAAGGTCATTTTCGTAAATCAAATATTTCCTTGTATAAATCGACGACACGACTCCCTAAAAAAATTCTCAAAATTTCGGCTGAAAATTTTCTAATCAAAATTTTTATTGAATCTGATAATTTCGGCCAACGTATTCATGTAAATATCCTTCCCCTTGTTTATGAATATGGCAATCAAGAAATATCACATGTTAATATATATGCGAGAATCTCCATTCCAAATGAGATTTACCTTCACCACTCAAAATTAAGTTGTTACTTTTCTGAGAGATGAGTCGCAATGAGTATGAACAGACGATCAAAGTATACAAACTCCTACACCTTCAGTAAATTAAGTAACCAAAATGATTGATGCAACCAGGTACATAACATAGGCGGCGGCATGATTTGGATTCAATTCGGTCATGGATTATTTCAAACGATATTACAAAGTAAAAAATGGAACACCATATACTCAATTTTCTAAGCAAAATCGTATCCCAAAATCTGTATATTTACATTGCTTCCAGTTCTTAATTTAAGATTACCAAACATGATTGATCCAATTTTGGGTCCTGAATAATGCCCCTAGGTTACATTACCCAAAATATAAAACTGCACTTCACTTCAGGTAGCGATGTAAACTTTGCACAATTTATGAGCTTTTAGCATGAGGATTTCTCTGTTCTCTTGCTAAAAGAGGCAGCTGTGCAGAAAATCCACTAATCCCCCAAAACCGTCGAAAACCACAAGTTCCTAACCAAGGATATATACTATATGGATTTAAAAATAAAATGACATTGTAATGACTCCGGATCAGTTCTATCTAAAAACTGTGATGTTGAGGCAGGGTAAACGCTTTTGGTTTTATCTTTGAAACACCTTTCCAAGGAATTGGTCCGATTGGGTAAACCCTTTAGAATTATTAGTAAGGAGATGAAGGTTAATGCCTTACATCCATTTCATACTTAGGTTAAACCCCTTTCAAACAGTACTTTTCTGGATGGATCTAATTCTAGATACATTTCTCGTCTTTTTGGACTAGGTTGAACACCTTCTAAAGCTTTCATTTCGGAATTCGCACCGCTTACACTCTTTAACCCTGGCTGGGTCTTCTAATGCTTTTAGAATATGGAAGTGTGGTCATAATTCATTAACTCAATTTATACGTGGACAAGGATGTCCAAATGTCTAGGTGCATTCTAAGATATATAAATTTAAACCAATATGTTGTTTCCTGCTGGTGCATTTTGCAGCTTCAATTTTGTGACCTTACAAATGGATACGCAACACTTCCAAGCTTCCCGGCCTTCTGGTAAATATTATAGTAATTAAGAGGTTGTTTTGTTTTGCTTTAGAGCATCTCCAATGCAAGGGGTAAAGGTCTTAAAAATGAATGACACCTAGGATTTAAGACTTTTTGCACCAAATTTCCATCTCCAACACAAAGGTCAAGGTCATAGAAAGAGTTGACATGGCTAAGTGGGGGGTAATGGAGAAAGTGTAAATAAGACTTTCACTATGACCTTGGGTCTTAAAGCCACATCATTATTTTGTCTCTAAATTCAAATAAAGTTTGTTGGATAATATCTTGAGGGTTGGAGATCAACTTGAGGTAAAAAAAATTTACATTAATTTTATTTTGTCATTTAGCAATGACCCACACATAAGAATGTGCTAATAAGACCTCCACATATGATGACCTTGACCTATGCATTGGAGATGCTCTTAGTTGTCTCCATTCCAATTCATGTAAAGGTCAAATAACCGGGGCAACAGTCAAATATCAATTAAGACTCGTTAAAGGCCATTTTAGTAAATCTCACATTTCCTTCTATAAATCTAGGAAACCCTCACATTTTCCTAAAATCTTTACAAAGAGAGAGATACTAGTGAGGCGGCGTTGGGTGAAAAACCTCTAAACCGGAGATTAGATAAAGAGAGTTTGACGTTACCAGAATAGATGAGTGATATGATCGGAGATCGGAGAGTAGAGGGATTTCAAATATCTTCCAAATGATTGTCATAATGACTTCTCCTCTCAACACTAAGTTGTCAGTTGATTAGTTAGAGTAAGATCTGTAAAATCACTGTGTTTAATGTTTTCATTTTCTTAGCCCACAGTTAATATTCACATTCAGTTTTGGTTTTTCTCTGCAGGGACTTGATGGCTCCAACTAGACTGATCTTTGTCATTGTCTTCCGGTAGCTACCTTGTCAAGCGAATATGCCTTTTCATTCATGAAAACAACTCATGTTTTATGTAATTGCTTTCTGTAATTGGGGATTATTTCAAATCAATTTCTCACTGTAATTTGGATTACTTGTTTGAACTCCCTACTTGTTACTACAAGGATTCACCTCCATGGATTATTTCAAATCAATTTCCTAAGCAATATTGCAGCCGAGATTATCCACTTACATTAGTTACTAGACATGAAAATCAAGATTCGCCTCCTGAAGTATGCTACCAAGTTTCATTAACCTAATAGTACTTAACTTCCCTTCAGCAAGCAATTTAATCTTTCCATAATTTAAGAGCCAAAGCTGTTGGCTGCTTTGTATGATTTATTAGTCAGAATTTGGTGCACTTCATTATTCATCAAACTTTTTCACTATCCATTACCAATGCAACCAACTCGGTCATAATTCAATAAATAAAAACTTTCCCAACTAACATCAGATTCCTGTCCATTAATACCTACTGTGATCGTACCAGAAGCAATGTAATCTTTGCATAATTTATGAGCCAAAACTGTTTTAACATATCTCAACATCATCAAAAATTCCATTTCTGAAAGGACTTCCTTCAGAATTTGGTGCAGCTCATTATTCATCAAGCTTCTTCATTATCAATTACCATATAGCTAGTTGTGTGCAAATAAATTGATCAAGTTTCAGTAAGAAAGAAAGTGATCATGATCAAGAGTCATATAGTACTGACTATGTTGTTTAAATGTGCACCATGTGAAACAAAAACCGGATAGAGATTTTCTAAAGGTGAAATGAATCATTATGGATATGGTTGTTTTGCTCATTATCACAATCACAAGACATTGTAGCATCCACATGAAGCTTCAAACTACTAAAATGAATTGAGAATAGTTGTGATTTTGGCTCTCAAGCTTGAGCGAGGCTGGAAAAAACTTATAGAGAAAATGTAGTGGCCACACTTTTGCGCACCTCCAATGTCATTTAACAAAATACCCATTTGTTACATGACTTTTCATATTTCTTAGGAGTATAACATGATCTCTTTTCTGCAAATTGTGTAAGAAGCCTTCTCCAAAAGGCAAAAGGCCCTATTGGTATACTTTCGCAAAAGGCCCTAATCATAGAAAATAGTAACCAATCTTACTGCAGAATTTGAACTAAATGACATGTATTTATTGGTATACTTTCGCTTGACCACCAAGTGTGAGAACAGACTGAGAATAGCACCACCAATGAGTACAAAATGCATTATACTCACTAACTATAACTCAATTATAAAACATGAGTTCATTCAGGAGCATGGAGTTCGTAATATCTTCAAGTCCTGCATTGCATTTCGATCACCTGCTCTCTCTTCTTTTTTTTTCCCATTTGCTAGAAAATCAAACAAAATGTAATGTTGATTACTGATTACAATGCTTCAAAAAAAGAAAAGACTACTGATTAGTAAAACAAAAATTCACTTCAATTTATTTTGGTAACTGGTTAAACTGATACATGGAAATCTAATACATCACAAGGATACACATTATTACAACTTGGTAAAATGAAACCAATCGAGAGGCAAAACAATTGAAAACAAAATCTGGTGATAAAAGGAACAAAATTTTTCTCGTTTCCAGCAGTACAGTAAAAAAAATCAGATTATTGAGAAGAAAAATCATAGTGCGAACATGATTTCAGATTATGTTCCATGAACAAGAAAATTACCAACAAAGGGTACCAACAAATTACCAAGTTCCATGAACAAGAAAATGAAACTAACATTAGCATCCACTCAAAATGCCCTAGATCTATAAACTAGAAGCGCATGGGTAAATCAGGAGTCCGTGGCCTAAACATATCCTCACCATCGTCATCACCCATGTCATCGTCACCATCATCATCTAAACCTAGGTTTCATATTATTGAGAGGAAAAATCATAGTGCGAAAAATCTTGATGATAATGCTCTATTGAACCATCAGCCATGATTATGTTGCTGCTGCTGAGATGTATTTTAGTGACGATCTAAGATGAAGAAGGAGTTGCTGTTGTTTGCGTTCAAAAGACGGAGGCGCAGATAAATGGATGAACAATAGAGAACTACTGCTTATAAAGGTTTACACATCTAGTTTAGGGTTCACTAGTTGATCTAATGGCTGTAAGGTATATATTACTTACATACATTGTGATGGATTAGACGGATGTGATATGTGCCGTTTTTTTATAGAAGTCATTCTGAGATCTTCCAGAAAATAATTATATGATACATGATTGTCGTAGGCATTTAGGTTTTGATTGGGTGAACTTCCACTAAATTCAGAAGTGGATCTGTAAGAGTTTTTCCCCCTCCGTTCTTTTAATTTCTCGATCTCTTCCTGTAGCATTCGGTTTTTGCTTTGATTGTTTGTTTATGGGCTTTGGTTGGGCGTTTGCATTAGCACGATTGGGCTTTTTCACTATACATAACATAAGCAGCATGAGTTCTCAATTCGGCTCCATCAGTTATTTCACACGATATCACAGCAGTTGAAAAATGAAACACCATATACTGAAATCATTCTCCTAAGCAAAATCGCAGTCCATTTGCATTGCTTGTACTAATTCTTAATTTAAGATTACCAAACATATTCTGATATGTACACATGTAATAGGTAGTTTGGGGTAGTTTCTATGTGCAGTTATAGGTTTGTCTATATATATGCCATTGTGTAACAAGCAGAAGTTATTTATGGAAATGGTGATATTCTAGAGCATGGCTCTGTATCTGATTCATCTTCTCTGATTCTGTGTTTCGTCTTGCTTCGTATCTGATAATTCTTCTCTTCTCTTCTAATGGCTTCGTCTAATTTCACCCTGATCACTGAATGATATGTTTGCACATATCATAGGTATCAGAGCCGTTCGATCTTGTCGGACGGTTTATCCTGATTATCATTACCATTATATACTAATTACTATTATCACTATCATTCAAATGAAAAGTATTAGTGCATGGAAAGAAGATGTGAAGATTATCACAAATATATGCTTGATTGTCGCAAACAAAGTTGCAGTGCTGTAGGGAGATATTTGAAGAGAAAATGGAGTTGTCATAGAACATACTATAGCATCTTCGATTTCTACAACAAGTGTTGCTTGTTTACAATCTCTTGATGCTTACTTTCATTGTATCATCATGTGTATTCTTTGTTTATGTAAATGTCTAAGATATTTGTGTACAAAACCTTGAGGGCAAGGTTGTTTCTAAGGGGAATGGAATGATATGTACACATGTAATAGGTAGTTTGGGTAGTTTCTATGGGCAGTTATAGGTTTGTCTATATATATGCCATTGTGTAACAAGCAGAAGTTATCTATGGAAATGGTGATATTCTAGAGCATGGCTCTGTATCTGATTCATCTTCTCTGATTCTGTGTTTCGTCTTGCTTCGTATCTGATAATTCTTCCCTTCTCTTCTAATGGCTTCGTCTAATTTCACCACGATCCTTTGAATGATATGTTTGCACATATCATATTCAC